>JAUPFV010000003.1:99819686-99864686 GCA_036936605.1 Limnanthes douglasii subsp. nivea
AGGATCAAACGTAAAGCAGCGCTTTCTTGGCAGAGTTTTAGGCGGCAAGATACTTTAGGGCTTGTTGGAGTTGCTGAGCATAACGAATCGAAGCCGAAGACGGATCAAGGTAGCTTGCCTGCCAAGCCGATAGGCGAAAGGCCGAAGGATGGAGCGTGCAAAGTAGATCGTGCACCTGTCGTGTGACCCGTTGGTCCTAAGCAATGTCTTGCGCGAAGCGACCCACCTAGAAGCAGCTCTCCTTTATGTTGGGGGGCACTCAAATGAAACTTCGATCGGATGCAGGTATCCAATCCCGCCGCTGAGATGTCCAGCGGATTCCTGGGCCTTGACGACTGGCCGGCCACCTTTTACGTTAGGAGAGCAAAAGGCCCGGGGCATAGCAGGATGAACCCATGTGAATGAGTGTAAGCTTCGTTGCCTGAACACGATTGGTGCTGACCACACTAGGTGCTACCGCGGTAGCAAGAGAGGCCAGGCGGTGACAATTGAGAGGTTGTCACTGAGCATTCCTAGTCACACGGGAAGAGAGGTCTAATGGCAAGGCCATACGCCCGTTTGGCTCCTCGCGGAGTATAGCTCACATCCAAACATCTGATTGCGGAACGGGGCAACGCCCATGAAGCTCCGGCGGAAAGGGAAGGCCTGCCAGGCCGTATGCCCATGGGTGCAGGATTCTTCGAAAAAGCGCAGGCTGACTCGGAGACCTGGGATCTTGGCTTAGCTACGAATGAAGGGAAGCTCTTCGAGCTTTCTCCGCCAGCGGCTTATGTAGTGATCGGCCTTATAAAGCTCGCTAAGCTTCGCTTCCCTTTCCCTTTTCAAAGAAAGGGGAAAGTATTAGTAGTCGGCATTCGAAAGGCCGACCACTCTATCATAGGCGGGAAGGCCTACGACTACACGGACTCTATACCAAGTCATGAGCGAAGCCAAGCCGCCAACCAAGCCAATACGCCATCCCTATCCCTTCCCGACGAAGTCCTATGATAGAGTAATAAAGTACTAAAATAAGTACATTAAGGTTACGAAGTCACTTAGCCGTCTACAAAGGGAAAGGCGTCGGTACGGAGTCACCGTCAGCTGTGGATATAGACTAGGCTATAAGGAATGGAGTATTAAACTATGGACCGAGACTACACTAAGGAACAAGGAAGCTTGACTGAGCAAAGAAGTCAAGGAACGAAGCTGCTTCTCTAATAGTCCCGTAGAATAGGAGGGCGAAGGCTTTTTGAAAAAGTCTTTTTTGTCTGCATTTTTGTTTTTTTAGAGAGAGGGGGCTTCAAGTTCTTAGGAAGAGCCGTACGAGGCAGCTCACGTACGGTTCGGGAGCCGAGCCCCAGCATAGGGGCTTAGGTCAACACTTATATAATAGCCAGTCATCAATTAGAAGCAGGCAAAATGGTGATGAATTGCGATTGGTCCAAACCTTCGACCAGCGACTTATTGCGATCCGCCCAGAATGACCATCCATACTAAGACCTTATTCACACAGCGAATAAAGGTAAAGGCCGAGGGGGCAGTCCGCTAGCTGCTTCTTGGCCACGCCCCCTGCTTATAGATATGAAATACTTGAGAGAAATTCTAAAATAGAAATTGCATACCATTTTCCAATATACGTATAGCAACATGGGTACATGATATTGAATGTCATCCAGCTATTCTAATATTTTATCTATGATTTATTCATTAGAACTCTCATTAGTTTTAGAGAATGCGCTTTCTCTTTGACTATAATCGATAGATAGAGTGAACATATCTCCCGATACAATAAAAGAGGAAAAGAGGCTAAAAGGGGACCGGAAAAGCCCCCTCACGTGAATCAGCCAGCGACTTCTTAGTACTGGCCTTAAATGCCTCATCAATTACATATCCTGAGCTTCGCTTCAGCTCACACAATTCCTTCACTTCTCTCCTTTCACCAATCTCAGAGGGAATCAAAGAAGCAACGGGAAGAGGAGACTAGAGATTTGTCTCAGAAGATTCAAGGGGAAGGAGAGAACTCGTTTAGCATCCCTTCTATATATGAGTTTGTTGCCTGAAGAGGTAAAAGGAATCTTACTCATTCTTCTTACTTATTTGTCGAAGGAAACCACCCTTGCGGGCGGAAACTTAAACCTAATGCCTAATGCCGATGCCCGAAGCTGCCTCCTACCTTACCGTAAGGGAGGGAGGTGTATTCCCCCTCTTTGGAAGCAACTGTTCCCGGGTTCATGTATTAGTAGAGAAAGGTATCGGATCCCTGGCCGGATAGGCAGATTCAACAGATTCGCATACCTATTCAAATTGGGTTCTTTGATCACACCGGGCTCATATTCACCTATGGGAGGACTAATACCTTCTTCGCCTGCCGCCACGCTGACATGCACCAATCACGAACTACTCTCATGTAATCGCTACTCCCACATCCACCTAAGAAGAGGAGTCTTTTTCTTCATTAGATGGCAGCGGCAAGGGGAGAAGCAAGCATAGTTCTGACCCTTATACAATAGGCATTCGTATAGTTAGCCGAGTACTAGTATGAGAAGTAAGGTACAGCGGAATGATAGACAGTAGTCTCGAGTCAAGCTAAATGGAACATAAACTAAGCCATAGAAGAGGCATACTCATTAAGAAAGGGCACCCGCTCACTCATCCACTTTATAGGATGAGAGAACGGAAGCCAAACGTAAGCCAACAACCGAAGTCAAACGTAAGCGACCTCGCAATGGTAGTAAGCAAACTCTTTTACCACTGCTTCATCCCTTGGTACAGACTCTTCTTCCTTGCTTACCTTTCTGAGTGAGATGCTCTCATTGGAGCCCCCAGAAGAAAGATGCTTTCTCTTCTCTACCGATATTCAGTCTTTGTTGTTCACCCCTGAGAAAGAATAAATAGGGTCCACCCTTCGCAGCTGGAGCAAGCAAGGCTTGTATTTTATTTAGAAGCCAGAGTACCCGGCTTTGATTCCACGAAGTCTTTTAGTCAAATTGAAAGATGAGTCGGACGACGAAGGACTAGCTCCAGGGAAAAGTAGCACTTCGGCCCCTGAGGCGGAAGCATCAGATTCCCGATCCGATCGCATATTATCATATATAAAGCTTCCTTACATTCCTAGAGGAAGTAGAGCCAATTAGAAAGAATATTTGATTCGTCGAGAAAAGTATTCCCTTGTATTGCTAAATAGGGGTTCAAAGGATCTCTTTAGAGAACAAGCTCTCCTCAAAAATGTAAAAAATCTCGGGTTTTCATCACTTTTTTCAGTGTCGAGGCATCAGAAAAAGGCCCTTTTTCTTCTTATTTGATTGCTTACTGTGCAATCAATCAAAGAAGACAACCAGAGCTTGAAATATCATAAGAGAAGTGCTGCTTTGCTACCTTGCCTTCTTGGTCTTTGGTCCTATCTACCGGTCTTGCTTGGTTGATTGCTTAGGAATTGCTGTCATCTGTCTCATCCTAGCTCCTCACACTGTCCCAATCCTGAGTCTTCCTCTTGCACGTATTAGGGAGTAAGGATTTAGCAGCTTATTAAATAGGGGCTAAGGTTCAGATGAGGGAAGGAGGGCTCAAATAGGCTAGGCCGACCCTATGATCCAATCCCGCTAATCCAGTACGGGAACTCGGAAGAGTCAATTTTGGTGCTTTGTCAGCCATTACACAATTGGATGACTCGGAGTATGCGAAGAGGAGAATACATAAAGGAACTAAGGGTGAGAAGTACGAATGCTCTTCCGCAACGTGGGTTACTGAAGAGAGAAGGGGGCCTTCTTAAAACCTTCGCCTTCGGCTCCATACTGATACTGATCAGGCCGGCCGGCCATGAAGGGGCATCACGACTATCCTTTATGGTAATACCGGGCTGTATATGATCCTGATCAGTGATCAGTATATTTTTATATTCCGGATCCTGATGTGCTTTTATACTAGCGGCGGCTAATCTATTAGTAAACAGAAGCTGCTATCGCTCACCCGGCTGGATGTCAATCTGACGGATGGATAGGCGTAGCAGAAAAAAAAAGATAGGGGTCAATTACGATAGGAAGGCGGAGGAAAGAAGACGAGAGAGCAAGCCCCAGGAAAGTCTAGGTTGGCTTGCAGCTACCACGGCCATAAGAACGACTCGAAAGACGGGCCCCCGCCCCGATAGTAGCGATCAAATCTTTCGGAATAGAAATTTACAAGCTTTCCTATGCCGTTCCATTTATACGAACCCAAGCCGATCCGATTTAGGCGTAGGACCCAACTCCGAACCCTTTGCCTGGCCTCGGAAAGACCTGAGTCTTCCGGTTTATTGCTATAACTATCAAAATTCCAACCAAGCCGAGATGTTCGCCTCGATACGGTAGATAAGTGGATAGGTTCGCGATAGGAGGACTGGCCCTTCACTTGCATGGGATAGTGAAGCCGCTCCAATCCAATCTACTAGAAAAAACCACATGGGTCACACTCACTAGTGGATTGGAAGGGGAAGCCCCCTCAATCCCTACTTGAAGGGTACCATAGTGAGTCATATGCTGAAGGCCTTCAAACCCAAAGCTATGAAAACGGTCCCTGACCGTTTTGTGTTTGATGGTGAGAAGGAGATTCTGGAGCGAACTGTGACTCACGGTTGGATGAGACAGTGGCTCAAATGGCTTCTTTGGTACCATGCTGATGACTTACGACCCTTCACTAGATGCTTTAATGAAGTATTTCAGCGGTCTCTTGGAGAAGGTCTGAGTTTGAACCTCAGTGGTTCAAATTTGGATTGATCTGGGAAGTCTATGAGATGGGTGCCGGGCCCTGGTCTGATGGCTATTGTCCTCCACATTTTGTGTTGGATCGTGGTCGAGAAGATGGGGAAATCTGGTGTATATTAGGAGGTCCGCAAGGGAGTCAGTTTATCACCGGTCCTACTGGTTTACCACCTTTGGGATAAAGAGAGAACTAGGTGTAAGAATGGAAAGAGTTTCAAAAGAAAGAGATTCATCAGCTATGGAATCTGACAGGTATCGGTATTGAACAGAGGGGGCAGCTCATATAACTGCAGCGGGACTTGCAGAGGGGGCTGTTCACAAAGCATCCCGTGGTGCGCTCCGATCCGAGGAGAAAAAGTCTCGGGCTTAGAGGTATGGATGGTCCCCACTAACACTAAGGCTTGCCTACTGCTTTGTTACCAGAGCTGGATCGATTCAATCTTTTCCCAGTGCCCATGCTCCTACTACTCCTTCTGCTGCTATTCTGACTCCCATGGATGGTTATGGTGGTTCCCCAGCTGCTCTTACTCCTTTGGCTGGTGCCAAATCAGGTGACTTTGAAGTTGAAGCTTGCCCAGTAGGCAGTTAGATGTAACCATGCTGGCATTACTATGATAGCCTTAGAGCTTGAAGGTCTCTGTCCCTAGGAACGTGATGCTTAGGGGCGAGGTTGAGATGACAGAAAGACTGGAGAGGATAAGCAGCTGTAAACAGGGCATGCCACAGCGGTCTTGGGCTATTTTCTTATAATATAATTACAAAGTGGTAGCAAGCAGCAGGTTTGAATTGATCAAATGTGAACTATGAGACGCTTTCATTTGCCGGGACATTATCTGCTCTGTCGTCCCACCAGTGACTACCTGAAGTAGAGAATAAGGGCTGGTCTTCATCTCGGAAAGAAGCTAGCATGGGTGTCTCTTCATTGTAGTAGCTTTACCCGGACCGGCATGAACGGACTTTATTTGATCTGATCACCATTTTTCTATGCGAATGCTCGATCTCCTACTTGTGTAGAACGATCTCAAAACACTGACCTTTTTTAGGGGACTGGTAGATCTGTACCACTTTACGGTGCAAACCCTCTTCTTGGTGACGGAGATAGGCAACTAGGATAGACAGGACGAGCGACAACAGACCAAGTACAAGCGAAAATATTCCTTGAGTCTGATTTTGAGGCTGTGCATAACTCCTCTACCACGGCCACCACGACCCATGTTTGCATTTGATGAGCCTGACCAGTAGCAGCAACCGGGTCATGTCTGTGCTGTGACCTTATGAACCGTGTCAGAATGAAATGAGCATCAACCAAAAGTTCTCAGCTTCTTTCTTAAGTGCTTGATCTATCACAGACGGTTTTGAATCTGACTCTTCCCCTACTTTCCACGCATCATGAGCAGATTCACCTTTCTCCCTCTGCAACTCCCATACACCGAACAGCCAATTTGTTCGGGGATGCCGCGTTTGCAAATCACAAACTACGTCGATCTTCTTTTATAAGTCCCAGTCCTTGTCTGCTAGACACGGGAGCTTACTGTAGCCATTGCTTGCTTCGATTTGCAAGATAGCAGCTTACAGTTACAGAACAGAGGTTTATTTCCTTTCACACGAACAATGTATGGTTTCCTTGCAAAGTCCTTCCGCTGCATGTTTGATTTCATTTTCAGGCAGGCCTGAGACGTAGCCGATACATACGATAGGCTAGGCTTGACGGCTTGGGCTTGATTCATTCATTGAATAGATCCCTTTTGGTTGTTGATCCTGTTGGTTTCCCGGGCATTGAGAAGGAAGGAGTCTTCCTGGATGCCGTTGTGAAGGTCAGAGAGTCGCCCTGCCATAGTCGCGAGTCTCCTGCCGGTGTAAGCAAGAGGCAGTTCTCTAGCTTTCAGTCGGAGTAGAGATTCGTGGTTAAGGTTTCGGACCCTGTTCCCTCGGAGAAATAAGCGTTTTCTTGCTCCCTCAGTTTCCGAACTCTCGACAGAATATAAAAGAGGTTTTTCTTCCTGTGTAGACACCTCAACGAACTCATACACTCCTCAGCCCGAGGACAATTTCTCAAATACACATTAAGATGTTGACCCGTTTTTCTTTTCTTTGCTGATTCCTCTCAATGAAATTTGCCATGTTGCACTAAGTTACTTACGGATGTATGCATGCAGTCCGGGAACACTTTGGGGTGAACACCCATCCGAACAAGTAGGGTCAATAGTTCAGCATTTAGGCCGTAACATTTAGCAACAAAAAAACTTTTTAACCCAACAAGTGCTCTCCGAACCAAGCTAGATAGTCTCCTATCACTAGGCTCACCAACCAACCTGGACTTTTATTCTTATTATTCCTACCGGATATCAAAACCATAAGGATTGTTTCCAGCCATGAGTTCCCATATAACATAAGCGCTCTTGGGTGGGCCATTCCATAAAATCTTTGAGAAGGGGCCCAATCTCGTATTTGATGGTCGGCGTGGCGATAGACTTCGCTTCTACGACTGCCTCCCCAGCCGTTGCAAAGACTGAGCGAGAACGGTAAAGGGCGCACAAACAATGTCGTTGCGCGGGGATGCGATTCGCCAAGCTGGGGCTGGGGAAAACAAAGACGTCCGGCCCTACCGGATTACGAATGCGAAGGCCTTTCCTTCGAAAGGAGACCCGGGAAAGAAAGAGCTATGCTATTGACCGACCCTTTCGTAGTGACTTCGAATCAATAGGCCTCTCCTTTTTTCTCATTTTGTTTGAGGCGGGCCGAATAGAGAATGAAATGTCGAAATGGGGGAAGGGTTCCAAACCTTGTTTTTTGCTGCTCGCCCTACCGAAATACCAAAGGCTTTCGAGGCTTACACCTCCCTCTTAGACGACCTAAAATAAAAAATGAAGTAGCGCCCTTAGAATCTAAGCCTTTTTGAAGTAGTTGTAGCTGTGGGTAGGGCTTTCGTTCTTATCGCTCCGGGTTCCGATCTATATGACCTCCGGGCGGTACAAAGTACACCTCTTCCGTAGAGGCAGGTAAGTAACCTAACCTTTAAGAGTCTGTTCAAGAGGGGAGCCCTGCCCTTTTCCTTCGCTACTAGGAAAGTAAGCAACCTCTATTAGCGCCGGACCTTGAGTCGAATTGATCGTGTCATGTGCAACGTCCATCAATGATGGTTCATTAATGTCCATTGATTGAGACTCCTTCCCCCTTCCCAACTACGAAAAAGATCGAGAGGAGCCCGAACCAAGAACGAAAACGGAAGCCTTTCGATTCGCCCCCCATTCTCTCTTAAATAAAGCTTGCCCTCGAGCCCTGGTCAGGTCGGCCGGGTCTTTCTTTCTCTGTTGTTCTGTTCCCGCCACGAGAAAGACGCACGTAAGAGCCCAGCGCGCGGAGGATCCGTTGAGACTTTCTCTGGTCTCGGTAGGGAACTGGACGATCTTTTCCCCTATTGTATTGAATCAATAAAAAAAGAGGTCAGTGCTACGGCCCCCTATTGTTTGATCCAATATTGACCGGGGACGAGCCCCGACTTCCATAGGTCCTTGGTTTGACCTCCCGTAGTGGTCCTTGCTTTTTGCGGAGCGGGGCCAATTTCTCGTACTTGCTCCGTGTGCCCCCCTTTCGTCGAGTGCCCACTGGGCTGTTGGCCCACCAAGTACTTGCCTGCTGCTCCTGCCGCCCGCTTGACGGGCGGAGCGCTCGTTATCCTTACTATTCTCTCTGCTGGGGCCCCTCCCATTGCTCTAGCCATAAGCTATGGCAGCTCCGGCTCGCAACCACAGGGGCCCGCCCTGCGAGGCCAGAGTGGGCTCAGCAGTCAGCCTCCATTCGAATTACGTTAGGGGGTCTTTCGCTTTTGCCAGATCTAGAGAGATACTATGAGTCCTCCGTCCCGGATTCCATCGCCGCGGCCATCTGGTTCACCGGTACTACCAAAAAGTCTCATGCTTACGTTACTGTTATTGATGGTTTTCTTATTTTGGACTACGAAGACCCCGGTCGTGCTTCTGGTTTCCATTCCCATCATCATATTTATGAGAAATATCCTCGTGCTCTGCCATAAGAACTTGGAGTCCGTATCATGGTGAAGGTAAGGTAACGCTGTGATTCTTGCTCAAAAAACAGACCGAACGCGTTCGAGTTATTAGCTCGTCCGACCCGGCAGCATTCATGAGTCGCTCGTTCAACTGTCCCTCGGAGACAGGGTCGAGAAGTACCAGGTTGCCCTCCGTCCTTTCTTTCTCTCGGTCTCACCCAGAAAGATACGGCTTAGCCAAAAAAAGTGTCCCTGCGCGAGTTTATTATTAAAGTAAAGCTTTGGCTCCCTAAAGACTCAAAAAATGAATCAAAGGGGGACTTATGCAACGGTCTATGCCACCCAAACCGACTGAGGGAAGTCGCATCCGTCCCATCGCAAGCACCTACAATGTCATGATCACATTGGTTTACCCTTTTTTCTTTGGTAGTTCAACGGACGGTCGCCCCTCCAACAAGAAAAGGTATAAATATGGAAACTTCTCTGCCATTTGAATCGGAGAATTTATGGAGGAAATCGGGTTTTAAATTTCCAGAAACCACACGATTATATAGCCAAAGGGAATACGCCGCGCCTAAAATCATCCCAAGCGCAGCTAATGTGGCTACTAAGCTATTTCTTTGGAAAGCTCCTACTAAGATGGGAAATTCCCCGATAAAGCTGCTAGTACCAGGTGAACTCATATTGGCCAAAGTAAAAGAAAAGAAAATGGTAGAGAGATTCAGCATGGTGCTCACTAAACCTCCGTAATATCTAACAAGTCGAGTCTTATGTCGGTCATATAGAACACCAACACATAGAAAAAGGGCTGAAGGAACCAGTCCATGACTTAACATCGGTGGAATGCTACCTCCAATTCCCTGTATGTTCGATAGAGCGAAAGATTCCTCCCCACTGATCGGAGTACGCCGATTACCCCCCGAACCGTACAAGATAGTTACCACCTATCATACGGCTTTCTAACTTCACTTCTTTTTCTGGTCGTTCGATCGATGGTAGTATAAGAGATCTGTAACCCCCCGAAAGGATTTAAATAAGGGTTACTGCTTCCTACCCATAGTTAGCATGTATCTCCCCGGGTCATACTTAAGTATCACATCGTAGACCCCCGCCCCAACTCTATCTTCCTTATCAGTGAACCGGAACATAGTGCGTAGGTACTCTTCAATGCAGCGGGGACGAGACGACATGACATACTACGATCACGTACAAAAGTGCTGCCCTTCAGCTCGGCAATATGGAACCTCTCAACAGCTCCGCTCCCCCCGTTCCTTTATGAGGTCTTATCGGGATAGGTAGGCCCACCCAAGCCTTTCCCTTCCCCCCATAAGACCCTATTTCTCTTTCCTTCTCGAGAAAGAGAAAGAAGAGAATCAAGGATTGATTCTCTTCTTTCATGTGAGAACGGCCCTCTCTTGTATCGAAAGGTTTTTCGTGCTATACACCACGTTGAGAAAGACCAACCTCCTATGTACCGTACCCCTTGGTTACCTCGAAAGGGGGGTCCTCTTTATGATGCTACGGTCGGCTGTCCGAAGTGCAAGGGGTAAACTCGGACTCGGATAGGATAGGATTGTGCGTTCGGGCCCTTCGGGTGTCATATTTTGGCCGAGTTTACCGTACCCCCGGCCGGCCCTTATGTTACGCGACCGTAATCTTTTGTTACGTTCCACCGCTGTTACGCCAGAAATAAAAGGTTCCACACGAGCTCTCGTTCTGCGGCGTGGTGGCAGGACCGATAGGGGATTGGCTCCGGGTGTAGATAGGGTAAAATCCGCAGGGGTCATGCAAATACATAGGCCCCTTCCCTTCTCTTTCTCTTTTGGGGTGGTTTAGAAGGCGCTTTCCGATCTACGGTCCCTCGGAGGGTTAGGCAGGTAGTATGGGCCCTCTGACTTCCAGCTATGTGCTGCGCGGCTCCCGCGAAGCGAATGGAGGGAAGCTCGAAGAGCTTACGGGTGAGCTTACGCTTACTCTCAGCCTCTTTGATTTGTAGGCGGGCGGGCTAAGCCCCCTACTTAAGATTCCATTCATAAAGGTAAGTCGTGACGCGTTAGGCCGACTACTACTATACTATAGGCTACTTATAGCTTCTATAGTGGCTTGGTGTAGTTTTAGTTTGTATTTTTACTGAATGAATATATCAAACCAAACAAAGGCGAGCAGTATAGGCGGCCCTGGGAAAAGCAGCGAACTCTAGAAGCTAGGGCGTTGTTCACCTTTGGACACGAACACTATTCCGTTCTCAGCGGAAACCCGCCTTTGAAATTGAACGGCAATAAGATAAGTCGACGTTCAATCTAAGACAGCGCTGATAGCTTGTAGTAAACAGCCCCCTTATGAAACCAACCGAAAGCAAGCAGCCTTTGGTACTTAAGTAGTTAAGGTTTGGAACCCTTGCAACTATGATAGAAAGCCGTTTGCTTGTTGCCAAACCCTTCGCCTTTCTTTTGAATCAAAGTAGGTAGGCCGCGACTGTTGTATTTTAGTCGGTCGGGTCGGGGGAAGCTACCGCTTATACGACAGCTCCGCTTCCTCGTCTTGCTTCTGGCAAAGCTTCTACTTTGCTTGCGCGGAAGCTTAAAGTCCTTTTCGCTAGGTCCAAAAGCTTCCGTCAAAGCGAAACGAAAGATCTGATCCAACGGAACGCATATTGAGCGCAGCTGATATGCGGCTACAGCTAGGCGATCATATCATGCCATAAAAGACTTTGATATGTATAGAGAGATCCCCTAGATATACAGATAGAATAGATGTTTATGGACAGACATTCCATTGATTCTTTCTTTGGGGCTGAAAAAGCTCGTCGATCCTAATGAATCATTCTTCTGGTATCTCTTCGCCCCCCGACCCGAAACTGACCCACAGCACAGCGCCCATTCGCTTCGCGCGCGGGAAGGCAACGAAGTTCAGTTCATGAGACTGCGGCGGAGTGGAGCAGCCGCGACACTCTTTTTCCTTAGCTGGATCTCGCTGGTGCCACCTAAACGGTAGGTAGGCGGCGGATGTGTGACGTTTGGAGTTGTCGTTCGTGCACCTGTCCCCAATGGAAGAATGAGTGATCCGTTCCCCTCCAGATCATGGCCTTACCACTCGGTCCCCGATGGCCAGCGGGGGATTCGGTATAGCAGCTCACGTTCGTTTGCGCTGCGCGTTTCCGCTGGACTGGACACGTGTTAGCTTAGGAAGTATGGTTCCGAAAGTGACTTCGGTTCGCCAGTTCAGGCTCAACTCCTCGCTTTACGTTAGCGGACCTACAGGTCGGGCCGGGGCTCTGCGCTCTTTCTTTCTGTGTGGGACGATTGCCGGGGAGAGAAGGGAATGCGTCGAGGCGGCGAACAACAAAACAACACAACTACACTTTTGCTTTTCCCTCCATGAGTGCATTTGACCGATGGATAAGAGAACTGAGCTGGCCCAAAAAGCGCTTGGGCGCTCTACGTACGATGTAGACTCCATCAGATACATATCGATTTCTTTCTGATGGATCAAGAATAGATAGTTGTCTCATCAATAGATAGAAATAGGGGCCCTTATTATTGATAGATTCCCTCTCTATCTATTCCTACTCCTCTTTCGATCTATCAGAACAGATCAGGCTATCTATCAATCTATTTTCAAATAGCAAGCACGTTCATCTCGCTTTTCGTTCATTTTCGCCACGCCAACATAGCCGCCATAATAAGAAGCAGCTAGAAGCGAGCGCTTATAGCCCTTGAATTCTTATTTACGAATGGAATTGGGAAAGCCAACAGAAAGATTCGATTCTGACTTCGTGGAGCCGGTGCTGCTGTTGCCTGCGCGTAGAGCCGTCCCCCACTCCCGTCCCGGGGCGCTAAGGGGCTTGAGTTTTTGGAACAGACGGCAGTGTTTTGCTGACGCCTCGAATCAAGCTTTTGTTGTGACATGCTATGCTTTCTCCCCCATTGCTAGTAGGTTGATGGGTCGCACGCCCGGCACACATGTTTTGGCCTTGTGTGTCCATAACTCAAAATAGGTGACCTAACGGCCGCCGCCCGACTAAACATACCAATAGTCACCAGATTCATATGGGCTACTGAGGAGTAAGCAATGATCTTCTTAAGATCGATCTGTCTTGAAGTGGTCAAGGAAGTATATATTATAGCAATCGCGCTTAAAGTATAAATAAAAGGAGTAGAAAAAAGTGTCGCTTCGGGAAACATGGGTATTGAAAATCTTAAAAACCCGTGGGTTCCCAATTTTGAAGGAATTCCTGCCAAGATGACGGATCCTGCCGTAGGTGCCTCTACATGAGCTTCGGGTAACCAAATATGAACTGGTACCATAGGCACTTTGACGGCGAAAGAGGCGAAAGAAGCAATCCATAGAAAGATTTGGCGCCGCTCACTAAATTCTGTGGTTAATGAGATTTGTAAATCGGTGGTTCCTGTTTGGAGAAGAATCAACAGAATAGCTAATAGCATAAAAACAGATCCAAGTAAAGTATAAAGGAAAAACTGATATGCTGCCTTGATCTTTCTTTGTCTCGAACCCCATACCCCTATAATAATGGTAGAGTAAGGGGTGGCCCCAAAGCGGAATTGACCGGTGGTGGTTGGTCGAAGCTCCAGTAGGTAGCCACTCCCTTCTCAGGGAACCGTACGTGAGACTTCCGCATCATACGGCTCCGTCCCGAGCTTCCGTCGTCGGCCCTTGTCATTAGACCACTATCTATGCATGTATTTTCAGCCTGGACTCTCGAATCTTTTGCTTTTCGGGTGGTGGCGCACAATGCAGCTTGCGTTGCGGGAGATGCCCGCCCGTGGGCCCGGCCTGCTTCTCGCCCGAAAGAACCGCTCACTAGCTAGCCGGACTAGTGGGGGCCCTATCTGGAGACATACTGAAAACCATACCTTTCGAACCGAACGCAACGCCCGTCTTCCAAATCAAAAGAGAAATGGGCTCGTTGGAAAGAAAGATGGAGTGCGGCCTGTAGAGCACATGTAACGCACAGTCGGGTTGCTCACGCAGCGGATCTCTCTCTCTATCTATAGATAGAGATGTGAAAGTAATAGCCTTATCTTATGGCCGCCCCCCGACTTACGTCCTTTACGCTACTACTACTGTGATGTGAGCGGTTCAAATTGGTTTGATCTTTCCCAATTATCCTGGCCGGAACTTGTACGCATCACTTATACGGAGGTGCATGCATAAAGGTTTGGAACTCTTTTCTTATCTGAGAGGCAGGACCCTACCCTATTCTCGAACCCTCTGCCGAGCTTAACCCTGCCCGCATTTCGGGGCAAAAGAAATGTCTCCACCAGCTCAGTCTTTCTTCGGAATTATACTGAACGGGTCGATCCTCCCGTTTGTTTTAGCAACTTATCCTAAGGTCTCCTCGCTAAGAGCTCCCCGGCGACGACAGAGGAACCAACCCGCCTGCTGCGGCGGGGCGGCTTTTTTGTTTCACAATAAGACCTGGACGATTATCCCTAACCTCGGTAGCTTACGAGTTTACGTCCATCCCTGGTCGGGTATAGTTTCCTTTCTATTTCTCCCTTGTAGCCGTTACCCGAATTCGCGCAAGTGTGTCCACACCCCCCAAACTTACTTGACGAGGAATCCATTCTCGCGAACAAACACAACCCCTACACACACCTAGGAGCACCCCTTCCTGCATATCCATCCAAGACCCGAGTAGGCGGGTCGAGGTCCTACGAGGTACCCACTACTCGGAGTACCCTCCCAAAAGGAAAAAGATGTGTCTGTCAGGTTCGGTTCTTCTTAGTTGGATTGGGCGGGTTCGACCAGAAATGCTATGCATACACACAAGACTACCCCTCTTCCCGAAAGCTTCGCGGGGACTACTTTACGACGACGGACGACCGCCCGTAGGGGGTTTACTGCACAAGGCCCCTGCAGAGGAAAAGCTTTATCCCAGCGAATATAAGATGCTCAGCTCCGCACAACATAGGGATTGGCACGCTTTCGGGAAAAACATAGAATAGTAGAAGATCCAGCATGCGGAACACGACGATCATTAGAAATTCACGAATTAAAGATGCTGTAATATACTCTTTCCCATAACTTCGCATACCAGACCAACCCACTGAAATGCAAATAGGGATCAGAAAAGTGGTCAATATCACGAAGAATAAAGAGATACCGTCTATACCAAAAAAAAAATTGATGTTTTCATAAGGAAGCCATCGAAGGCTTTCCACAAATTGAGATTTGGCCGTGGAAGGGTCGAATTGTATCCGAGGAACAGGAGAATACAAAAAAGTAATAAGAGAGGCACACAGACCAATTAATCGTATCGGTCGTATTCTTGAATTTGGAATGAAAAGAGGAGTAATGCTTCCTAGCACGGGACACAGAATAGGACCACTTAGATCAGAATAGCATTCACAGAAATGTTCTAACATAGAGTAGAATCGAACATTGAAGAGATTAGTTGACAACAGTAAAAAGATGGGCGCCTAATTCCAATACAATAGGGGTCTATCAGTGCAAGTCAGCTGAATACCGCGATTGATGAGTGGGTAGGTGAGGTGGGTTAGGTGCACCTCTCACCCAGTAAGAAAAGAAGTAATGAGGCTAGTCTCCCCCTGGAAGTTGTGGGGCCCCCTTACCGTGTATGCGCCTTTCTGGAGATTCTTTCTCTTTTTGAATTCTTTCTCCAATGGAGAATCTTTCTAGAAAAAGATCTCTGGCAAAACGCAATTCGTCGATTTCAATCCCAAGGTGCACCTTGCCTTTTTTCAGGTAGCTTTGTTACGCCTATTCAGCTAGTGGGGCATTGGTCATAACCGAAATTCGTCGAAGAAAAAAAAGGAAGTTTTTTTTGTCTTTCTTTCAATCCAAATAAGAGAACAAAGAAACCATTCTTGAAAGTTAGATAAAGAAGTTTCAGTAAGAACTAGCACTAGACTTCTTCCCCCCTTTCAACTTTTCCTCTCTCCTTTTGTTTGTGCTTTCCTGACCCGGGCTTTTCATTCTGTTTTATAGAGACACCCGAAATTTGAATAATCATTTTTGTAGAAAGGTGAGGCACTTTTCCCGGCATACGCAAAAAAATCCAGAATGACAGCTTTCAAAAGACGAGTAAGAGACGGGGAGGGGGAGGCTCTCGAAACCAAACGAGACTAGAAGGAACATGGGAATTAGCACCATTCCGATGAGTGCTTTTGTCTTGAAGAGCCAACAAAGGAAAGGGGCAGCCCTCTTTCTCTATCTCGGTCTCGGTTTAGCATCATCAGATATCGATCCGGAAAAAATTGTGATTGGTTTGAGCGCGCATTAAGGAGCTGCTCCTCCATGCTGTGGCTGTGGGGGTGGGGGCTGCGCCTGATAGAGGCAGAAGCCGGGGCGGGCCACCGGAGCTATCTGCGTCGAGTGTGTCGATTGAAAGAGGAGGGGAGAGAACTCAAATGCCAGCGCAAAAATAGAAAGAGTCGTGCCTGCCGTTCAAAGTGGAATTCTTCTAAGATCCATCCATTGCTAGTGCTATATTTTGCATGCTCAGCTCCCAAAATGCAGAGAGACTAGCGAGGGCAGATCCAGGTGGGTTGGTCCGGAAAGTCATGGGAGAGGCAGGCTAAGTGAAATGAAATAATCTACAGGTCTACTATAGAATCTTATGAATCACGCACGGCACACTTTCTATATCTCCTCCGTCTACAAGGTGAACAGCTTAGCTTACAGCACAGCGTGTTCGCCACCACACCGCCTGGCTGGTGCATTGGCCTTACCGTAATAGGGCCGAGAGGTATGACCCTTCAATTAGAACGCCCTATATCTCGTGACACGCTCCGCGTGGCATTTCCTTTTCTAGAATCTGTATAACTTCTAACAAAAAGATTCATTCTTTATGAATCACAAGTACCATTCAAAAGAGTGCATTGCCTCTTTAAATGAAGAAGAGAACGCTTTGTATAGACACCCTTGAGCCATATTCGTCGCCCTAGGCTCACCATTATTTCATTCTATTTTTGGATTCTAGCTCCAAAGAACATATACATGGAGCTATGTCGACTTACGTCTCGTTGACCAAACGATTAGGTATACCATGCCACGTATCATCCCCTCTTTCCATAGAAAAAAAAGAAAAGATATAGTGATCGTGCCGTAAGACCTGTTTCTACTTGACGTTATTTTCCTCGTTTAGTATCAACGTCCTCGTTGAGAGTCGCTCTGCGAAAGGTCCAGTAGTCTCTGACTTAGTCTTCAAATCGTAAGTTTCAGCCCGTTCCCAGCTTGCCTCGCTCTCAGGTGGGCCCTTCCACTTGACTAAGTAGTCTTTCACTCGTGCAGTGGGTGTATGGGCTAGCCCATGGTGCGGTCAGCTATGATATACTCAACTTCTTCTTTAGTAGGTTCATCTACAACATCTGGTGGTGCCCTCGTGGGCACGTTCCTCTCTGGGTCGGTCTGGTCTAATCGAAGTCAACTTATTCACATGGAATACGGGGTGAGTTTTCACCGAGCTGATCGCTTGAGTCTATAGGCTACCTCTCCTATCCGCTTCTCTACAGGATCTACTTTCCAGAGCGGGCCAAGCCTTTTGTTTAAGTAGGTTTGGGCTAGGTCGTAGCGATCCTGCCTGCCACCTCTTGGCAAAGTTGATGGGCGAGCCCCCTCTTTTCGCAATGGTGTGGGGCGTCAGAGGCTGTTGCCCCGTGGCCAACTCGAAGGGGCGGAAGTTCGACGCAGAGCTTTTTGGTTGTTAAGTTATAGCAGCACTGAGCAACATCCAACAGCTCTAGTCCTTCTGGTTTGCACTAAAGTGCCTTAAGTAGCCCTCGAGGAGTCCGTTTATTCTCTCCGTCTCAGCTTTCAAAGATATACCGACCATAGGTATCTTACCATCAGATACCGACAGTCGTCTTCTAACATTACCGACCTTTAAATCTCGCGTTTTCATCAATTTCACATAACATAAAAAAAATGCTTTTCATCATCAGAAACAACCTGATTTCCGACCTCTTGCATTGCATTACCATAACAAAAAGAAAAAAGATATATATAAATGACTCTTGTGATTCGGAATGAACCTTTCTCGGTGGAGGAAAGGAATAGCGACAAATTCCTATGGAGCATCCAGGAACAAGAAGATGAAATCGGACGACGAATTCTTATGTGGTCCAAGGAAATAAAAGGTCCGCTTCCACGATTTCATCTATATCGAATCTTAATATCAGAATAGCTTATATAGTCATGATTCAATTCAGGTCCACAGACTTTTGATTTCTTATTTTTCGAATCTGATTGGAACAATGGAGAAGTAGGAAGACTTTCTCAATTCATAATGGGTATCTAGAATATCTATGTCCTAAAACATCAAATATGAATAATAAAACATGAGGATGAGGAGGAGGATACCCTGAAGTGACATAGCTGTTCTCCTAATTGACTACTTTTCATTATATTATAATGAACATTCTACTTAAAAAAAAAATTCGCCAGGCGGTTACCTTTTTTTCATATCTATATTCTCTGCTAAAAAAGAAAATGAAGACTAAGACAGGAGTTTCGTAAAAAAAATAGAGAAGTCCTTTATCGGATTTGAACCGATGACTTACGCCTATTTATTAGGGCGTTTAAAGAGCGTGACTCTACCGCTTAGTTAAAGAGCCAGCCCATTTGATTCAATTCATGAATTAGCGCCCACTATAAGTTTACTGCATTTATTTATATATAGAATAATAATATAGATATAGAATTCGTGTCTCTGTTACAAGACGGCGAAACAAAATGAAATGGTTCGAATGAAATCCAATAATCAAAAAATTATTAGCATTTTTTTTGAGGCTGTACACCTCATTTTCCCGGGATTGTAGTTCAATCGGTCAGAGCACCGCCCTGTCAAGGCGGAAGCTGCGGGTTCGAGCCCTGTCAGTCCCGACCTAGGATCCGATGAATCGATCAATTCATCTCTCCATTTTCTGTGAAGAGGAGAGACATATGTAGGTTAGTACAATCGGGGGTATCACCATATTCAGGATTCAAAGAGACACCGTACTGGTCTGGCTTTTTGCGATTGTTCCTGATCCATTGAATAGAGTAGCACAATTTCTTTCCCGGGAGCACATCAATTTTTTTCTATAATAAAAAAAACCCATCAAATATTGAATGACTAAGCACTCTGATCCTATCGCGAGTCTTGATACATAGTATCTTCAGTCCTTTTCACAACTCCTAATTTGGATTCCCCATCGGCCCATCAAAAAAACTTCCCTTGACTGTGGAGCAGGCATAGTCAAATTAGCAAAGTCCCGCTATAGCTTTAGGCACTCTATATTTATTCCGCTTTTAAGATCGATCCTATCCTCATACCTCATACATAAGTCTCACAGGATCAAAGAACCATGAAAAGCGATAAGCTAAGCCCCTCGGCAAGAAGAAAGTAGCACTCCAATTAGAGGGCACTCCCTAAAAAAGCTTAATTCAGTTGAAGGAAAAAGTGAAAAGACTGGTACGGGCACACTCCAACGAGAACTCAAACCCAGGTTTTTTCCTTTATCTTAGCCCTACCATGTAAATACATGCACCCATTCTTTTTAGCCTTGCCTTACCATTCCATGGAAGCTCTTTGTTCGGAACACTCTATCACAACCTCCTTGGGAAATAGTTTCTTAGTCCTAATTGAAAGCCTATTGAAAGGAAATAAGAAGACTAGCCTGCAAGTTTAGGGTTAGGGTTGTTTTGGTTTTGTTACACGGTTCCAAGGCAAGCCTATAAGAAGAAAAACGTCTTTCCTTTTCCAGTAACTTTCATATTTTCACACGAGTCTGTCCTTTCCACTTTCCGTCGAAGATACCCTGTACGGTACGACAGCCTGATCCAGTTAACTTGCAGTTACATCCCTCCGCAGATACTTTTAAAATGAAAAGAAAGAAAGTAAAAGAGATCCTAAAAGTCAGTTTGAAAGCAGACAAGAACCAGTTTATGATGAATCCAGCGAGGTAAAGTATAAATGCATATTTAGATTCACTTACGTGGTCTTCTCCCTTATTCCCATAATCTAATGAAAACGTATCGCAATTCAGTCCTAAAGTGAGTTAGCAATAAATAAGTCAATCTAGTTACTAGTCTCTCCGGGTGTAAGCGAGTGAGGAAAGCCGCAGCGCTTTATTTTGCTTTTAACTGCCTGCCGAGTCCGTTTTGATTTATTTCGTTCCGGAAGTCTTTTTTGAATTTGAGTTCCCTTTCATTAGTATTAAGTAGTGCCAACCCAGCTGTCTCTTCTTAATTATTTATAGGAGTAAATACCTGGTCTAAATAAGAAGAATCGCATATCAAATTCTACCCTTAACCTAGTTTTTCTATTTTCATATCTACCTCGAGAATTCTGTTTTAAGCCCATCCAAGTCTTAACTTGGAGTCCTTCTTCTTTAAGGTATTCCGCTCTAGTTCGAGTGGAAGTTGGAGTTAAGTTCCTTTCCCCCCTTCCCTGCTGGTATTTGAGTGGAAGTTCCTTCCCGAATAAGAAGACTCCTTTCCAGCCATTAGCTAATCAAAAAAGTTTCTATTCTTTGCCCCTTTCTCTTTCTTATTCCTTAGCTTTCTTACCTAAATAGTAGAGTAGTAAAGTAGTAGTAAAGTGCCCTTTCACTTTAAGCGGTTTACTTTATTTTATTCTATTTTCGAGAGAGTGGTAGTCCCCTGGTTTCTACTAGATGTCCCCTTTTCTATCCAAAAAGAGTCCGAGTGCCCCAGGGGGTAGTCAAATGCCTAGTCCGTCTACCCCGAGTTGTTCGAGGTTTCCGTTTCAAACGAGCCAAACAAGCTAAGAGTTTAAGGGCCTCTCATTCCGCCCTAAAGAGTGAACGAGCTAATCATTTTCATTCTAGTTCTCCACCCCACCATGGCATGGATCCAGTGGAAAGTGGAAATCTTAAATGAAGCAAGCCCGGGCCCCGTTGGAGTGAAAAGCCCATCCTCTAGTGCTTCTCTTGGAGTGCCTTTTTTAGTTTGTCTTCCAATCTTCAGGTGAGTCCTAATCTTTACTTTATGCTTTCGAGCCGCTTGGAGTTATAGTATTTTAATCTAACGAATAGGATAAATCGAGGAGTTGGATTCCCTTGTGAAGTTACATGGTAGCTTTTAGCCAGTTTTGTCGGTCTAGCCGAATTCCTCTAAGTGCCCCTTAGATTACAGTTAGGCCTAGGCCATCAAGGCAAGGTCAAGGCTAACTGCAGATAAAAAATTCCCTGCGTCACTAGTCTTAGACTACAGGCTTACCTCAAACTCTCTTGCTAAAACAAGAGAAGAGAGCTTTTCTTTTTTATTGATTACTCACTGCACTGTGAGTAATGAAGTAAGGATCCGTCTACATCAGGTCTGAAAGCAACTGCCCTCTTAAATGAAATAGAAATCAATAAATAAGGATAAGGCTGACTGCTACCCTTCCTTATTCAAGCAAGAGGTTAGAAGGAATCCTATATATCATTTCAGACCAGGCATTCCGCTTGCTCATGCACTCAAAAAAAACTCTATAAGCTAACTGGATAAAAGGACTAATGCTGAAGTACTCAGGGTAAGGCTAGCTCCCGAGCCCTTCAAGAAAGCTATGAAAGGCAGCTTAGGCAAAAAAAAAGCCACTCTCACAACATCGGGATCAGAGTAACAAAAACAATAGGAAAGCAGCGACAAAGATGGGAATGGCCGGGAAGAGACTAGTAGTAATAAGAAGATGCACGAGCTGTGACCTTATATACGTACGTTATTGGACGGACGATAGGGATTTGGAAAAGCTAGAGCTAGAAGAAAGAAAAGGAACATACTTTATATACGAAATTGAAAGATTAGGAATCAGAGTTCATAAAAGGCGCTAGCCAGTCCCAAGGTAAGGAAGGGAAAGACAGCTGGCACAAAAGAAACAGTAGCGCTAGCGGGAAAAGGAAGAGTTGGAGATACACTTGCCACTTCCAACTATAGGAGATTTCTTGATGAGCGAGAAGAAGTCCCCCTATGACTAAGAGAGGGGATTAGCCAGAACATTAGAGATGAATAGAAGAGTCCCTCTCTTCATTAAGGGAATGGGGAGTCCGGGATAAAAGCCACAGTCGAGTGGATTGATAGATTCAGAGTCCCGAGATGAGTGATCTCCTGAGATTTTGTCTTCTTTCTCTCCTGATGAACCCGAAACCGACCCGAGATTACATCAAGCAGAAGAAAGCAAGCCTGAAACCAAGCCATTACTAAGATCCGTTCCTAGCTGCATGTCTTCTTTCCCACCTTCTCTCATGGAGAAGGGATCAAAGTCAAGATGGAAAGAGAGATTCATTGTTTGCCCTTTCTTTGGGTTGAAGAGATAGCTACTTCTGAAAGTGAAAGCTCATTTGCTTTCCCTCGAAGGCTAGGTGAACCTAGGTCAGATGCTTCCGCGTCATTTCCGGAAATGGAGCTAGGAGAGGAGAACATTGGATCGAGATTAGTTGACCTTCCCCGGCTGGAGAGAGAGGGGGAGATAAAATAAAGTGCGAAGTCGGTTTATATGGTTGCTTTTCATTTTAATGCCCGGGTGGAAGGCTAGCTTTAGCTTAGCTGGCTAGCAGAGTAATGCATGGATTGAAGGAGTGGATGAAAGGAGGAAAGATCTCGTTTGAGGCTCGCTCTAGATCGGATGGTTCCATGGGGACTATATGGAGCTAGTGATGGATGGGAGCCCGGGCAGGGGAGGAAAAGATGCCGCTCCTTCTTAGTCGCTAGCGAACGGGTGGATATGAATGAACAAGATCATTGGTTGTTGGTCCTTCTCCCCCAGGGACAGGACAAGGGTGAAATAACTTGTTCGATAGGACGGACCAGGAGATCCTTTTGGAGAAAGAAAAGATAAGTAAAAAAGTAATTTTTGCGGATGCGGAAGAAAAAGTCAAATCCTTAAATCTTAAGGAAAGCCCAAGCATAGAGTGCCTTTCCCAAGCGCACAAAGGAGAGATACTTTTTTTTGCTTACAATCCATATAAAGTTACTGTTTTCCTTATAATAGGTACAGTTCATATGCATGTAATAGTAAAGGAGGATGCTTGCCTATTTGACTTCCTGCCATTTTAAATAGTCCTCTAAGGGAACTCTCAGGAGATAAGAAGATAACTGCTTTGTCTTTGTCCGAAGCAGGAGATGGACTAGATATAAAGGCTTAGCAAGAAAGAGGGAACCGACCGGTCCAGCCCTTATGGAACAGGGAGATCATTTATATGATTATCATTAAGAAAGGGAACTGCTATTAACCATTTAGCAGGAGCCTCCTTATGACTGTTATACAAGCTAGCCCAGGTATGAACTTATCTACGGGATTACTGGTATTGTTATAATTGATGGTTTTCCTTGAAGATCCTTACAACCTTTAGGAAAAATTCTATATAAAGATATTAAGAAACATATGCTTATGGCTTTAGCTTTAGGAGAGGAGGACCTTCCTTAAACTTAGGGGAGAGCTATGCTACACTCTGAAAAAGACCTAGATAAGCCGTATCCAGAGGTATACGGCCTTGTCCATTCAATGGCCTGCTTGCTTTCTCACTCTTTCTCACTTTCTTTTGGCTTATTCGATACTGCTGAAAGGAACGAACCTGACCTGCACCCTATTACCTATTTTCCTAAGCAAACTCCCGCGAGTTTTTTTCTACCATTTAGCTCGCTTGGCCTCCAAAAAGGGAACAGGAAACAAATCTATCTCTTATCCTTTGACTTAGGACTGCAACTGGATGAAACTAGCCTACCTATTCTCTCCTAGGGAAAATTGTCTACCTCATAGGAAAAGTATTCGCTTACCTGGGTAAATAAAAAAGTTTGCCTATTTGACTAATAGTGCTTCTTTCCAACTAGCCTGTAACCACATGAAAGGAAACTAACTGGCTTTCCGGGATCACCATCGAAAGACTTATTACGCCCTTAAAAAGATCTATCCCTTGACCTACCAAAGAAAGATAGTTAGACCTGGGGACATAAATTGTTAGGAGTCCTCAAAAAAGGATTCATTCTAGTATTCCATCATATAAATAAATATCCATCTATTATTGTTAGCCTTTCCAGGTAGAAGAACTCCAACAGGATTAGATGAGCTTAAAACACTCCAAAAGAGTTTCCCTAGGACTTAGCTTGCCTAAAAGAATTCCTACTTTAAAAAGCTTTCTCACAGGCTTGCTTGAATCACTGTATATAAGGGAATTGGCCTACAAACTATTACCTCGTATCGCCTAGGGAACACTATTGCTTTCAAACTTACTTGCCCTATCCTGAAGTCCAATTACTGCTATACCCGTATACCCGGGATTACTGGGAGCCCTCATACTAAATCCGTCACACCTTAGACACGGTAGGAATAGTCAGATTAGAACTTAAAGGCCCTTAGACCATTCTTTGTGCAACATGGTTAAGCAAACTATCCAGGATAGGAAACTTCCCGACGTTAGTCAATTCATACCGATTAACTTGTGTAATGTGACCTATAAGGTCATCACCAAGATGATTGTCAATCGGTTTCAGATTTGATTACCATCATGGGTATTCCCTACCCAAAGCAGTTTTGTTTTTTGGTTGAATGAAATATGATCCCAAGTAGTCTTCTTTTCTGATTCAAAAAATTCCAATCCAATAAGGCGAAGGTGGAATGAATGGATCTGAGAAGGAATCAGTCGTTATATATTAATAGAATAGCATTAAAGGGAGCGGGAGTCGTGGTTACGGGTAAGCGTCAGGATATTTGAGTCTAGAAAAAAGGAAGATTCCCTCATATCGTTTCATCTAAGAGGCCAAATGCATATAAGACATCTGTAGCAGGCAGAATGAGTCTTCGGTCGCTGAAGGGGAAGGGCAGACTGGCATTTCAATCTGCCTTCTTATCCATTATTATATCTTCCCAAAAATGCCCGGTTATACTTTGATGAGCACCCTTTTCTAAATAACCCTTGATGGCAGTGAAATGCTATCGCCTGGTTTTGCCCTCGGAAAAAACAGCTGTTTTCTTTCCCCTTTCACCCCTCCTCAAATCAAGAGGATTTTCATCTTAACTTGTCTCCAGTACGGGGAGGTTCTGTTAGTGAGCAATAGCTAGGTGAAAGCGGTCTACTCGTGTACTAGCACTAGCGCGTACTTTGCTCTGTGTTAGGTCAGGGAAGAGAATTGCATATCCCATAGCCGATCGAGGCGGTAAGAAAACTCGATATCCTACAGATCCAATGGAAGGGAAGATAACTTCAGTGAACTTCGGTAGGAGCATATCCTTTCTTTGATTAACCGATGGAATAGAATGTTCCTTTTTTTGTACCGGACATATGCGTCCCCTATAGGTAAAAGAGCTACTGGAGGGTAATTACTTACTAAAGACCCATTTCCGGCAGGCAGAAAAAAAAGAAGATAGCTGACTGAAGCCCTAGGATGGGCATCTCACTTGATAGCCAACAACCGGGGAAAGGCAATCTAATTGCTTAAACGAACCGATAAAGGAAGCGCGAAGCTTCTCTGTATTGTATGTACCACGGGAGACATACCATGGAACAATCTCGGTAAGGATATATATATCCTTTCTTCACCGATAGAAGCCCACAAGCTCAAGCTCTTTTCCTTTTCCCACGGGAATCAAACTAACCTAGCCGACCCTGTAAGATAACCAAGACTGAGGAAGAGAGCTGCTGACTCTTCTATGTTTGTTGTCTAATGTCTAATGAGATGTCGAGAGAGTTCCTGTTCCCTTTCCAATCTACCCTAGTCTGTGATCTTTCCGTATAATAACTTTTCCTTCCGTTAGTTTTCCTCTTACTATCAGAGAGAGAAAGACTGAAGTCTAATATAGTACTTGCAGCAACCGTAAACCGCTTACCTTCATAGCAGGAGCAGTAGGATAGAACTTTGATCTGTACCACTTTCTGAGATAGATTGAAAGCAGAATAGAGCTGTGCGTGAATCAGGTAAGGCATACCTTTCTTTAGATTAATTGGACAGGTTAGATGGCAGAGAAAGTTCTTTGCTCAATAGATCCCAGCCCAGAGCTGCAGTGATTTTATATTGACTACATCCACAGGAGGAATCAAACTTTAGCTGAAAAGAGAACAGAACCACAGGAAGGGAGCGGTCGGTAATCAATCTATGTCAGTGGTGTACTTCCTTCAAGGAGGAGGAGGGAGAGTTTTCTTTTAGGTGAGTGCTTTCCCGCGATAGATAGAGTGGGTTTACCCTACTTTTTAAATCTAAGATTGGGTTGGTCCGATCCTGTCCTGCTCCTTACAAAAGAAAGGAAAATGTCAAAGAGAGGAACCCTCCCTTCAACACTCTACTAATTCTATTGAAAGAATATCCTAAAAAGTCCTTTCTTGCGTTGTCACTTTAGTAACCCGCCCTGCTCTTCGACTTTACGTAGCGCCCAGCCGTACCATCTAGCTCGACAGCATATAATGCAGATGGAAAGTCACTGGTGGACCAACCACTTCAGTCGTGGAGAATGAATAACCGGATGGCCCGAAAGGCTTTTACGGGGTGGTTGAAATCAAAAGATGAACTTGGGAGAGGGTAGAACGGGCTAAACCAATCCATCATAAAATGTCTTTTCGAGTCGTCAAGTGAGGGCAGGAATAAAGAAAAGCCATAGCTATTGTAGGACCTCGCAAGCCCTCTCTTTCTGGAATCAATCATTCCCTATTATATCCTAAATCCTATTGCTATTCTAGCTGGGAGATTCTATCTATTAAAGCATATAGGAATCAGAGGTAATATCGTATAAGTTAAGTCTAGTCAACAATCATTCCTTTAGTTCCATTTGTTCGCTTTAAAGCACGAGCTGCGATAAAGAGATGGATTTGAAATCTTGTACTAATCGCCAATCTCGATTCAACTACAAGCCTGCTATTCACTCGATTGAAAGTCGGATCTTGCCTTCACTCCTAAAGGAATAAAAACCTCACCTCAGAGCTTCACAAGAGCAATCATAGTCGAAAGAGCAAACTGATTCAACAATCGCTATTCTTTTTCACCGCTAACCGTGCCATGAACAGCGTTCAGAGTCGATTCTGTAACAGGAAAAGTGAAGCCCTTATATCGTTCATTTTTTTTATTAATAGAAATGAGACAATCTTGGTACAGCCAAATCGATATGAATGGAAGATGCCTATTGCGGGTCTGGTCCCTGCTTCCTCACATTGAACAATTACATGGTGTTAAGCAATTGAGATCGACCTTTCTCATGCAATTGAATGCTCCAAGCGATCAGTCCATGACTGCCTTTGTTGGCTCCTACTCTACCAGACGGTGACCGGCTCAATAGAGCACCTTTGGGCGCTGGCTTTTCGAAACCAAGTTAGGGAATCTGTGACCAACAGCTTGAGAAAGCATGAAAAAAAGTTGCATCTCTTACGATAAACACTGAATTTGATTAGCCCCTGCAGGAATTGAACCTACAAACAAGGCTTTTTCCTTAACAAGTAAGCAAGTCAACTACCTTGGTTTCTTCCAGGTTTTGAAATCTCTGGTTCGAAAGGACCAGGCGAAGGAAGCTAAAAAGAAGCTAAAGAGGGTAGCGTCTCACTCCGATATACGTATTAACCCAGAAGCAAAGAAAGAGTACGCCAGTTTCAAATGGACACGAGCCTGGTCGAGATTCAACATACTATTTATTGTAAGCCCCAGCGCTTACTCCTATCCCTTTCTTTTGAAAACAATTTAGTGTAGCAAGGATGGGACCAGACCGCGCCACCTCTCTAAACTACGGTATCGGGGTTGACAATCCACTGTGACCCCGCTTACTAGGAACGTGGGACTTTTCTGGGAGCAGCCCGACATAGGGTATATCCACACTAGCAAAAGGGATTGAATGAAATCACTATTTCATGGAAGGGCAATTATGGTTTACGAAAGCTCGGAATCTGCGAACAATCTATTCTCATATGTGGCTTCGGCTTCAACAAATCATACATCTGCTCGCAGGACCCTAGAATTATGGACATGTGACAATGATGGCGAGGGGGAAGCAGAAGGATACAAAATGGGTGTGTGGCCCCTTTCGGGGAGGGAAAGCGTTTAGGACAATGAATGGATTCACCCCTTTTGTTTTGTATGTTTCAATCTTTCATATGTCTACTCGTCGTGGAAGCCTATCTGGATTTCAATCTGGACTTGATGCCGACTGCTAAGATTACTACGGTGGTTAAAAAGACCTTGACTTAGGCTTCACTTCAGCACCTGCTTGGGCTTTCTCTTATTCTTCATAGTTTTAGGATTCGGTATAGCCTCCCTCGGAATAGTATTCCTTTCTTTTTGTAGCCATGGAAATCTTTTAGCGGTTCTGCTATGACTTTGGAAAAGAAGAATAAGAGAAGGTAGTTGACTTGCTTACTTGTTAAGGGGGACGATCCTAAAAAAGTATGCTAAGTGAACGCCCAGAAGAGATCTCTCTTTAAAGCCTTAGCTCAAGCACCTGTACGGACGGAGGACGACATAGAAACTACGACTCGCTCTGCTCTCTCAAACGAGTGGGTCTACGACTTCTCTCTGGTTAAGCATATTTCTGAAACCCGCCAGCCAATCCTTAGCAAGTACTTTATTCAAATACCTCTTCTGGATCTGGACCGGAATGCTATCTCGGACTGGACAGCTTCTCTTTTACCAAAGGATCAGAGGTATAGGATTGATTGAAAAAGGTCGTGACTCTTCCTTAGTGTCTTTCTGTCTGCACGTCTATGGCTTGTGATCCAGACTCCTACCCTCACTCCGTTCGTGAGAGTCCATTATCCATGAGTAGTCCTTCCCTACGCATATTAGTGAGGCTCGCTACAATGCCTCTATCTCCTATTGTGGGCCAATGGGGTCCGCATCCACTTCTTTCGCTTCCGAGTCAGCAGCCTCATCCGCGGTGGAACCAGACTGCATCTCCTAAAAACTATGACTATGATTCGAGGTGGGTTCAAATGTGAGCTCAGCTAAAAAATGTTAGGCCTTTAAGCGCCCTAAGATTCGTGGCACTGTTGATGGTGAGCCAACAGGGAGGTGACCCATTGCCAATGAGAATCAAAGTGGCCTAACCTTATCCTCTCATTTCATGGTTTGCATCTTTCACAGTCTTTTCAAAAAACCTCTCTTTTTATTTTTCGCTATTCCTAAGCTAGATTAGCGAGGCAACTATTTGATAGATATGTGTCTTTTCCAATCATGAATTGACCAGTACTAGTAAGACTATTATTATTCTATTAATAATCCAGAGAGAAGCATGTTGCTCGACATTACGTACCAATTGCTTGAAGCAACCGGTTAAGCTGAAGTTTTTTTAAAAGAAATAAAATGGAGAGAGCAACCACAAAGGGGAGAGTGAGGGAGGCAGCTCTGGAATCCACCCCGCCTTTCGATTTAGGCAATTCAATATCCATACAGCTTATGAATTCGTGGCAGCTCAGTTAGTAGCTCTTTTTCATCAACAGAAGATGTTGACTGGTATTTTTGGCATTATCCACCAGCGAGCTGGTGGGGTATCTCTTGAGAGCCAAGGACGTGGGTACGAGGTATCCTTTAGGACCCTTCCACTTCTAGCTCTGCTGCTGTTTGTTTGCCAGAAAAAGACTCCGCAGAAGTCGTTCGTTCTCAGCTGTGAGTTCCCGGTGGTCACTCTCCAGTTGCTGTTCACCATTCTAAAACAACGGCAATCTCCACCCTATATGGTAGGCATCAGCGCATATTCCGTTTCCTTCTTTTCCCTTTTCAAAAAATTTGATAGGAAGATCCATGTTGAAGAGAAGCAGGCTTGATGCCAGAAAGATAGAAGGGGCTGGTCTGCACTCAACGGGCTAAGAAAGGCTTGAGCCTTAGGGTCAGCTTTAGCGCTTAAAAAAGCCATAGCGTACTTTTAAGGGCTGGGCGAACCTGGCGCTTATAGAGTACAGCGGCACCACGCGAACAAGTTAAACAAGGCGAATGGAGAGTGGCATATCAGACTGAAACAACAGGTAACCCAGAGAAGTCCCTTTCCCTTTGGAGGAATAGCAACGCTGGGAGGGAGAACTGGGGTATATTAAAAAAAAGAATTCCTTTTCTTGTTTCGCCGCAGCCGCACCTCCGTACTCTGATTTGACAGGGGAATAGATGTGAAATCAAATGGATTAGTGTACCGCAGTGGAGATATTTGTAAACGGATTTACCGGACCCCAAGCAAGAGAGCTCAGACCGGCATCTATTTTTTAAAAGAAGAACTGGATTGACCAGACAGCTCAACCGTTGACCAGCCAACCGGCAAATACATTTATACAGAAAGACCAAGCTGGTGTGCCACACCTCCAACTCCAACTACTACAGGAAAGATTCCACCTCCCTCTCATGAATCAATTTGATGGATCGTACCTTCCTCTTTTGGAAGTTGGAACTCCCGCCAACCGGTGACTCTGGTTTACCATTCTGATTCTTTCCCGTTATTTCCTCCTCCCCTCCCTATTATTTGATTAGTGATTAACTACTACTTGACCCTCTAATTAGTATGTTGTTGTTACTATTCCGTATTCGTATTCCTTAATGGGTATTCCTGAATTCGTATTATGTTGGTACTTTAAATAAAGCTATTGAGTATTCTGCTTATTCATGTGCATGTGTTATCCCTAAATCCCCATCAAAGTAGAAATCCTCAAAAACGACCCATTCAGAACCTTTTCCTTATGTCGCAGCAACCAGCTAGCTAGAACTAGAAGAAGAAGAAGGCTCGCAAATCTTTATCCCCTAGCCCTGCTCCCCGAATAGACGGATCTAATGACGGAACGAAATGCCCTGTTGATAGATAATCCCTTGCGGCTACCTGTTGATTGGGATTTAAAGAAAGGGATGGGAATGAGGGTTCAGGGATCAATTGCTGGCCGATCATGACAGGAGATGGGTGGTTAATGGAAAGGGGGATCTCTTTCAATCGATTAGCGTGGAGCTAGGTCGAATTCGCAATCAATCGGGCGGGCAGTGGGGGACCAAACAAATCTCTGTATCCATCCATCCATCGATCGGGGGGAAGCTAACAGGTGTGGCAATGACCGGTATCCGTACGTACGGAGGCCACCAAGGGACAGACTTAATTGCTTCCGAGGCAGCTCCCTTTCTGGAACAGATTGATAGATTCCTCCCACTGGCCCACCTGCTGCTTCTAGAGGAGAAGACCGGTTCGAACCTTCAGAGCTGTTCCTAGACATGCCGTCCCCTGCCCCCGCTTTCGGGCGCCGAGAGGCAGACGGAAGAGACTCAATTGCTACCTACTATTGTATTGTGCCCGGGGGTGGAAATGAGATAGACTATCTCTCTCCTCTGAAGGAACATCCGAACTGAGCCCTCGTTCTGATGCTGGAAGGGATGAATGCGGTGAGCGAAAGGATTGCTTGTTTTGTTGGTCGCCCCTGCTGCCTAGAGAAGGGGATTGCTCGATTGATTGAGGCCGCGGTTACTCTACGCGAGGCATTGGGAGCATTATCAGTCAGTGCTGCGCTTGGAGTGGAAGAAAACCAGAAGTCAGTCATTTTATAATCTTTGGGTCAATTGCTTATGTCAGAAAACAGAAAAAAGTTTGATGTTCGAGGGAATTGTGAAATCGTCAAATCGCCGTAACAAGTTCTGAACTCTTGCATGAGTTGGAAATAAGTGAGGTTTCTTGACAGCAAAGCTGCCAGTCACTTGATTCACTATCAACTGAGCATCTCCACAAACCTCAATCACTCTGACACCCATGTCAAGGGCGGAGCGTGAACCCTAACATGAGTGCTTCGTATTCTGCAACATTGTTGGTACAAGGATAGTCCAATTTGAAAGCATGCGGGATAACATCTTGTTCAGGAGTTACGAAGACGCCACCACCAAGACTTTACGCTGCCCCAAATAGTTGGCCCATGAAGCTTCTATCTTCATTATTTCTGCCGGGATCTCGTCTTCAAGGGGGGTCCCGGAAAGGAGGCCAATAAATCAGCGATAGCTTGACCTTTAATAGCTGCTTTGGGAGGAGTGCAGACAATCTCGCAAGCGAAGTAACCACTTGGCTGCACGTCCTGATAGGGCAGGTTGGGATAATAGATATCTGACCGGGCTAGCTTTAGTCATAAGTCAAACAGAATGAGCTAAAAGAGTTTGCTGTAATCTTTAAGCAGCAAAGACTAGGGGCAATTTCAGCACGAGAGTAGTTCAACTCAGGCCCTTTCAATATGCGGCTGAGATAGTAGACTGGCCTCTCTAGGCCTGATTCGTCTTCTTAAGCAAGTCACGCACCTACTCTCCATCGTCGACATATACAAACAAGATCAAGGGCTTTCCTTGCTGTGGAGGCATGAGTACCCGAGGTTCAAGTAGTTTTTAACCAAGTCAAAGGCGGATTGACGCATCTGAGCAGGCAGGGAATACTTAGTGCTTGGAATATGATATGAGGCTTGGGCGAGAGAACAGGTCTAGGAGGCCTAGATATTGCATCATGTGAAAGCAGCGCTAAAAGACCAATAAGAGCTGTAAACAAGTGAGATAGGCACGAAAGGGGGCATTCTGTGTCTGTCTTTCCTGAAGGTCAGTAGGAAGGCTAATCAAGTGGCTCACCGGGTGGCTCATCAGCAGAGAGGTGGTGGCGGAGTAGAAAAGGAATGGAATTGACTTGCTGGTGTGTACTTTCCGCACCTTTCTTTCTGGTCCAGTGATGCGTCCAAGGTGGGGTAGAGGCCTAACCTAAAAAGGCCTGGAAATGGCAATAGGAAGAACACATTCATTTGGCAGTGGGGCTAAAGAGATAGGGGGCTGGGCTTCTCGATGCTACTCTCTAGAAAGAGATGATAAGAGATCACTAGGGAATTGAACCGCTAGTACCGATTCCTTCTGATCTGATTGAGTGGGATGCTTATCCGGTCTTAGTACGGTGGATGCATCGAATTTCATGTGTTAAGCATAGTTACAGTGACACAAATCCCTTTGATCAAATAGTGGAAGCAGCAATCCCTATTGCGCATAGCCCGTTCTTGGGCAAATGAATAAGAATACGCTGTTTGAAGGTTTGACATTACATTAGAATCAGCTGTTGTCGGAATAACCGCAGTAAGGAAGTGACGGCACTCATCTCATATTCATGCCCACAAGCAAGAGGTATATCGAATTATGTTGGAGGAAGGGAAAATTCCCTATTAGCAGGAATAATTGGACAAATAAAGACTGTTTGCGAGGAATCACCTTCGCACCTTAATCAATAGGTAAGATACCCACTAGCCGGCAAAAGAAAGCCCTCCGAGATGAAATAAGGGGAAGGGAGTCAAAGACTGATTGCCCTAAGGGATTTTTTGGTGTTAGCTTGTTAGCACTTGCCCCTCTTACCTTCGTCACCTTGCCCTGGATCCTTACTCGCTGTTGGGATAGGAATGAAGCCGGCCAATGCCCCTTACAAGAAGATCACTAGTAGAATAAGATAGCCACACCCACGTACATAAGGAAGAGAATCTGTTGTGCTAGAGGAAGCTCTTTTCTTTGGCTTGGCTCTTTCTCGGTGGAAGGTTTGGAACCCTATACAAGGGGCTAGCGCGCAATGGCTTTCTCTGAGAGGGGCTCGCTTCTGCAAGCTCCGCTTGCATTGCAGCTTTTCATTTTGATAGGAGTAGGTGCTTGCTGCTCGCTTGCTGTCTACTAAACGAGCCTTCACTGCCCGCCCGGCCCCTATCTTTAATCTTAAGTAAAGTGAAGTCAAATCAATGAAGTGAACAGCCAACCTCTTTGTTTGAAGCTTTTCCAGGAAGCTTCTACTTGTTGAAGCTTTGCTTCCCCTAATTCCAAAACACAACAATAGACTTGCAACTATAGTCTAGGAAAAAGCTTCTCTTTGATAGCGGTCATAGGGGGGTTCAGAAAAGATCTGATCGTAGATAGAGACTGAAACCTGTGCGGGGGTAGGGGCGGATGTAGCCAAGTGGATCAAGGCAGTGGATTGTGAATCCACCACGCGCGGGTTCAATCCCCGTCGTTCGCCCATCAATAAATGGACCATTTGTTACGGAGACAGAAGAATCACCTAGAAATAGAAAGGCGGTCTGCTCTTAGGGCTTCTTGCCAGGAGGAGGAAGATGCAGGGCCACTTCCGGACAAAGCTTATTGAAGCCCGGATTTCGGATTTCGCTACACCTTCTTCCACTAGTCCCAGTTTCAGGTCCAGGCCCTATTAAGCCAACAGCTGCCACTCGCGGGACATATGCGTATTTTATCCATCAGACACCAAGCGAAGCACCCCCCCTTTATCGCCCAGAGACTACGATTTCAATGATGCCACTTTTTTATAGGCATCGAGGTCTATCAAGCTTAGCCTTTAGAGCGGGCGAACTTCAATCAGAATACCTTTCTACTTTTAACTAAACGCGAACAGCCGGCATTGCAAGCAAATAGGGAGCCCCCTCCCGTTTGAGTCGTTGCGAGCCGGAAAGCGTACCGGCTGTTTGAGTCGCGAAAGGGCCGCTTGCTTAATTAGATTATTCTAATAATAGATATATAATATTCTCTATCTATCTATGAATAAGAAAGAAATCTTTTTTTGTTCATTCCTGGGAAGAGGAATAAGCAGATAGAGCAAAGAGATAGAGCAAAGGCCTCCTGCTTGCGTCCGCTCTTCCCGAAGTGAGCAAATTGCATGTAGAGATCCGTAGGGGCTTATAGTTTAATTGGTTGAAACGTACCGCTGATAACGGTTATATTGTAGGTTCGAGCCCTACTAAGCCTACCACCCCTTCTCTTCACCCGATATAAGGCAGTCGAAGTCCCCGCCGCGCCACCCTGCGGATCTCAATCTAGCAACGGCACGCACCTGGAACCACACTGCTGCCGCTGCCCCTCGGGCACGCCTCCTACGCTTACCACTCACCTACGCTCTTGCAGCATGCCCCCTTCGAGCTTTCGTAATACGCAAAGCAGCTGAGCGATAGCTCTTCGATCGCTAGATTCTCGCGATGGCGAAGGATAAAAAGAACGAACATGAGTGAGCTAACCTCTGGATGCTACCTTTCTGATAGCAGCTCTTTCCTTTTATTAATGTGAGTTGAGTAGATGAAGAGGAATAGCAAGGAAGTGGAACGATTAAAAAGGGCAGCTACTTGCATTCGAGATGCTTGGAATACTTGTGTGGATAGCAAGAAGAGACAGATGAGCTAGTCCAGCAGATGTAAGGAGGATTAGGATTGCTTCTCTTACGCAATTAACTCAATTGCATCGACGAGCCTTCCTTTTGCCTTTCTTTCATTTCCCCGACTTATCTGACGCTCAATTATTCTTCTTTTGTGAGTGAGCGTCAGATGAGATGCATTTCCTAAGGAAATCAATGAGTTCAGTAGATGATGAGTGCAATGATTCTTTAATTAACATGGCTAAGAGTTCGAAGCCTAGAGAAATGAGTGGAACAAGAAGGGTAGCACAGACAGAGTCTGAGATGCGGGAAAGAGATCCAGTGAGAAGGAGCTAAGTAGCTAGAAGTTGATGAGCAGACTCATTCCTTTTATAGGCTGCCTGTTGCTAATGAACTGGCAGAAGTGCCAATAAGAAGAGTTGGAAGGGAAAGGCAGAGTTTCTTCTTTGAGTTCCCTGGCTAAGGGTCCGGAAAGAAGGGTAGCTATGATATTTATAGATGTGCAACCCTCACCTTTAGGGATGGCACGGATCAAGAGGGAGATGAGCTTAGGAGTTAGCTGGCTGGCAAAGAGAGATCAGCTTCAGCTGGCAGAGATCAAGAGAGGGCTAGGGAAGGGGTTGCTAGGAGTTATGAGTGCGCATTAGCCGGGAAATCTCCCGATGCATCGAACAATATGAATGAAAAGAGAGAGGCAGATATCGCTACTATCCTTTACTTACTTGCCTGGGAATGGGAGAGTGGGAATTGAACTAAAACTAACACGCACTGATTAAATAAGGAATTTCCTATATCAGCCCGGTAAGAAGAGAGCAGCTAGTAGTAGCTACGGTTGAGAGTTCAGACTTCCTTGATAGGGCGGATGATCCCTCCTTTAAATTGAGAAAAGCAGTTGCGGATGGTCTAAAGCATTGTCTAGTTGAGTTAAGGATGGATGCCCTAGTTCTTAAGTTGTTAAGGAGGAGACCTATTTAAGTAGTTATGGCAGACAACGAGGGCAAGCCCGCCGAATATAATTGAAAAAGAAGCTAGCTAGAAGGAGCTCCCACATCTGGTGAAAGAAGTTATGCTTTTATGAAGATCCAACCTAAAAAAGAAAGGTTTACCCTTGTCCTTACCCTTGGGTTGGGAAGGGAACTAAGGAAGTAGCAGCACCTTCTTTCTTATCTTTTATTAGATTAAAGCGCACAGCTAGGACATCCGGCATATACGTGCAATAAGCGAACCTAACAGAGGAAGACTTAGCCCAACTTGACATCTTAGATGGTCTCAATGGGAGAGAGGGAAATGGAACTAGTTAGCCATCCGGGGACTTCGACACCTTGTACCAGGAGCGGATTCAATGCCATGCTTCCTTATGCGTCCTCCTGGAGATCTTCATACAAAATTGAGCCACATTCTTATCTTAGGAAATAGAACAGAACCTTTGTTCACATTTGAAGTCTAACTAAGGTGAAGGCACCTGGCCCCAAGAAGTACTTGGGGGAGCGAAATGCCAGGGACTTAGAGAACTTCATATGAGACATGGGGTTGTACTTTAAGTTGAATGAATAACACTCCTGAAGCAAAGAAAAATTGGGTTGAGCTTCATTGGCGAGGACACTAAAACCTGGTTTCGTAGCAATCAGGATGCCCTTGCTAATCCACGGATCGTTAGTTGGGACGATCTGAAAAGAGAAATGCGAAAGCAGTTTTCCTCCACACGAATGCGTCATGGCAGGGTAGAGAAGCTTTGCATAGACTGAGGCAGACTGGGTCCGTGCGTAAGTATGTTAGGCAGTTTCAGTCATTGATGATGAAGATAGGGAACATGGCAGAAGAATACAAGGTGTTTAGGTTTGATATGGGTCTCCAGGAGTGAAAGAAAAGAGCTGCAAAAACGAAATTCGCAGGACCTGGCCTCAGCAATTCGAGTAGCAGAAGGATTTTTGCCCTATGGAGAAGGAGTAGCATAGTGATGATAAAAGAGAGACTGCTCCTACCAAGGCAAAGCAATCGGGAAAATTTTAAGGCGGACTCAGGATGCTTCATCGGCGGCGGGCCACATCGTGCTCGCGACTGCCCAAAGAAGGAGAAACCTTCTGCTCTTATTGCTGGGGACGAGCAAGCTGAACCCTCCAGGGTTAATCCCCTGCAGCTTCTCAATGCCATCCGACACGAGAAGAAGTCTTCCGTTAATGAGTTAATGTATGTAGATGTCGTGGTGAACGGTTAAACCCTAGCACGTGGAGAAGGGGTGCTTAAGCTCCATTCCTTCTGCTTGAAGCTATCAAAAAAGTATGATTCCAGCTATTAGCAATCAATTCCCGGAATTCGATTTCGAACCTACCTTTTCCAAGCCAAGGAATTGAATCCATTGACAAAAATCCCCTCTATCTCTCCGACAGATAGAAGTTCTGGCTCGGGAAGAAATATCTGTTGGAGTTCGAGTGGAAGGCACTTGCCCGGTTCAAGTACGCTAAATGCGGTATCAATAATGCATGGCCAACCAACTTCGTAGCTCGATCTTATACTTTTATAGGTAACAGATTTCTACTTACACAAGTTGGAAGATTCCATTCACGAAGGAAGTATTTGAAAAAGAGAATGCGAGACAGAATTGGTTAGTTGTCCAGTTTGGTAGCCGAATCTCCCGTCTGTTTTTAAGCCGTAATTCTTGCCTTACAAGAGCTGCACTAAACAAATGGAAAGGCTCTAGCCGAATGCAAATGTTCATATATCATATAAAAGGAAGGGTCCGCAAGAGAAGAGAGAGCGGTGGACAAAGTGGTTTGGGCACTGATCATAGTTTTCGAAATAACATCGAGAGAAGAAGCCAAGACCCCTCTACCGGTACCGGATTACGCTTTCAACCAGGATTCTCAATTAGAAAAAAAAGAATAATTATTGCTTCTCCTCGCTCAAGCGGGAATGAACTCTTGTTGTTGCTGTTCCGGGGAAGGGGAAGGAGAAGGAGGTGCATTGACCTTGTCAGTTCATAACCATTTCTTGCTGGGACTTGGGCAAACGATCTGGTCCGACCGCATCTGGTGGTATCGTATAGAAGATCATGGCTGCATTTAGGAGTGATCTTTCCCTCTTCAACAAGCCGGTCACTTTTGAAAGAGAGAGTCTCGACGTGGCGGTGTACGCGTAGCTCTATAGCGGAGCTAGTCACTGGTTACAGCTTTTTTTCCGGAGGCAGCCGAGAATGTTCTAAGGACCAACGACGATCTTATCCTAAAGGAGAAGGAGGAGGAGCTGACCCTATGGATATTTTTAGGGTGTAATTGAATGATTACGAAATACTGAGTTCATGCCACGACGATCTATATGGAAGGGAATTTTTTTTGATGCATTCCTGTTGAGAATGAAGAAGAAGACTTCTTTTGAACAGGAAAATTTGGTCACGTAGATCTTCTATTTTGCCGGAATTCGTTGATTGCTCTGTACGAATTTACAATGGAAAAACTCCTGTTCGTTGTAAGATCACTGAAGGAAAGGTTGGTCATAAATTTGGAGAGTTTGCTTCTACACGGAAACGAAGACTTTCGAGAACTAATATTGGACCGGGAAAAAAAAGGGTCAAAAAGTAAAGTCTAAGCGCATATGGCACGAAAAGGAAATCCGATTTCGGTAAGACTTGATCTGAATCGTAGTTCAGATTCAAGTCGGTTCAGTGAGGGCGACCGCGAAAGTCACCGAATGGGTCAGTCTTTTCCTTCAGTTTGTTTGTCCTATATTAAAAAAAAAGCGTGGGAGGACGTTGCAGATGTCCGGGACGGACACGACTTTTTCTAACGCTAGAAGACCACTGGAAAACACCCGGAACCAGAGCATGTCGTGAAAGAAGCACACTGGACGGGCGCGTGCTTCGACCGTGTCTCCGGGGCACAGTTGAATGTAGATATCATGAACGCGAGGTGTAGGATACCAGGCCGAGAAACCCGGGCAACCCCCCCTATGCGCCGATCGCTAGCGCATCCAGGGCCCCGGCGCCCAGCTCAGCTGGAGAGGCCTAGCCTGATCTGAGAAGTGCTAATTCGGTTCGGATAGACTTCAAAAAAGAACGCCGCCGCCCCTGCCCTGGAATCAATAAGAAAACAAGTGCTAAGTTTCAGATCAGTGAATAAACCGAAACGAAAGAGGAGACGTTTCTCGCTCGGCGCCTAAAGCGCACTATGCTCCGCTTCAACAAATGAGAGTTTTCGGTGGAACCGGTGAACCACGCGAGCTGGCTGGATAGATGTGTGGGACAGAGGGCTCGTAGTACCAGCTAGCGCAGTTATGCAGTGGAAGGGAAGGAGCCTACTAAATCGACCCCTTCTTTTTTTTTCTTTGAAAAAAGCAGTACAAAGAGATTAGACTCTCGGATGAGACTAAGCAGCCACCGACCGTTCCGACGCGCCCCTGACCTATCTTGATTAAGACCGAAAACCTAACCTATCAAAAATGAAGCCTAGTTTAAGCTGTCAATGTCAAACAAATGATAGAATAGAAATTTTAGAATATCCCACTAGTACTTGTTAGGGAAGGGATATGGATGGAGTCTCGCTCAGTAAAGAGAGTTGTAGATTCGTAGAAAAGGAGAAGTTGTTTCGCTAACGCTGCAATCTTTCTAAAGTAACAAGCACGAAACTTTACTTTGAGAAAAAAAGGTGCTTGTTGCCACTTTATTAGTAAGTAAGCTTGTTTTATATCAATAAAGGCGAAAGGTTGCTTTTCTAATATTAGAAAGGAAAGGCGCGTTAGCGCTTTTGCTTTTAATAAGGACGTTTAGGCTTTACTAATAACATAGAAAGGGCTTTTTTATCAGGGTGCGCAGGTTTGGAACCCTATACAAAGGGCGTTTCCTTTCAAATGACAACTGTCTCTTCCTACTGCGAGGGCGTTGCACGAAACCAAACCGCCCCCGCGCCCCAATCAAGTACCAGTTGTTTCGCTGGTAGGCCCACTTAGGTTAGGGGGGCATTGCCCCTCAGTTCTTACTAACCTCCGGTGTGTAATCAACATGTTGCTAGTTTCAACTCGGTTGAATAAGAATCATTGATTCTCTCTGCTGTCCATTTCTTATTCATTCAGGGCGCTCGGCCGGTGCTCCTTTCTCAAACCAGAACAACTCTGAACGTTAGGGAAGATAAGAGAAGACCACCTGAGCGAACCGACCGAAGGGACTTGACTTATCCGAACCGAACGATAGCAGCTTAAAGCTAAGCCTATCACGAGCAGCGTCGCTGCTTGATCGGCGGGCGGGGAGGAGCATCTCAAAGTATGGGGCAAAGGATCAAGCGCTTTGACTTTGTCCCCCGGGATCCACCACAGGTTGGGTTTGAGAGCCGTGTGATGGGTGACTATCCAGCACGGTTCGGAGAGCACTTTTTTTCTTTGCTGGTGAATGGAAGCCCCCCTATCAAGCAAGAAAGAAGCGGCTCTTCCCACCCACGGCGGAGTCACCATTGACTCTATTTATTATTATGGTAAATCGGTGTATCAAGATGTCAATCTGAGATCTTATTTCGGTTCGATACGTCCACCTACGAGACTCACCTTTGGCTTTCGTCTAGGTAGGTGTATTATTTTACATTTTATTAAAAGAACATTCATTCATTTCTTTCTTCCCCGTCGACCACGACGACTAAAACGACGCGAAAAAACCAGACCCGGAAAGGAGAAGGGCCGGTGGTGGACAACATTCGGGAAAGTCGGGCCGATCGGGTGTCTTCATTCAAGCGACGATACAGAAGAAGAACGAAACGAAGTGAGAGGCCGGGGGGCAGGGAAAAGAGTCGAGTCGATCAGGCTCGACGACCGAAAGAAGCAAAACGAAATCAGGATTTGGCCGAAAAAAAAGCAACGCTATGGATACCATGACCGATCACCATCAAGAAATAAGAATCTCTCTAAATCACTTCGGGTCAGCGGGGCCTTCTTGCATCCGAAATACGCCGTGGTTGTAAATGGCATAGCGTTCCTGATAGAACATTACGACTCCTTCAGAAAAACGAAGTTATTCAAGTTATTTTTCAAAAAGAAGTCCCGCTCCGACGGCCCGACGAGTCATCTACTTAAAAGGACCCTCCCTGCAGTGCGCCCCTCCTTGAATTATTCGGTCATGCAATACTTATTGAATACAAAGAACCAAATGCATTTCGACCCCGTCGTAGTTCTCAATCATTTCGTGGCACCGGGCGCGGCTGAACGATCTACGATGGGGAGAGCGAATGTACAGGGAAGAAGCTTATATAAGAGAATACGTTCTCGCATCGCTTTTTTTGTAGAAAGCTCGACCAGCGAGAAAAAGTGTTTGGCCGAAGCCAAAAAGAAGTTTACCCACTTCATTCGCCAAGCGAATGATCTTCGCTTTGCGGGAACAACAAAAACCGCCACCTCGCTCTTTCCTTTCATCGGTGGTATCTTGTTATTTCTAAGAGATAGGGTTGGGGTGTATAAGAACCTTTTTTTTGAGGATGCCCGGGAAAAACTCCTAGATCAATTAAGGGTCAAATGTTGGAACCTCGTGGGTAAGTGTAAGGTAATGGAATTGATAGAGAAATTCAGAAACCTAGGTGGGATAGCAGAATGGAGAAAGGGAATAGAGATGATGATAAAGATCATACTGAGAAACATAAAAATTCCGTACGGGTACAACTCTTATTTAAAGGAAGTAATAAAAATGCGATTTTTGTTGTCTAATAGAACAAAGACTAATGCCTTAATTGAGTCAGTCAAAATAGAATTTGTTTATCAAAGCGCTTCTCCGATTGCTCAAGACATCTCTTTTCAACTGAGGACCAAAAGAAAATCATTTCGTTCCATTTTTAGTCAAATAGTGAAGGATATTCAATTAGTAATGCAAAAAAGGGTTGAGGGGATCCGTATATGTTGTTCCGGTCGATTAGAAGGCGCAGAAATTGCTAGAACAGAATGCGGAAAGTATGGAAAAACATCTCGTAATTTATTTAACCAGAAAATCGATTATGCTCCTGTGGAAGTATCTACTCGTTACGGAATCTCAGGTGTCAAAGTGTGGATTTCATATAGTAAAAAAAAAGGGGGACGTGCTATATCCGAAACGGACGAAATATAGTAAATATCGTAAAGGCAGATGTAGTAGGGGTTGCAAACCGGATGGTACAAAACTTGGTTTTGGAAGATATGGCACTAAAAGTTGTAAAGCTGGGCGTCTTTCATATCGAGCCATTGAAGCAGCGCGTCGGGCTACAATCGGACACTTCCATCGTGCTATGAGCGGACAATTCCGAAGAAATGGTAAGATATGGGTAAGAGTTCTCGCAGATCTCCCTATTACCGGGAAACCTACAGAAGTCAGAATGGGAAGAGGAAAAGGAAATCCTACGGGTTGGATTGCTCGTGTGTCCACGGGACAAATCCCATTTGAAATGGATGGTGTGAGTTTGTCAAATGCTCGGCAAGCCGCTACATTAGCGGCGCATAAACCATGTTCGTCAACCAAGTTTGTTCAGTGGTCGTAACGTAATTGGTTAGTCGGGAGAAACCGGGCCGAGATTCAAAAAAATTAGGCGAAGTGTTTCTTCCTGAACGACGGAAGTGGAAAGACACTAAGGGAGAGGGAGATACTCCTTTCTTTTTGTAATCGCCGAAATTGTACGCCGAACCTTTTTGTTCCAGGCGTACTACCCTGATATGTTACGGTTTTAAAAAGCCGGCCGGGTTTATAAAGTGATAGTTGTAAGAATAAATAAGAAAGAAAAGAGCTGAAAGGAAGCGGGATAAAGGAGAAAAAGCATGTATCTGGGGTGGGGCTATGCATGTAGAAAGAGATTAGTCTCTATCCATCCGGATACTCATGTAGGCTACCAAGTAAGTCAATTCAGGTAGTCTCTAAATAACAATGAAGCAAGACTAGCCTTTATTAGTAAAGCTTCGGTCTTGCCCGGAAAAATTATGCTTACTTTTATTCCCTTCTCTCTATTCCGGCCCCTTAGGAGGACCAAAGGCCTTTACCAACAACTGCTTTCCAACGGGCCTTAGTTGGCTATCGCTCCACGATTTCAGTTTCGAACCCAGAACCGTTTGCGTTTGCTGTTTCTCCATAGATTGTCCACCCGAAGTAGGAGTTGTGTTGGCAGCAACATCCTTTGGCTTAGTTGCAGCATACGCAGCAGCCTTGTAGTACGGGCACGTGTCTTTTACGTGGCCAATGGCTTTGCAAGAAGTGCAAAACTTTGGCACAAATTCGTACACCATCATTTGGGATCAAGTTGTGCCATCCAGAACACGAATACTAACTTCCTTAGTGGGCTCTTTTGAGACGTCTATCTCAACCAAAATTCTCGCATAAGAGAGGCGCTGCTTGGTTCGAGTCAGCTTGCAGTGGGGTGCCAATGCGAGTAGCAATCTTACTTAAAGCTTTCGCATTCCAGAATTCCAAAGGCAAGTTCGGTAGCTGGACCCAAGCTGGAACTTTGTTGATTTCGTGGTCATTGAAATAAAATAATTCGGGCATGATTTTCAGCAAGAGTGGTCGCCCGTATCTATAATACGGCCCCCCGCTTAGGACTGCATCTCGACCATGCTCGTTCTCAAACTTGATCACCAACCAGCCACTACTATGAAAATGAAGTTGATACTTCACGTTCCAAGCATTGCAACATTGAATGATAGCTTGCTTACCCGGTGATTTACCCGCAACATAGCCAATTAAGGCAAAACCAAACGCATTTGTCAACACATCTAAGTCTTCGGCTTCCAAGACTACCTCTTCATCTGGTTGTCCGTTAGCTTCAAGTTTGAAACCTTGGGAAGGGCTACGATTATCCGCAAATCAATTCACAAACGGAGTCTCGCGTTCTGTGGCTGACTCCCTCCCAGACATTTCATCGAACACCTGGTCTGCGCCTTTGCGTGCAGTAGCAAAGTCGCTGGCATTTCATCGAACACCTTGTCTGCACCTTTACATGCCAGTTTTTGCTGCAACGGCTGCTGTTGAATATCACTTGATTCTGCATCAGTGTCTTCATCCCCTAATGTTTGAGACAAGCTTGGGGACGAGACCTGTTCAGAAACATCCTCCACACTCTTGCTGCCTCTATCACGTTCCATACCATGTTGCTGCGATTCCTTGACTACAACAGCCATGGCGTTCTTGGCTTTCAGCCCAGCAAACTCAGGCGGGTCGTCTCCAGCAACCCTCTTCTGTGCTTCTGCCTTCTTTTTCTTCTTAGCCATGCTAGCAGAGTGCACAGCTAGCTGCACGAATCCCACACCCAGCAAACCTGTTGGGTCGAAAAAATAACACAAACGGGGAAAAGAAGGTTTATGTGCGGACGAGGAGAGAACCCACGGGGAAGATTCCCAACAAGCTGAGAAAGGAAGTAGAAATCTCGAAAAATATCAAGTGCAACGATGGTAAGGCGCCTAGGACAGATTTCGCCTAGGGAGAGTTTCTCTCTCTAACCTTACTGAGAGCTCTTTCTTTTCTATCTTTCTTGATCTAGTTTTATGGCGGGTCTTCCCCGCAAGCAGTTCTCCCATTAGTTCATTTGCTCGCCCGAAGCCTTAGCATGGTTCTTAGTAGGATTGACCCATTCTAGAGAAAGTGCTTTCGGGTATACTTTATTTAAGGAATGTGGTTCTTGCTCATAGCCTCAAAGACCCATGAGGGAGCCTCCTTTTTTTTTACATTTACAAAGGGATTCAGACAAGGAAGGCTGTTAAGCATGCAGACTGATCACTCGCGGCACACATTCTAGAAGACTAAGCCAAAGTGTCGGGGAAGGTGGGCGTGAAAGGCCTTATCGATTATTATTTTCAGCTAGTCGCAAAAGTTCAGCTTCGCTCTTCATGCAGCCAAAGAGTTTTTCCTCTTCTATATACGATGATAGTGGCTAGCTCCTTTAGCATCTTCGGGTGCCTACTCCCTGGCTTCCCTCTTCCAGCAGATTCGTGGGCATGAAAACAAGAGTTTCATAGTTCTCAGGTAAAAGCACTACTTCGTCTCGCCCATGATTGGTGTATGTCGATCTTAAGGAAAATCCCACAAGATTCAACTTTCGATCAACCTGCTGTATCTCCCTGGATCTGCTAACAACTCATCCTGATCAGCTATCAGTTTAGTATTAAGATCAATAGGTGATCGACTGGCTTGGATCCCAACATCCCTGTCTCATTAAGCAGATCAAGAACATACTTTCTCTGAGATAGGTAAGTACCTGATTGAGATCTGGCTACCTCAATACCAAAAACAGTACTTCAATTGTCCCAAATCTTGAGTTTGGAACTGA
>JAUPFV010000003.1:99869686-100139177 GCA_036936605.1 Limnanthes douglasii subsp. nivea
CACCGGGCGGAGCGCACCTTTGGTACTTCAGTAGGGCGAGCTGTTTGATAGTGACTTCTTTCCTTTGGTAGGGCGACGAAAGGCTACTTCAATCTAGGAAACAGCCGGAAACTCGAGAAGGTCGCCTTTGGAAGCGTTCGCCGGTAACCAAAGCGTCACGACATAATCAAAAGGAAGGAGTGACGCTGACTGAATCCAATCCATAAAAAACCCGGAAACAAAGTTCGTTCCCTTTCGTCAAGTAGGTAAAGTAGGCATACGAACCACTTTTGCTTTGCCTTAGACTCTATTGGAATAAAGCAAAGAAAGAGGCAGGCGGAATGGAGAAAGGAAAGGGACAAGGGCGGTCTTGCTTGGCGCGAAGGCTGCTGGTTCGGGGGTAGGGTACGTTACTAAAGGTCCTCGGACTTCCAGGCGTTCTTTTGGGCAGCTGTTCACCGTTGGATCTCGCCAATACAGCCCCATATAGTTTTCGTTACCGAGATATCTTTTTTTTTCATTGTTCCCAGGGATTTTTTGGGTAATCCGCTCCCATGCTGCAAACAGTCAAATCTGAACTAAACCTTGTCGCTCTTTTTTCTTTCCTCGCGGGCAGGAAGCACACCAGCAGCGTGCGTTGCGTGATTCTACTGTGTTTTTTGCACTTGACTGGGTGGACAGTTGACCGGAAGAGAACTTCGATTCGCCCGGCCAGCAGGCGGGCGGCGTGCTTATCTTGTGTGACAACACTACAGAGCGAGTGGCTCTTCTAGGCGGGCAGCTGTGTGACAACACTACAGAGAAAGCGGGGCTTTCTTGTAACATGCTATGGTCTCAATGCCCTTACGAGGTAGTGATGAGTTTCACGCGCTCTAAGTCCGGCCCGCGCGCGGTTAGGAAGATTGGCCGCAATCTGAGCGGTACCACCCACCCTACCCTACCACCTATAGGCGGCCGTCCTACAGCCGCCCGAAAAGGAACTGCAGTGATCTTGAATAGGAATCCTACAGCGATAGATAGAATCCCCATAAAAAGACCACTAGATCGAGCACCAGTGATTTCGTATCCGGTCAAAATCTTGGCTAATTGATCGAAGTGGGTAGCTCCAGTAGACCCATAGATCATGGAACAAATAGGGTGGGTAGGCCCAACCACCACACTACACGTATAGACGCGAACCCCCCTCGTTACCGTACGTGCGACTCTCACCGCATACGGCTCGCACAAAGACTCCTAAATCCATCCCGAGCCTTTTCTTCCCACCTCTCCAATCCTCGAGCAAACTTGCGTTCCCCAGGCGCTATTAAATGGGGGTCTTTCCTTCGCCTATCGTATATCGTAGTATCGGCTTGTCTTCGTCCAAAACCAAGGAGGCATTCTGGCGGGCGCGTGCGTGTAGGAAGGCCGACCATTACATAAGCTAAAAGACTACGACTACAAGCCAAGCCGGAAGCGACTCGCTTCTATTCCCGTTGGGATTGGATATAGATGGGGAATCTATGGATCGTAGTTGTTCGCCAACCTCTCTAACTAACATACGATACAATTTCACTTCACGGCAAAAAAAAAGAAAGAGCTTCGCTCCGTGGGCCTTCCTACGCTGACGAATGCCTCCTTTCTTTTCTCTGAAGTCTACAACAAAGAAGTGGGAGAGGCAGGATTCGAACCTACGTAGAAAAACTTCAACAGATTTACAGTCTGTCGCTTTTGACCACTCGGCCACTCTCCCCTTCCCGGGCCGAGGCCCCCCTCAATGGGTTCTAAGAAGGAGGGCGGCGCCCTGAATCAATCAAAAAGCTTATTGATTTGATTGAAGGGAACTCATACTATTTATTAGCTTAGCTAGCGTTCCGGGGTCATTTAGTCAATTCATAACAATCTCTGTAAAGCAAGGGGCAAAGCTTCTACGACAGCTTCCCCCTCATGTAGTCGTCGGCCTTCCCCAGCCCCCCCTTCGTCGCTTCTGGCTAAGCATCTTTCGGCGGAGGAAAGGAGGCGACTAGTCGCTTCTGACGAAGCTGCGAGTTCATGAGCAACTGAATGAACGAGCCATGTTCCTAAAATAAAAGGAGTGACCATCTTTGTTTTCTTCCCTTCCCCTATCCCTTCAAAGCCCATAGGTTGGGCGCTAGCGCTTTACTAATAGAATAGAAAGCTCTTCTGCTGAGCGAAGCTGCGAGCCCCCTTCTCGAGCCTACTTAAATAGCTTACGCTTACCAAGCCTAGTCTACTAAAAGAGGGCTACAGTAAGCAAGCTTTCCCCCTTTGTTGTGGGTCGCGCCTCACCGCAGGCACTGAATGAATGAAATGAGTGGAGATCATCCTTCCCCCTTGTTAATTACCAAGAACTTCGTTGCCACTAGTGGAAAAATGAGACCATCCCACCCAAAAACAACTCGGAGCCTAAAGAGAAGAGAGTTCAGTCTACAAGAAAAGAAGCTGGCAGAGCTTTAGCCATTGGACTACATCCATCTATCCTACCTAAACAGTAACCCTTTTTTGTTCGGATTCTTTTCTTTTTCGAATGACGCTAGTGGAGACAAATTCCTTCCGGCTAATGAAGAGAGACTACTCCAGTCTTCCCATTCATTCCCAGTGGATCCTTCTTCTCCCTAAGAATAGAACGAACCAAGTTCACCTATACGAGAGTAAGGAAGAAAAACCAACAAGAAACTTCCCACTTTTGATGTCCCACGATTCTGCTAGTTTAGAAACAAAGGAGAAGGACAGGGGTCGTTAGGTCAGAAAAGCGATAACTAACAATTCTCCCAATTCGGATTTGAACCTACGACCAGTCAGTTAACAGCCGACCGCTCTACCACTGAGCTACTGAGGAACAACGGACTTAAGGAAGCCGACTCTCGTTCTTTGGGCCAACCAATGACCGAACAAAAAAGGGTTCGTTCCCAAGCGCGCTGCCCTCCTAGGCGCGCAACACTAAGTAATCCAAGCCAACCCACATTACTGGCTAACGGCGGATAATCTGATTTCTTAGAGGTACTAAATACAACTCCATGAATGAGCAAAATGGAGGTTGCATTAATGATAAAGATCTCTGGGGAAACCGCTAAAAAAAGATTGAACATGTGGTTGTGGTAGGATCCGAACGAATTCTGCTTTCATTTCCCCCGTATGGAGCACTGAGTTACTTACGTTACGGTCTTCAGCGGGCAGGCTGCACTCTAGGCGGCGGCTAGGAAGGATCGCTAGACCAGCAGCCAAACCAACAATGAATGTGTAATGATGGTGATTCCACACCGGGCTCACTAAAAAATTGAATGTAGAAAGGGGATCCTAAACAAAAAAGGAGTCTATGACCCGGAGAGGTTGAATTCCAAACTTTTCTATAGAGTATACCCATTACCAAAAAATGGACGTCACTTTGGGACACATGCGGATAGCCGCCCCGCGTGGCTAAAAGTAAGCCAAAACTATTTTTTGAGTTTCATCGAGTCTTATAAAAGACGTCACTCTACGAGACGAGGGAAGTCCTCGAGTCGAGTCCTTGCGAGTTCATCCCAAATAAAGCTTCCCTTCACCCCTTCCGGGTCTTTCTTGTTCGGGAAGATGCAGATAAAACGCCAATAGCCTGATGTCAGCTTCTACGGCATAAGCTTTAAAGATCAACGCTAATAATAATAAACATTTCATAAGATAATAATTTTTTTTTAGTTCATTTAGTTCAAAGGTATAGGTTAAATTTGTTACAGTCATTTCAATCTTTTTCTTCCAATTCTAAGAAAGATAAATCCCGAAAAATCCGTCAATAAATGACGAACCCCATTATACAGATGATAGGACAGGGCTAAGGCAGAAATCTCGACGGAGATTAGGATAAGCTTTGATGAATAAAAGAATAATTGATAGAAATTCTCATAGGTGAAGCAAATCAAACCCATTTTCATACACAAAATATAAAAAAAGAAAACTATAGTCGCTAGGAAAGCCCCGGAGATTCTATGGTAAATTGGAAACGTCGAAGTGAGCTGTGGCTTATAAATAGGAAGATGAGGAGATAACGGGCGAAGGAGATTCATGATCTTAGGTTGGATTTGACTTTTCTCGCTCTGCTCGCGGAGCGGCATACAAAAAAAAAGAAAAAACATTGTGGTGTGGTTTGGAATGATTTATTCTCAATGGCTCATTCCTAGCTGTTGGATCAATCAGACTGTGCAGAATGAGTCTGCGTGGTTTTCCTTGCCTTGTACTGGCAGTTGGTCTAAGGTGAAAAGTGAAAAGAATAAATCGAAAAGCAGTTCTCTTGTCTGGTTGTCCCCTCTCTCTCAGGATAGAACAAGACCTTCTCCCATATAAAATTGGTCACCAGAATCAAGGAATGCGCGTGAACAAAGAACTTGATCGAGAAGGCCTCGGGGCTACCTTTCCTTCAGGCATTCCTACCAGATTGGGTGAGGTTTCCTTTCTGCTGAAGTTCAGTTCGGTCTCAGCCCGAGCTAGTGCAGTGCGAAGGATTCTAGTTCTCATTTGTCTCCCCTTGCCTTGAGTGAACAACCGCAATCCCTCTATCTAGGCGGGCACAAAAGATGAATTCATCTTTTTAGTCCCCCTTTTGCCCAATTCCTATCATACTAATTGCTTGCTGTTAACCCAGTAAACAAATTACTCTTCTTTGTGTGTTCTCCTAGTTCTCATTGAGAATAAGAATCCTAGGAAGAGCAGTGTTGCTCCGTTAACCTGTTAATCTGTATTCTCCTAATCAAGCTCCTGGTGCTAACTCATTCATACTAAGGGCAGTTAACCCGTAAAATGACTCCTATTCTTTTGTTTCAGTTGTGATTGATGAAAAGGGAAAACAGCCAAAATAGGGTTGGTTGCATAACCTGTTCGAACCAATAAGTGCCATTTCTTAGGCAAATGTTACAATTACAAAGCAAATATTCCTCCGTTCAGGAGTTCACCATGAGCAGATCGAATGAAACAATAAATAACAAAGACGATTCCTCCCTTATTTCAAGTACCTAGACGTCAAACACGAGGAATGGGTCTAATAATCAGCCAATCGTCCTGCTCTATCCATCTCACCAAGTGAACTGAAACCAATCTACATGAACAATCCCTAGCACCCTGCCTTCACCCCCTGGGATAGAAACAACTAACAAACGAGCTACTTCATAAGCATACGAGTGAGTGAAGTTCATCATCCATTCGATATTCTAATTAGATCTCGTATTGTACCTTAGTACACTGAACACCAACCCCATCTCTCTTTCCAAAATAAAACTACAAGCAACTACAAAAACTATAACAACCTCTATTCCTGACGTGAACGGCCGCTTTGTCCGGAAGTGGCCCTGCATCTTCCTCCTCCTGGCAAGAAGCCCTAAGAGCAGACCGCCTTTCTATTTCTAGGTGATTCTTCTGTCTCCGTAACAAATGGTCCATTTATTGATGGGCGAACGACGGGGATTGAACCCGCGCGTGGTGGATTCACAATCCACTGCCTTGATCCACTTGGCTACATCCGCCCCTACCCCCGCACAGGTTTCAGTCTCTATCTACGATCAGATCTTTTCTGAACCCCCCTATGACCGCTATCAAAGAGAAGCTTTTTCCTAGACTATAGTTGCAAGTCTATTGTTGTGTTTTGGAATTAGGGGAAGCAAAGCTTCAACAAGTAGAAGCTTCCTGGAAAAGCTTCAAACAAAGAGGTTGGCTGTTCACTTCATTGATTTGACTTCACTTTACTTAAGATTAAAGATAGGGGCCGGGCGGGCAGTGAAGGCTCGTTTAGTAGACAGCAAGCGAGCAGCAAGCACCTACTCCTATCAAAATGAAAAGCTGCAATGCAAGCGGAGCTTGCAGAAGCGAGCCCCTCTCAGAGAAAGCCATTGCGCGCTAGCCCCTTGTATAGGGTTCCAAACCTTCCACCGAGAAAGAGCCAAGCCAAAGAAAAGAGCTTCCTCTAGCACAACAGATTCTCTTCCTTATGTCCGTGGGTGTGGCTATCTTATTCTACTAGTGATCTTCTTGTAAGGGGCATTGGCCGGCTTCATTCCTATCCCAACAGCGAGTAAGGATCCAGGGCAAGGTGACGAAGGTAAGAGGGGCAAGTGCTAACAAGCTAACACCAAAAAATCCCTTAGGGCAATCAGTCTTTGACTCCCTTCCCCTTATTTCATCTCGGAGGGCTTTCTTTTGCCGGCTAGTGGGTATCTTACCTATTGATTAAGGTGCGAAGGTGATTCCTCGCAAACAGTCTTTATTTGTCCAATTATTCCTGCTAACAGGGAATTTTCCCTTCCTCCAACATAATTCGATATACCTCTTGCTTGTGGGCATGAATATGAGATGAGTGCCGTCACTTCCTTACTGCGGTTATTCCGACAACAGCTGATTCTAATGTAATGTCAAACCTTCAAACAGCGTATTCTTATTCATTTGCCCAAGAAAGGGCTATGCGCAATAGGGATTGCTGCTTCCACTATTTGATCAAAGGGATTTGTGTCACTGTAACTATGCTTAACACATGAAATTCGATGTATCCACCGTACTAAGACCGGATAAGCATCCCACTCAATCAGATCAGAAGGAATCGGTACTAGCGGTTCAATTCCCTAGTGATCTCTTATCATCTCTTTCTAGAGAGTAGCATCGAGAAGCCCAGCCCCCTATCTCTTTAGCCCCACTGCCAAATGAATGTGTTCTTCCTATTGCCATTTCCAGGCCTTTTTAGGTTAGGCCTCTACCCCACCTTGGACTCATCACTGGACCAGAAAGAAAGGTGCGGAAAGTACACACCAGCAAGTCAATTCCATTCCTTTTCTACTCCGCCACCACCTCTCTGCTGATGAGCCACCCGGTGAGCCACTTGATTAGCCTTCCTACTGACCTTCAGGAAAGACAGACACAGAATGCCCCCTTTCGTGCCTATCTCACTTGTTTACAGCTCTTATTGGTCTTTTAGCGCTGCTTTCACATGATGCAATATCTAGGCCTCCTAGACCTGTTCTCTCGCCCAAGCCTCATATCATATTCCAAGCACTAAGTATTCCCTGCCTGCTCAGATGCGTCAATCCGCCTTTGACTTGGTTAAAAACTACTTGAACCTCGGGTACTCATGCCTCCACAGCAAGGAAAGCCCTTGATCTTGTTTGTATATGTCGACGATGGAGAGTAGGTGCGTGACTTGCTTAAGAAGACGAATCAGGCCTAGAGAGGCAAGTCTACTATCTCAGCCGCATATTGAAAGGGCCTGAGTTGAACTACTCTCGTGCTGAAATTGCCCCTAGTCTTTGCTGCTTAAAGATTACAGCAAACTCTTTTAGCTCATTCTGTTCGAATTATGACTAAAGCTAGCCCGGTCAGATATCTATTATCCCAACCTGCCCTATCAGGACGTGCAGCCAAGTGGTTACTTCGCTTGCGAGATTGTCTGCACTCCTCCCAAAGCAGCTATTAAAGGTCAAGCTATCGCTGATTTATTGGCCTCCTTTCCGGGACCCCCCTTGAAGACGAGATCCCGGCAGAAATAATGAAGATAGAAGCTTCATGGGCCAACTATTTGGGGCAGCGTAAAGTCTTGGTGGTGGCGTCTTCGTAACTCCTGAACAAGATGTTATCCCGCATGCTTTCAAATTGGACTATCCTTGTACCAACAATGTTGCAGAATACGAAACACTCATGTTAGGGTTCACGCTCCGCCCTTGACATGGGTGTCAGAGTGATTGAGGTTTGTGGAGATGCTCAGTTGATAGTGAATCAAGTGACTGGCAGCTTTGCTGTCAAGAAACCTCACTTATTTCCAACTCATGCAAGAGTTCAGAACTTGTTACGGCGATTTGACGATTTCACAATTCCCTCGAACATCAAACTTTTTTCTGTTTTCTGACATAAGCAATTGACCCAAAGATTATAAAATGACTGACTTCTGGTTTTCTTCCACTCCAAGCGCAGCACTGACTGATAATGCTCCCAATGCCTCGCGTAGAGTAACCGCGGCCTCAATCAATCGAGCAATCCCCTTCTCTAGGAAGCAGGGGCGACCAACAAAACAAGCAATCCTTTCGCTCACCGCATTCATCCCTTCCAGCATCAGAACGAGGGCTCAGTTCGGATGTTCCTTCAGAGGAGAGAGATAGTCTATCTCATTTCCACCCCCGGGCACAATACAATAGTAGGTAGCAATTGAGTCTCTTCCGTCTGCCTCTCGGCGCCCGAAAGCGGGGGCAGGGGACGGCATGTCTAGGAACAGCTCTGAAGGTTCGAACCGGTCTTCTCCTCTAGAAGCAGCAGGTGGGCCAGTGGGAGGAATCTATCAATCTGTTCCAGAAAGGGAGCTGCCTCGGAAGCAATTAAGTCTGTCCCTTGGTGGCCTCCGTACGTACGGATACCGGTCATTGCCACACCTGTTAGCTTCCCCCCGATCGATGGATGGATGGATACAGAGATTTGTTTGGTCCCCCACTGCCCGCCCGATTGATTGCGAATTCGACCTAGCTCCACGCTAATCGATTGAAAGAGATCCCCCTTTCCATTAACCACCCATCTCCTGTCATGATCGGCCAGCAATTGATCCCTGAACCCCCATTCCCATCCCTTTCTTTAAATCCCAATCAACAGGTAGCCGCAAGGGGTTATCTATCAACAGGGCATTTCGTTCCGTCATTAGATCCGTCTATTCGGGGAGCAGGGCTAGGGGATAAAGATTTGCGAGCCTTCTTCTTCTTCTAGTTCTAGCTAGCTGGTTGCTGCGACATAAGGAAAAGGTTCTGAATGGGTCGTTTTTGAGGATTTCTACTTTGATGGGGATTTAGGGATAACACATGCACATGAATAAGCAGAATACTCAATAGCTTTATTTAAAGTACCAACATAATACGAATTCAGGAATACCCATTAAGGAATACGAATACGGAATAGTAACAACAACATACTAATTAGAGGGTCAAGTAGTAGTTAATCACTAATCAAATAATAGGGAGGGGAGGAGGAAATAACGGGAAAGAATCAGAATGGTAAACCAGAGTCACCGGTTGGCGGGAGTTCCAACTTCCAAAAGAGGAAGGTACGATCCATCAAATTGATTCATGAGAGGGAGGTGGAATCTTTCCTGTAGTAGTTGGAGTTGGAGGTGTGGCACACCAGCTTGGTCTTTCTGTATAAATGTATTTGCCGGTTGGCTGGTCAACGGTTGAGCTGTCTGGTCAATCCAGTTCTTCTTTTAAAAAATAGATGCCGGTCTGAGCTCTCTTGCTTGGGGTCCGGTAAATCCGTTTACAAATATCTCCACTGCGGTACACTAATCCATTTGATTTCACATCTATTCCCCTGTCAAATCAGAGTACGGAGGTGCGGCTGCGGCGAAACAAGAAAAGGAATTCTTTTTTTTAATATACCCCAGTTCTCCCTCCCAGCGTTGCTATTCCTCCAAAGGGAAAGGGACTTCTCTGGGTTACCTGTTGTTTCAGTCTGATATGCCACTCTCCATTCGCCTTGTTTAACTTGTTCGCGTGGTGCCGCTGTACTCTATAAGCGCCAGGTTCGCCCAGCCCTTAAAAGTACGCTATGGCTTTTTTAAGCGCTAAAGCTGACCCTAAGGCTCAAGCCTTTCTTAGCCCGTTGAGTGCAGACCAGCCCCTTCTATCTTTCTGGCATCAAGCCTGCTTCTCTTCAACATGGATCTTCCTATCAAATTTTTTGAAAAGGGAAAAGAAGGAAACGGAATATGCGCTGATGCCTACCATATAGGGTGGAGATTGCCGTTGTTTTAGAATGGTGAACAGCAACTGGAGAGTGACCACCGGGAACTCACAGCTGAGAACGAACGACTTCTGCGGAGTCTTTTTCTGGAAAACAAACAGCAGCAGAGCTAGAAGTGGAAGGGTCCTAAAGGATACCTCGTACCCACGTCCTTGGCTCTCAAGAGATACCCCACCAGCTCGCTGGTGGATAATGCCAAAAATACCAGTCAACATCTTCTGTTGATGAAAAAGAGCTACTAACTGAGCTGCCACGAATTCATAAGCTGTATGGATATTGAATTGCCTAAATCGAAAGGCGGGGTGGATTCCAGAGCTGCCTCCCTCACTCTCCCCTTTGTGGTTGCTCTCTCCATTTTATTTCTTTTAAAAAAACTTCAGCTTAACCGGTTGCTTCAAGCAATTGGTACGTAATGTCGAGCAACATGCTTCTCTCTGGATTATTAATAGAATAATAATAGTCTTACTAGTACTGGTCAATTCATGATTGGAAAAGACACATATCTATCAAATAGTTGCCTCGCTAATCTAGCTTAGGAATAGCGAAAAATAAAAAGAGAGGTTTTTTGAAAAGAATGTGAAAGATGCAAACCATGAAATGAGAGGATAAGGTTAGGCCACTTTGATTCTCATTGGCAATGGGTCACCTCCCTGTTGGCTCACCATCAACAGTGCCACGAATTTTAGGGCGCTTAAAGGCCTAACATTTTTTAGCTGAGCTCACATTTGAACCCACCTCGAATCATAGTCATAGTTTTTAGGAGATGCAGTCTGGTTCCACCGCGGATGAGGCTGCTGACTCGGAAGCGAAAGAAGTGGATGCGGACCCCATTGGCCCACAATAGGAGATAGAGGCATTGTAGCGAGCCTCACTAATATGCGTAGGGAAGGACTACTCATGGATAATGGACTCTCACGAACGGAGTGAGGGTAGGAGTCTGGATCACAAGCCATAGACGTGCAGACAGAAAGACACTAAGGGAGAGTCACGACCTTTTTCAATCAATCCTATACCTCTGATCCTTTGGTAAAAGAGAAGCTGTCCAGTCCGAGATAGCATTCCGGTCCAGATCCAGAAGAGGTATTTGAATAAAGTACTTGCTAAGGATTGGCTGGCGGGTTTCAGAAATATGCTTAACCAGAGAGAAGTCGTAGACCCACTCGTTTGAGAGAGCAGAGCGAGTCGTAGTTTCTATGTCGTCCTCCGTCCGTACAGGTGCTTGAGCTAAGGCTTTAAAGAGAGATCTCTTCTGGGCGTTCACTTAGCATACTTTTTTAGGATCGTCCCCCTTAACAAGTAAGCAAGTCAACTACCTTCTCTTATTCTTCTTTTCCAAAGTCATAGCAGAACCGCTAAAAGATTTCCATGTCTACAAAAAGAAAGGAATACTATTCCGAGGGAGGCTATACCGAATCCTAAAACTATGAAGAATAAGAGAAAGCCCAAGCAGGTGCTGAAGTGAAGCCTAAGTCAAGGTCTTTTTAACCACCGTAGTAATCTTAGCAGTCGGCATCAAGTCCAGATTGAAATCCAGATAGGCTTCCACGACGAGTAGACATATGAAAGATTGAAACATACAAAACAAAAGGGGTGAATCCATTCATTGTCCTAAACGCTTTCCCTCCCCGAAAGGGGCCACACACCCATTTTGTATCCTTCTGCTTCCCCCTCGCCATCATTGTCACATGTCCATAATTCTAGGGTCCTGCGAGCAGATGTATGATTTGTTGAAGCCGAAGCCACATATGAGAATAGATTGTTCGCAGATTCCGAGCTTTCGTAAACCATAATTGCCCTTCCATGAAATAGTGATTTCATTCAATCCCTTTTGCTAGTGTGGATATACCCTATGTCGGGCTGCTCCCAGGAAAGTCCCACGTTCCTAGTAAGCGGGGTCACAGTGGATTGTCAACCCCGATACCGTAGTTTAGAGAGGTGGCGCGGTCTGGTCCCATCCTTGCTACACTAAATTGTTTTCAAAAGAAAGGGATAGGAGTAAGCGCTGGGGCTTACAATAAATAGTATGTTGAATCTCGACCAGGCTCGTGTCCATTTGAAACTGGCGTACTCTTTCTTTGCTTCTGGGTTAATACGTATATCGGAGTGAGACGCTACCCTCTTTAGCTTCTTTTTAGCTTCCTTCGCCTGGTCCTTTCGAACCAGAGATTTCAAAACCTGGAAGAAACCAATGTAGTTGACTTGCTTACTTGTTAAGGAAAAAGCCTTGTTTGTAGGTTCAATTCCTGCAGGGGCTAATCAAATTCAGTGTTTATCGTAAGAGATGCAACTTTTTTTCATGCTTTCTCAAGCTGTTGGTCACAGATTCCCTAACTTGGTTTCGAAAAGCCAGCGCCCAAAGGTGCTCTATTGAGCCGGTCACCGTCTGGTAGAGTAGGAGCCAACAAAGGTAGTCATGGACTGATCGCTTGGAGCATTCAATTGCATGAGAAAGGTCGATCTCAATTGCTTAACACCATGTAATCGTTCAATGTGAGGAAGCAGGGACCAGACCCGCAATAGGCATCTTCCATTCATATCGATTTGGCTGTACCAAGATTGTCTCATTTCTATTAATAAAAAAAATGAACGATATAAGGGCTTCACTTTTCCTGTTACAGAATCGACTCTGAACGCTGTTCATGGCACGGTTAGCGGTGAAAAAGAATAGCGATTGTTGAATCAGTTTGCTCTTTCGACTATGATTGCTCTTGTGAAGCTCTGAGGTGAGGTTTTTATTCCTTTAGGAGTGAAGGCAAGATCCGACTTTCAATCGAGTGAATAGCAGGCTTGTAGTTGAATCGAGATTGGCGATTAGTACAAGATTTCAAATCCATCTCTTTATCGCAGCTCGTGCTTTAAAGCGAACAAATGGAACTAAAGGAATGATTGTTGACTAGACTTAACTTATACGATATTACCTCTGATTCCTATATGCTTTAATAGATAGAATCTCCCAGCTAGAATAGCAATAGGATTTAGGATAGAATAGGGAATGATTGATTCCAGAAAGAGAGGGCTTGCGAGGTCCTACAATAGCTATGGCTTTTCTTTATTCCTGCCCTCACTTGACGACTCGAAAAGACATTTTATGATGGATTGGTTTAGCCCGTTCTACCCTCTCCCAAGTTCATCTTTTGATTTCAACCACCCCGTAAAAGCCTTTCGGGCCATCCGGTTATTCATTCTCCACGACTGAAGTGGTTGGTCCACCAGTGACTTTCCATCTGCATTATATGCTGTCGAGCTAGATGGTACGGCTGGGCGCTACGTAAAGTCGAAGAGCAGGGCGGGTTACTAAAGTGACAACGCAAGGAAGGACTTTTTAGGATATTCTTTCAATAGACTTAGTAGAGTGTTGAAGGGAGGGTTCCTCTCTTTGACATTTTCCTTTCTTTTGTAAGGAGCAGGACAGGATCGGACCAACCCAATCTTAGATTTAAAAAGTAGGGTAAACCCACTCTATCTATCGCGGGAAAGCACTCACCTAAAAGAAAACTCTCCCTCCTCCTCCTTGAAGGAAGTACACCACTGACATAGATTGATTACCGACCGCTCCCTTCCTGTGGTTCTGTTCTCTTTTCAGCTAAAGTTTGATTCCTCCTGTGGATGTAGTCAATATAAAATCACTGCAGCTCTGGGCTGGGATCTATTGAGCAAAGAACTTTCTCTGCCATCTAACCTGTCCAATTAATCTAAAGAAAGGTATGCCTTACCTGATTCACGCACAACTCTATTCTGCTTTCAATCTATCTCAGAAAGTGGTACAGATCAAAGTTCTATCCTACTGCTCCTGCTATGAAGGTAAGCGGTTTACGGTTGCTGCAAGTACTATATTAGACTTCAGTCTTTCTCTCTCTGATAGTAAGAGGAAAACTAACGGAAGGAAAAGTTATTATACGGAAAGATCACACACTAGGGTAGATTGGAAAGGGAACAGGAACTCTCTCGACATCTCATTAGACATTAGACAACAAACATAGAAGAGTTAGCAGCTCTCTTCCTCAGTCTTGGTTATCTTACAGGGTCGGCTAGGTTAGTTTGATTCCCGTGGGAAAAGGAAAAGAGCTTGAGCTTGTGGGCTTCTATCGGTGAAGAAAGGATATATATATCCTTACCGAGATTGTTCCATGGTATGTCTCCCGTGGTACATACAATACAGAGAAGCTTCGCGCTTCCTTTATCGGTTCGTTTAAGCAATTAGATTGCCTTTCCCCGGTTGTTGGCTATCAAGTGAGATGCCCATCCTAGGGCTTCAGTCAGCTATCTTCTTTTTTTTCTGCCTGCCGGAAATGGGTCTTTAGTAAGTAATTACCCTCCAGTAGCTCTTTTACCTATAGGGGACGCATATGTCCGGTACAAAAAAAGGAACATTCTATTCCATCGGTTAATCAAAGAAAGGATATGCTCCTACCGAAGTTCACTGAAGTTATCTTCCCTTCCATTGGATCTGTAGGATATCGAGTTTTCTTACCGCCTCGATCGGCTATGGGATATGCAATTCTCTTCCCTGACCTAACACAGAGCAAAGTACGCGCTAGTGCTAGTACACGAGTAGACCGCTTTCACCTAGCTATTGCTCACTAACAGAACCTCCCCGTACTGGAGACAAGTTAAGATGAAAATCCTCTTGATTTGAGGAGGGGTGAAAGGGGAAAGAAAACAGCCGTTTTTTCCGAGGGCAAAACCAGGCGATAGCATTTCACTGCCATCAAGGGTTATTTAGAAAAGGGTGCTCATCAAAGTATAACCGAGCATTTTTGGGAAGATATAATAATGGATAAGAAGGCAGATTGAAATGCCAGTCTGCCCTACCATAGTGGGAGCACGACGGTGCCTGAATTTTATATTCAAAACCAGTGAGAAAAACAGTTCGGATGAATCCGAATGAGAAAAGTAGGTGGAAACAGTGAAGGAAAATAAGGAATACATTGTCGAAGAGCGAGATCAGCTGAGGGCAAAGATAGAGAATCCTGGGGAGAATGAGCCATAACTGAAGACTCACCTCAGTTAAAAAAAACTCATCTCAACTCAAAGAAGACACATCGGTCCAAGCCTGTTGAAAGCTCTGAGTCTGAGCCTCCTCCAGTAGCTCTTCAAATGAGGTTGAGCTTGAAGAATCTTTGTCATCAAGCAGTGAAGAGGAGAGATCTAGAAAAAAGATTAAACTGACCAAAAAGCACTCAAGAAAGAGGGACAGGCATGATAGGCTTAAAAGACATTTGGGCAGGTGGAAATTTCTTCTCTAAGGTAGGGGTTGAATCCTGAGAACTCAGCTGATTATGTGACCATGAAGAAGGCTATGACCTGGAGCGGCTTGTTAAACCAAGTGTGCAAGTAGATTAATGTGAAGGAAATGAAGAAAACCATGGTGCACCGTCAAGTGAGGTCCACCATAACAGCTCCTCCAGCCGATAACCAGTCCGGATACAAGGCTAAGAAGACAGGACAAGGATCTAACCGGTCTAAGAAAACTCAATCCAGCCAGAAACAGACCCAAAGCCAACAATCAAGGGCTAAGAGGAATCCTTCGGTCCAGCTTGAGTGGTTCGCAGAGTTAAGAGAAAATGTAGCTACGATCTATGATGAAACTAAGGATGAAGTACACTTCTGAAAGCAGCCGGCGGCGTTGCAGTCCCCCAGAGAAAACCGAAATACTTATTTTTACCAATATCAAAATGATATATGCCACAATACTCAATATTGCATAACATTAAAACAAAAAGTTCACAATCTTATTGATAGGGGAAAACTGGGAGCATATGTTAAAAGAAGAAGTGGAAACAGACCTGACAATGCTCCTCTGACAAGTCCTACAAACAATCCTGGAACATCTACTCAAGAAGGGGCAATGGTTTCCTTGAAAGGTTCGATGTGGACTCTGAGTATCTGGATCCTGATCCAACTCGGAATAAGGTGGGAGTGATAACAGAACAGACCAAGACAGTGTCTGGACTGATTAGTTTCTTTGAGTCATTAACTATCTTTGGAAGGGATATTGTAACTGCACCTACCCCTTCGTTAAATAAGAGGCATGTCCACAGTTTGGCTACACAATTGGAAGAGGGAATATCTTCCATTGAGTGCCAATCCCTTTTCCCATTCATAGTTTTTTATGAGGATGATCTGAGGAATATATCTGGACCCTTTTAGGATGCGGTGGTTATAGGAGCATCTATTGGGAGGAATGATATACGCGGAATTCTGATAGATACAGACAGTTTGGAAAACATCATGTTCTTAAGCTCCTACAAACAGATGAGGAATCCGGCCATTATTCAATGTTCAAACATAACTATTATGGGTTTCACAGGTAGTATTGCGGATGTAATTGGCGAGTTTGAAGAAGAAGTATTGTTAGGCAAAGGGCCTTTTAAAAAGATGGTGAGGGTACTATTTGTTGTGGTAGATTGCCCTACATCATATAATGTGATTTTTGGGAGGTCTTGGCTTTCCAGAATGCATACTATGGCCTCAACCGTCCATCAGTGTTTAAAGTATGCAGTTCAAGAACAAGTAGGCATCGTCCGAAGTAGTCAGAAGATAGCTAGAGAGTGCTATGCAACAAGTCTTGGTCCTAAGACATTGGGGGCAGTTCAAATTAATGAAGATTAGCAGTTACTGGAGCCTTCTGATGAGGAAAGTAAGATTGATGACCCCAGAGAGGCTCTCAGTGTTATATTACCCATTGAAGAAGTTGAAACTCACTCATTTGCAAAGGGTAAGAATGTCAAGATTGGTTCCAAAATGGCGCCAGAGTTAAAAAAAAGTTGTTGTCTTTTTTTATAAAAATTAGCATGTGTTTGCTTGGTGTAATAGTGATGTGAGTGGGGTACCAGCAAGCATTATTTCACACAAGTTGTCCATCTGGAGCGAGGTTGCCCCTATTGTACAGAAAAGAAGAGCTTTTTCTAAGGAGAATGCAGATGTGATAGTTTAAGAGGTTAATCAGATGACCAAGATGGGGCACATTAAAGAATCCCAATATTCTCTATGGACTACCAATCTGGTGTTAGTCAAGAAAAGAATGGAAAATGACGTATGTGTATTGATTTCACTGACCTTAACAGAGCTTGCCCAAAGGATCTGTATCATCTCCCTCGGATAGATCAGCTGGTAGACTTTACATTTGGAAATAACTTGTTGTTCTTCATGGATGCCTTCTCAGGGTATAATCAGATACAAGTGGATCTGAAGGATCAAGATCACACTACTTTTGTTACAGATAGAGGTCTCCATTGCTACATAGTAATTCCCTTTGGGTTAAAGAATGCTCGGGCTACTTATCAGAGGTTGGTGAACAAAATATTTGCTAATCAGATCGATAGAAATATGAAAGTATACATAGATGACATGATGGCTAAAAGGCTGGAGGAGGATTTGCACATAATTGATCTTCAAGAAATATTTGCTAATTTAGCTGCTGTGAATTTGAAATTAAATACTGAGAAATGTGTGTTTGGGGTCCAATCTGGAAATTTTCTGGGTTATGTAATAAGTGAGAAAAGAATACAACCTGATCCGGATCAGCTTAATTCACTATTAGAAATGGATCCTCCTCGAAATATTAAAGAAGTTCAAAGGCTCACCGGAAGGTTGGCTGCCTTAAATAGGTTTATTTCAAGGTCATCGGACAAGTGTGATCCGTTTTTTTAAACATTAAAAAATGCTAAAGACTTCAGTTGGTCCCCATAGTGCAACTAGGCTTTCGTTGAGATAAAGAAACACTTATCCTTGCCGAAGAATTTTTCTAAACACATCCAAGGAGAAAAGCTTTATATATACCTGGTTGTATCAGAATGTGCTATAAGTGTTGTCTTGGTAAGAGAAGTGGACAATTATCCTCGTCCGGTGTACTGCATCAGCAAGAGTTTGTTGGATGCTGAAAGAAGATATTTAAAGTTGGAAAAGCTGGCACTAACCTTAGTGATTGCAGCGAGAAAGATGAAACTATATTTCCAATCTCATTTTATTATTGTCCGAACGTATTTCACACTAAAGAATTTCCTTCAAAAGGCAGATATATCAAGCAGAATGACCAAGTGGTTAGTTAAATTGAGCGATTACAACATTGATTTTACCCCCACGAACATCAATTAAAGCTCAATCAGTGGCTGATTTCTTGGTAGAATTCAATATGGACAGGAGCTCTAAACCAACTTTAGGAGATAAATCGAAGAAAGAATGGGTGGTCCGAACTGATGGGGGATCAAGCACTATGGTCTGTGGAGCTAGAATTTGCTTAATGTCTCCTTATGGTGATAAAATGTATCAAACTATATGCTTTGGGTTCGGGGCCTCTAGCAATGAGTTCGAATATGAAGAAGCTATAGCTGGTCTTAAATTAGCTCTCCTATGTGGAGCTAAAAGGGTTCAGTTAATGAGTGACTCTCAATTTCTCATCCACCATGCTCAAGGTCAATCTGAGGTAAGAAGAAACAACCGGTCAAGTATTTACTCGTTTTGAAAGAAGTGGCAGCAAACTTCAAAAGTGTTTGCTATGAACATATTCCCAGATTGGAGAATACACTGGCAGACTCTCTAACAACTAGAACATAGTATGAGTCCTACCCTTGGATTCACATACAAGAATGTCTGTCCATGCAGCTAAGTCAAAACAAATAAGATAGGGAAAGTATGAGCATACATGTGATCCAGCCTAAGGACTGGAGATATACCTTCCTTCAATATATTTCTGATGGGACTTTGCCTTCAGATAAAGCTGTGGCAAAAAATATTAAATACAGGGCACGTGGTTTTTTGATGATAAGGGGAATTCTCTACAAAAAAAATCTTTTAGTAGACCTATCCTACGTTATTTGGGGTTTGACGAATCCCAAGTTATTTTGTATGAACTACATGATGGGGAGGGCTCCGCACACTGTGGGTATAGGGCACTAACCCGGAGATTCTTACTAGCTGGATACTATTGGCCATCCATAAGGGCAGATGCTAAAGAAATGGTGAAGAAATGTGATCCATGTCAAAGGTATAGGAATGAAATTCACGTGCCAACAATACCTATAGAGTCTATTTCTGAGCCAATACCTTTTCCTAAATGGGGGATGGATTTAGTTGTACCTCTACCCATGGCATCCAGGGGATGCTAAACTATTATAGTCGTTATTGACTATTTCTCAAAATAGATAGAAGCAGCTCCCTTGGCAGGGACCACATTGAAGGCTGTCATTAAATTTATCTTGTCCAATATATGTTACAGATTTGAAGTCCCCCAAAAGATTACTACAGATAATATGCCACAGTTTGATAACAAAGATATGGAAGATTTTTGTGCCTTTAGAGGCATTCAACATTGTTTTCCTTCTCATTTCCATCCAAAGCGAACGACCAAATAAAAGTTGCAAACAAGACTATTTTGTCTTGATTAAAAAAGAATTTAGAGGGCGTTGCGGGGAAATGGCCAAGCTATTTGCAAGAAGTATTGTGGGCTTATCGAACTACTCATCGGACTGCTACACAAGAGTCTCATTTTGCCTTGGTATATGGGATGGATGCAATTACCCCCATAGAGGTTACTTTACCATCATACATAGTCGATAACTACTCCGAACAGACTAATGCGATAGAAATTAGAAATCAACTGGACTTAGTAGAAGAAAGAAGGGTTAAAGCAAAATTAAGAACAACACACTACCAAGGTTTGATGAGAAGTAGATTTTCCTCCAAGGTAAAAAGGAGAGATTTTCAACCAGGGGATAAGGTATTAAGAAAAGTCTTCTTACATACCAAGGAAAAGCAATTCGGTAAATTGGCTTCGAACTTGGAAGGCCCTTATGAGGTTTGTGAGAAAATCAAACCTAGGACGTATAGGCTTCAAGACAAAGAATGAAGAGCATTGAAGCACCCATGGAATGTTGAGCATCTCAGGTTATATTTGGAATAAGTTTTTGTGTAAATATTTACTTGTTAGATACCAATGTAAATATTAGGCGGCATACTCTTTCCTACCCTGATGGCGCGGGGAGGTTTTAATGAGTTATCCGGTTTTTTCTTCAATAATACATAATTCCTTCTTAAGAAATTCGGTGTGATTTTACTTCAATTCAATTCAAATATGAATCAATTATTCAATACCCCGGATCTCTGGTAGATCGGATAATCTTGATGGTTGGTCATGACTATTAAATACATGTCATTGGAGATATTAAACACTTTCAATTCAATACTTTTGAAATTCTAAGGGCTATTTAAACATTAGCCATGAAATATTTATAGTAAAGTATTAAAAAAGGAAATGGGATAAATTAAAGTTGTTCAGACTTAAACTGAACTATAGTACAAAATGTGCATTGGCCATCCAAGGACTTTGATTGTTCAAAAAATGAGAAAAATACATGATAAAAAGCTTAGGTCTTGTTCCCTTCGGATGTTTCTTCACCACCACCTTTTTTGGGATATTTGAGTTCAGCCCTTGAACTCTCACCTGGTACTTGGTTTGGAGCTCAGTTCTGGTTGTTTCCAATGCAGTTAGCTTGGTTTCAAAATCCTTATTTTCCTTCTTTAGTGCCTCTATGCTTTGTTGAGCACTTAGAAGACTGTCTGATAGAGATTTATTGTCAGAAGTGAGAGAGTTGATAATGTTGGTTTGACTTTTTACCTGCCTCTCCAAATCGAGTACTGGCCGGATATAACCGAGGAGAGCATGACTTAAGGTATCCTGTTCTTCGGATATGGAAAAGTATCTCCCATTATAAGCCACTATGTTGGAGGAGGAACTGGAGGGACGATAAAGACCTGCAAAATCATATTTGTCAAAATCATTAAAGTAAAGACCGATGTCTTGAAGAGTACAAAGGTCCACTTCGTCATTTCCTCCACTAGCAATCTGTCCGGACTGGAGGTCTGTTGGGATTTCCTCTTGCAGAATAGGGTCAGCAGGAGCTGGTAGTGGGTTTTTTGGGGAATGAAGGATTATCTTTTCCCCTAGAGTAACCTTCTTCTTCTTGGCAGCTTTTTAATCACTGTTGGTCTTGCGTTTTTTATCCTTTTTAGAAGGCATTGGTGGGTTCTTTGACCCTCCAGCTTACCTCAAAGTCTCGACTTCTACCGCCCTAAAAAAGCCACCATAATACCACCCTGGTTCTCCAAACCAGTCTGTTTCATAGTTGTTTGAGCCAGGTCTGTTGTAGCCTTCCTCTTCTTATTCTTCATTTTGCTGGGGCCCTTAGCCCTGAAAGGCAAGTACAACTTAACTTCTTTGGATTTTATCCTTTTCTAAATCACATCACCATGAGGAGGGGTCGTTAGCTCTTCCAATGAAAGGTCTCTTCGTCCTGTGGTATTCTACAGGTGAGACCTCCCAAAATTACCTGACTTGAAGCAATTGTGGAAGGCATTCTCCCATTTTTTGGAAACCCATGCATTGAGTTTTGTGCAACTGTTTTGACCTTCTTCCAGGTGGCTGGTGAAATCCTTTGGCATAACTATAGAGAGATAAAAAATTAGTCAGAATAAGAAAATTTGTAGTTTAAGAAGTAAAAAAGAAAAAGAAGGAGAAACTTACCAATGATTTTACACCTGCTTGTCAGCAAGCTAGGGTTTGTGTTGGCCTTTATCTTCCTACCATTCTCCTATGTCTCACTGACAAAAATAAATTGTATCCTCCAAGGTTTTTCAGACTCTAGCTGGTTGTCCACAACCTTGAAATCATTCCCCATGTTATAGTGGTAGAAGGGAATTTCGTGGTTCTTGCACAGACTTGCTACAACAGCAAACTGCTCCATTAGAAGAGGGATCTTTGACAGTCTAGACGACAAGATACAAGTTAGAAGTGTATACCAAGCATTGAGGCTTAGCTGACTGGGACAAAGTTTGACCAAGTGAAAGTACTTAACCATCTCTGAGTCTAAAGGGAACCAAAGTCCTCAATTTAGCACTTCGTTGTATACTACCACCTCATTCAATTTACAGTCCATGAGGGTCTCCGGATTGATTGGTATCCTCACTTTTACAGACTTCGGGATTCCCCATTTGGTCCAGATTCAACCCAACTCGCCGGTGTGGGTGTAGACATAGTTAATATTTTGCAAAGCCAACAAATACTTGACGCTGACATGTTTAAAACAAGGAGAGTCCGGATGAGTCATGCAAATTTTAACTTTAATTTTACCTTTCTTTTCAGAGACATCATCCCATGTCTGACCTAACGTCTTGGTCTCAAAAGGGGTCTCTTCAATGATGTCCTCCATATTCTCTTCAATCACTTGTGGAAGGTTTTTTAGTTTTCTTTGAAGAAGGTTGCTCCGGTTCCTTAATTGGAAGTTATTCGAGCGATTCTGCACTTGTTTCCTCTGAGGGCCTAATGTCTGGTAGAGGTTGCTGTCCGGAGGGCTTGGCCTGTGAAGCAACTTTAGCCACGTCTGATCTGAAGGGTTTTGAATATGGTGGAGTAGATTGGGTTTTTGTTTCGCGGGTCGTCCGACGAGGAGTTATTCTCTCTGGTAACTTTTCAGTATCAAAACCCATCGCTATAAACGCTGAGGGTTTTCTAGTGCTTGAAACTGTTTTTTCCTTGGAAACGGGGTGTTGATATTCTTGTATGGAAGAACCAAATGGGAGAGGTGAGAGGTTTCGTATGAATGGAAGTTTTCTGGGTCTAGGGTTTCTTGATGAAGATGACCCTTGATCGGCATCCTGGTTTGGCTGATTGCTTTTCTCGCCTGGAGAAACATGGAGACCGGCAGCGACACAACTTTCTCTAACTACTTTTCTTGCTCTCTCTAACTCAGATAAGTTCAACCAACCTCCTTTAACTAAGGCGTTTCCGGTTGTGAACATATATCTCTTAAGAACAATTTGAAGACGAAGATGAAATAAGGTTTTTTCTCTCTAAGAAGGTTTTGAGTGTGGAAGACAATGAATAGTAAATATATATATATATATATAACAGTTAAAAGCAACAGTTATCAAGGAGAAGTTTTTTGCAATGATTAAGGGTTGCACAACGTGTGAAAAATCAAAGCCTAAGTAAATTTACAGACCTAATGGGTGAAACGATCTAGGAATAATAACGGTTGAGAGATCAAACTAGATGTTGACACGTCTCCCACAATTCACGAAAAGACTCTTAGAATTCTGGAAAGAAAAATCAGTCCTGATAAAATTCGAACTAGGTTGTTTGTGAAAAAAAGATTTTTAGTTCAGACGACGTAGGCAGATCAGATGGAATTAATCTTGACTTGATCAATTTTTAACCCTTCCAAAGATGCTTTGCAAGGCCTAAAAAAGGGGATCCTGATGAGTTCGGATCTTACAGTCACAACACCCCTGTTATTCCGAATAGGGGTAATTCGGACCATATCACACCACTATAAATCCGAACAGAACAAATGTAAATAGCTTTTGACTAAGCTATTTGCTAATCTACTTAAACACTAAATGGGTCATTTAATTTGACCCGATTTCACAAACCCAACCCGGTAAGCCCATGGATCAATAATTAAGGTATAAATACCCCAACCACTCTCATTAATGAGGGTGATCAAAATTTAATACTAGCAAGCTGTTTAATTATCTCACTACTCCATACACAATACACAAAACACCCAAAACTTACCAAAACATTTTATAAAACTACCCTTAGCCCAAAATAAACCAAACTAGTCATGCATTTACGAAAAAAAGATCTCACGTCTATTTTGCAAATAATCTCATATTTACTAATCTCGTAATTCTTAAAGGAAACATACCGGAAAAAGCTTATTTTTCCAGACTGGGTCTATTTACAATTATAAATGAGATGAAAGAACAAAAAATAAAACAGGTACACAAAAAATAGGACTTTTTTATATAATTAATAAACACATATGATGCTAACGAACAAGTATTCATATAAAGGACAAAACTTTTACCACTTACAACCAAGGATGTCGATATTATATCTGATTTGAAGCATAGGAAAGAACACATGTCATTAAATAACAAAAAAATATGAACTAAGATATTCAAAATCAGAAGAAGAAGAACCAAGAATAATGAAGACTTACTTTTATGATGAAACGACAAGAAAAATTTAAACAAGATGAGCAACCAATTACAAATATAATAATAAATATATGAAATTCCATGTTTTGTTACATACTTTTACACTACTATAACATCTTTCACATATATATTTTATATGATGTCCATCATCTATCATGTATTACATTGTTCTATGTATATCATGCATTATCATGCATTACTTGTCTAACATCTATCGGTTAGTACACTGTCCCGCATATGTCATGCATTAAAGTATCCTGCCTTAATCATTCATTACATTAGCATGTGTCTATCATGCCTTACATTGTCCACATTTATCATGCATTATACTTTCTCGTGTCAATGATGTTTACACTATCTCGTGTCTATCATGTATTTCCAACATTTATCATGAATTATGTTGCCCCACCTCTATCATCCATTATACTTGCCTCACAAAGCCTCATATGTGAGCATCACATTTCATATATCATGTACTTATATTGACTAAAAGTTTTTTATGTTTATAGGATGCAATAACTATGCAGTTAGAACACTAAGAGATCAAATGTTAAAAGATGTTGTAATATTGTTCATAATGTAAGCTTGCTCTACATTGTTCTTCTCTACATCCTGGGATATATTAGCTTAAATAATGATTTATTATATAGAAGACATAAGAAAAATAACTATGACTGGGCTAGAGTAACCAAAAAGAAGCTGATGAATTCAGTAAACCTCAGTCACGAAACAAAACCTGATAAACTAGTCGGATGTGTGTTCTCTAATATTGGTTAGTATTTTTACTCTATTTTTAAAATATCGTCAAAATTAGTAAAGTTATTATATTAAAAATTATTAAAATATAGTCATTCATCATTGAACACACAACTATTTATGAAAGAGAGACAATTGAAGGCAAGATACTAAGAGGCTACAAATGTTGAGTCTTGAAGGTAAAACAAAACTGAATTTTATTGAAACTTTAAAGGAGATAGCAGATGAACATGTATACTTAATCCATAGTATATAGTCTCATATGTTATGGTGTCCCATTAAATGGTCTCTCATGATATAATCTCGCATAAAATTTGTAATGTCTAAACTCGCATAATATTGTCCTGCATGATATAGTCTCATATGATTCAGATATAGTCATGCATGGTATAGTCCCGCATGGTTTTGTCCTCCATGATATATTCTATCATATTTCAAATTTTCTTACACGTATAACTATCTTGCATTATCATTTAGACCGGTTTCACATAATATAAGTGCACCGCATCTATCATGCAGTACAATATCCAACGTATATCATTTAATACATTATCACACGTCTATCGTTTAATATATTATTCTACATCTATTGTTTAATACATTGTCCCGAGTCTAATCCCGCATCCATCATTTACTTAAAATATTTGAAAATAATTTAGGCTTTGGAAGAATAATCGAACCTGACATATGAAGAAGAAGAGGCATTTCATGGGGATTTTCAACAAGAAGAAGATGTTTATGTAGGAAAACAATAAAATGATGTTCATGTAGAGTAAGAAAAAAAGGATAATGTTACCATGGAGGAAAAACATGATGATGTTCTTGAGGAGGTTCCTAGTGGGCAAGTTAATCTTAACGATGATGATGAAGGTGAAACTGGGATATGCAATAAGGCTATGATGCAAATTATTATACCGATGTAGAGAAAATAGTAATTATTCAACAACGTCCAACTAAAAAATGTACACTAACTAATAATATTGCAAATAAAAGGAAAAAATCATCAAAAAATGTTGCACAACCAATAAATTCTTCAAAATGTACAACAAAAATTGGTCTTGTAAAAAACAGAAGCTGAATTGAGAAAATATTTTGCTAGTTCCCACAAGAAATATTCAATATCTCGGGTTCTTAGGAATCTAAAGAGACCTGAAAATTAGTAAAGAAGAAGTCTTCGAACAAATTAGGTAAAATAAATTATCATTTGATAGTAAAAAACAGAAAACTTAAGAGATAATTGTACTAAGAAAAGTTACAAATCTTTAATCTATCATATTTTCATGTTTTCACATCTATCATCATATATGGTTTTGCACATATCATAGTTGTGCATCTATCATCATTTACATGGTTTTTGCATTTATCTTCATTTAAATGGTATAACATCATTTACATGTTATTTGCATCTATCATAATTTACATTGTTTCATATTATTACATGTCTCGCATGCATTACATTTTCCTCTAGTTATCAACATGTATGGTCTCTAATCATCGCAGGGTTTCACATCTATTATCTTTAACTTTTCTTGCATCCATTTCGTGTCCCGGTACTATCATTTTTATTATTCCACTTGTCTACCTTTTAATATTCAGGTTCATTTATTTTGCAGAGGATTAAAATGAAAACCACAACAACAACTAAGCATGTGTCTAGCTAAAACATAAACTTAACGATAATATATCAAATAGAGATTTATGTATTTAATTGTAAAAATCTTAAACTTAAGGTTGCAAAACTACAATGTGAATCATTGAAAAATATAAGGCCATTTTAGAACTGAAAGAAAATATACAGAAAGGTGAAGAAATATATGAAGTAGATAGACATATGGAACTTGAAAAAATACTTCAATTTTATGTGTTGACAGTAAACAAAGAGATGGAACTTGAAAATATCTCAAAAGATTTCGAAAACATATACAAGGAAAAAACACATGAAAAGGTGAACGAATCACTTAATAAAAAACATGTATTGAGGGCTTTCCTACTGATATACAACTTCTTACAACTACATATGTGATACATCAAATGGTTACAAGCCATAAGAACCCTATTGTTGGTGAGGCTCGAGCTCAAGAGAACCATATTATTGTTGTTGTGGAAAACCAGGACCTTGCTTCTAATATTGTTAAGGCTCCAACTTGAAAGAACCTTATTACTTCTGCTATTGAAAAACGTGATACTGCTTCTAATATTGTTGAGTCTCTAATCCATGATAATCTCATTACTTTTGATGTGGAAAACCAGGAGCCTCCTCCTGATGTTATTGTAAAAACTATGACATTTATCCTAATATTATTGTGGAGAACAAAGACAACCTGCTATAGAGGTGATCTAGAAGAAATAAGATCATGTTTATGTGGAGTAAAAAAACCTTTTATGAGTTATTTAATGCTATGGAGAAAGAGGTGATCTAGATTATTCAATCTTGATAAAATTGGTTAAAACCCCTACATGTTACTGTAACTTTTGGGGTATATTTATTTATTTGCGTATTAACTTGTTTTTCTTATATCTCGTAATATTTGGTCTCACATAAAAATTATAATGCCTAGTCTTGCACGTTATCATTTTTCTTAAATTGTCTCTCATGATTTAGATATTGTTCTATATGGTAGTGTCTCGCATGATGTAGTCCCGCATGATATTGTCCCTCATGATATAGTCTCTCACGATTCAAATATTTTTCCGCATGATATTGTCTTGCATGGTGTAGTCATGCTTGATTTAAATTTTCTTACACCTGACACTATTTCGCATTTTTTAGCTTAGTTTTGCAAACCCGTTATTTTTTAGTCTTGAATTACCAATATATAAATAATTTTGAAAAGAAACCCACCATTGTACACCAATTTCTAGAAAAGGAGACTCATACTCATCAAAAAATAGAAGAAGTAAGTGACTTGCAGCATACTGGTTGATGATGAACCTATCTGAATATAAACTAATTAAAAAAAGTAAGTGAATCATCTTTACTCTCATATTTAATCTTGTCTTTCATCTCTCATAATATATGGTATTTCATCTATAATGATTTATTAGTTCGCGTGGATCATAATTGTTAGGTCTCATCGTATAATGACCATGTAGTTTTTTCATAGTCCTACATGGTTTTATCCCGCATGATATAGTCTCTCATGATTCAGAGTTCATTACACACATAACTACCTCGCATGATTAGTTTGTCTGGTTTCACATGATATATGTCCCTCACTTTTCATATATTACATTGTCCCCGATATATCGTTACAACATTATGAGAACATAGATTACACTGTGCCACGTCTATTGTAGTCATTAGTTTGGTGTCCTGGGCTTCTAGTGCATAAATGTATTAAAATTTATTCATAAAAATGTCGACAAATAAAATGTTATTTTAAGTAATTGTGGTAAAATATATTTTGCAATATCTATAGATGAGTACTCTAGATTCACTTTTATCTATTTTCTTAAGCACAAAGATAAAGCTTTTTTTACTTTAAATTATTCAAAAAAATTTTTTAAAACCAATTAGATAATAAAATAAAATCTTCCATAAAACTAAATTAATGAAATGAACTAATAGATTTTTAAATAAGTATATAATATTATGTTAGTTTGCCCTTAGCCACATGTTAACTTTTGAAGGCTAACATTGGTTTAAATGTGTTAAACGTGTTTTGAACTATGCTAATTGATATTTTTATATTTATTGTTTTATCTATATTTATTACCATATCTTTAAACTTTTCAGAATTTTATATATACAATAATTTAAAATGTTGAAATTGTCTATATATTAATACATTACTCATATAAACGTAAATAATAATAATAATTAAAAAAATTAATTAATAAGACCATAAAAATAAAAACATTCAATAACAAAATAATAAAGATATTTGCACAATAAAATAATATAACAAAATAAAAAACATATAGTAGATTACTAATTCTCCAAATGTTGAAATTTTGATATATGAAACTACCTGATTGTGGTGTTGGAGGAGGTGTATGATATGTAGGTTGTTATTCAGGAGTCATATATATATATATATAAGGTCGTGATAAATGGATTTCATCTACATATGTTTAGTCATATGTCGTAGGTGTTTGTTTTTATATTGTATCTCAATCTATATTCAACTCTTCCTCTCATACAATTGAGTATGACTGATGTGCAATTCATAAAAGTCAGAATATAATTGATCAATCATGTTCCCCATACATTCAAGGTCGTACGATCTGATTTGAGAAAGTGCTTAATGAGAAGAAATATCAATAATGGAAGTGTTCAACCTTTATATAGTATTATGCATGATTGCCATCTATCCTTGAGGCGATAGAGGTGGAGCACACTGATTGGCCACGTAGACTAGCCAACTACTTTCTTCAAAATTTTCAAGTACCTCATAGTTCGACTAGAGTTTTCCATTCCCGGAATACATATCTTGGTTCTTGGAGATAAATTTCCTAATTTGGAACCCTTTAGAACTGTACGCCCAATATAATCACTAATATTGACCCTCTTCATCTTAAACGGTTTATTTTATATCATCATATAAGGTATATACATGTTACGACATGAATAATCCATATGTCTGATGATCAAAGTTGGTAAATTTATTATGCGTCTCAACATTATAGCAGCACTTACAAATGATTGAAGATTCTTCGTGATTGTATCTTTATTAATCGAAGGAACCAAATGTTATGGAAAATACTTACAAATGACTTTCAAAAGCAAAATTGTATTAATAATGAAAGAAAATATACAATTTTCATGTGCTTGGCCTTATTTATACAATTTAAGAGTAGTATTTTCCCTCTTATTTATCATGTAACTGTTCAGTTTGGAAGTGGTGTAATGGAATGAACTCGATCAGTCATGAATATAACCCTTATGTTCCATATCCATTAAGAGCATCCCCAACAACTAATCGATAATTTAGGTAGATATAGATTAATTTTAGAGTACTAAATAATACAACTAATCTATAATTAAGTTAGTTTTTTAGTTTTGTAAGTGGTGAGAAAAATAAAATAAAAATATACAAATTGTGTAACTGCCTAGATAAATATAGATTATCAAAATAAAATCTCTAAATTTAGACTAAACTGTTGGACAACATTTTTCTAAAAATAATAAATATTTTTAAAATATATGTGAAATAGCGTATGTATTGGGATACTCTAATAATGTCAAAAATGGAAGACATGGTAAGTGACTGTTATGAAGCACTTTACTATAGGGTAGCGTCCTCTCGGTTACTTCTTGTTTTCCTCTCCGTGCAATATGACCTTCTCTATCCACTCTACTGGGTTTGAGTTTCCTTTACCGAACCCGGAGCCAATGAGTTTAGCTCGTCACCCATTTGAAGGGGTTTCTCTGATCGTGCTTTTACGCTTAACTGAGGGTTCCTACTCTTCTTCACCCTATCTTGACACGTATAAAGGCCACGCCTTCCCCTAAGGGTACAATCTTATCAGGTCTCCCCTAGTCATTTTAGTAAAACATGCCTAGATGAGCGGTTAACGAAAGGTGTAATAGTATGACAGGAAAGATAGAGGATACAAGGCATAGATAGACAAATCTGACGCGAGGGATTCGTAAGGTTGAGTCAGGTGGCATTGGCAAGGATGATGTGGCTAGATGACCCGCAGGTGGTTGATACGTGTTTTGAATACGATACCTATCGCATCATAGCTCTAGAAAAAGGAAGGCCATTTTTATATGCAGGCAGAGACGACTGTTCATTTCCACTAGAGTAATATCCAGTGATGATTAAATGTTAATTAAAAAATACATGTAGTTCTTCTCGATACCCGTGGGAACCCAAAGTAAAATTTAAATAAGGATAAGTTACCAAATTTAGGTATTTGTGGAATTAATATTATCGTTTTCCATTGAGAGTGTTGAGAGAGTTTCGTGAAGAATAACTGTAACCGTCCAAGGACCACTATGTCACCCGTATTCCGACTATCGACCACCGTAGAACTAGTATGTTAAAAAATTAGTTAGATACGCGTATATTTATTATCCTATTTAGGAGTGCTAGGGGATCGGTTTTTGGTTCCCCGTAGAGATGATGTCCATGAGTCGTCTATGAGCTATGAGCGACTCTCTACCATCAAAACATTCTCACCGGTATCACATTCTCCATGATATAGCTGTTATAATTTTGCTTATTAGCCCTATTGTTGCCTTGCAGTTTGGGAATTCTGAAAATGGCTCCTGAAACGATGGAGACAAGAAAATAAAAAAAGCTTTGCCCCCTAATAGTCCCTCCAAAGAGGCGGTGGAGAGTTTCACATTTTTGGACCAATATTTATAATAAATAACCCCCAAGTATGGGTAAATGAAGAATGATGACCACCGGGAGTTTAGAAAATAATATGGGATACCTAAGACCGTTATATCCTGCATTCATGTGCCGGGAAACAACCGCCCTGAAAAATGAAACGTGCCTATACACGACCCTGTTCGACTAAGGTCTCCGAGTACAAGGGCCCCCATTTATTTGGGATTTCTTTAGTTATATAAGCATATATTCAACGCAACTGAGGGCGAATAGCTGAAGCATGGAGTTGAGAAATTTATTTAGCTCTAGACTGTTATAAATTCCAGTCAATTTAGCCGACGCACTAGCTATGACAAATGTAGCGAAGCTAGTCGGGTTTCCCTTTTTCTATCTCCAACTTACGAGTGTGAAAAAGTTAGTTGATCTACCTAGCTCCGATAAGAAGTGGAAACATTCCTTTATATATATATTTATGGCAACTAGGATCACGAGAGTGCCCTAAAGAACTTACAGTTGGAGAGGAGATGTATGGCTACATGTAAGGAGTGGTGGTTTAAATGGTTGTGATGCAAAAGCTATGTCACCCTACTTGTACCCAAGCGGTTCTATGTTTTGTGCAGGTGACGGCAATAACCAACTTTGGTGTAAGGAAACCGATGCACGGGACACCATCAAACCCTTGAAAAGGCTATCAGTCGTTGCTTACTCCACAAAGATTCTGGAAGTACCCCGCTTATTCACTCACGTGAAATTTCTCCTAGCTGGCTTATGTCCCATCCCAGAGTTAGAAATGTCAGATGGGGGATAATCGGTGCTGATGGCAAATGGTAACGATGCCACTATTGAACGGATACAAACACTAATGCATCTAATATACCTTGACGGTAATAGTAGCGGTGTTGGGCTAGATGTTCTTCAAAAGAGGTAACGAAAGGAAACTGATATTGCCTCGCATGTAAAAGAAAACGGACGCGTCGAGAGGGAGAATTGATAGTAAGGAAAGTTGATGAAGGTAGCCATCAAGGCCAAGTTATTGGACTGTCAGACCCAAAAAGCTTGACTGAGGATGAGGTGAAAGGGTCAAGTTGTGCAGTCGAGTCTGGGAGAGGGAATCGGGTAGCATATTTGGTTGACGCTGCAACGACTGTTGAAAAAGAGTAACATGGGGTAAGTGAACCTATGCAAAAGAAGAATAAGTTGTTGAAGAAAAAGATGCTGATTGTGGAAATGACGTGACCATTGATAGTGGAAGAAGATAAGGAGGAAGAGTCCTCCTTGAAGAATGTTTCTGGTACCCCAAAAGCGTGATCAGGGGATGGAAAGGAATCTACCGCCCATGATATAATTGTGCTGGATAAAGATGCAGGTGACGAGGGGATAGGCCAAGAGGGGTAAATATTTGATTACCCAAATAAAAACGTGTTTTATTAAAAAAAACCTGTCGCGCCATTAGAAGGTAAAAAGAGTACACATTTACATTGCATACTTCTTTGATAGAGTTTTAAATGGTGTTCTTTATCGATAATGGTGCAGGTTCCTTCCTATTTTGGACCTAGTTTCCGAGCGTTTTTGTCTCCGGCCTTGTAAACTAATTCCTTCATGACTAGATCAGCCACCCACAAGGTCCTTGGTTAGAGTTCAGAGTCGAAACGGCTTCACACCGTTCTTGGATTAGATCTATGCACGTCGAGTGTTTGGAAATGTTTGAGGCCTCAGAATAATAGGCCACTCGGTGGTTGGTTATGATTATCTGCGTCGGTATGAAGACCTTCATTCTCTAGACTATGGAGAAGTAGGTTTCACGTGTTGCCGAGCGTAGTATCGTTAAATAGGCTAAATAAACTTCGGTGGGCCTGGTTGGAAACTTATTTGCTCCTTCTAAATTCTTTTGAATATCTTCTGGGCCGGTTCAATTAGTGACTTCAACTTGGCCATTTTCTTTGGAAGGGTATAGCATGAAGTAGTGTTTCTCAACTCCATACCGCCATCAGAGCATGTCAACACAATATTTTAAAATTATGGTGTCCGTCATGAGAATTAATGAGATTCCAAAACGGGATAGAATCTAATTGTGCATAAAGTTAGAGATCTCTTGCGCACGGGTCTGGTATAAAGCTTTAGCTTCGACCCTCTTGGTGAAGAAATGTACTGCGATAATCAAGTACCAGCGCTTTCCATATTTATTGGAAGTGGCTCTATCAAATCTATCTCCCATGTATCGATTAGCAGAGGCACAGGGATGGGTTGATGATTGAAAAACTGCTGGCAGGGGTGTCATACAAGGTATGATCCCATTGGCGTCGGCAACTAACCGGGGCCAATAATATTCTGCCAACAAAAAGCAACGAATCAAACTGTTTTGTCCATAATGTGCTCCAACCTCCCTTTCGTGCAAATCTCACAAAACCTCGAGGATTTCACTTTGGTAGATACATCGAAGAAGAGGTCACTTCGAAATTTTCTATAAAGGATGATATTTATTCGAAATAACGTGCTCGAATTTGGCCTCTCACTCCTTAAGGGCCTCTAAGTAGTGATGTGTTTTTTCATGTTTGGCATTGTATATTCCCTTCACCTTGTTGATTACTAGTTGGGCGCCGAAGCTAATACGTAGAATCTTTCCCCCCCATATATTAACCAATGTCATGCCTCCTAATACCACATCGTACTTTATTGTATTGTTTGTTACTGAAAATTCAAACTTAATAGCTTGGCTAAGTTCATCACTTGTAGGCATCTTCATGATAATATATGCCTTTTTTCCTTGCATGCTTAACGCATCGTCAACCTCGACTATTGGTTCTGATGAGTTTGGATAACTTAATCACAGCCTGTTGATTAATCACGAGTTCTTAATTAAGGGTATAAATACCAAAACCACTTTCATTAATGAGGGTAATGAACATTTAATACAACCAGGCAACTCAAATCTCTCACTACTTCACACTAAAACATTTAACACTCTCTAAACTTCCCAAAACACTTGACAAAATTACCGTCAGCTCAAAATAAACCTCACCAAATTGGCGACCATAGTGGGAGAAGAAGGTGTCTAAATCTTGCATTCAAAACCATCAAAAAGACCTGTTCGGATCGATCCGAACGAGCAAGCAATTCCACCACCAGTGATGGAGGTGGTTGGGGAAAATAATAAATACACCACCGAAGAACGAGATAAGTTGAGAGCTGAAATAGAAGCGTTGAGGGCCATTAAAAAAGGAGAGATGGGTTTAAAGGAGAAGTCCAAGCCGTCAACTATTCACCATACTGACAATCCAAGGGAGAATGATCCATCAGGAAAGTCCCATTTAAGTATGAAAAATACCCGTGTCAGTTCCAAGAAGTCTCACCGGTCCAAGCCGGTGGAATGTTCAGATTTTGATTCCTCCAGTAGCTCTTCGAACGACGCTGAGCTTGAGGAATCTTTGTCATCAAGTAGTGATGAGGGGAGGTCCAGGAAGTAACAAAAACTAGTTAAGAAGTATTCAAGAAAAAGAGATAGGCATGGGCGACTAAAAAGGCATTTGGGCAAAAGGTCATCTCACTGACATAGTCACAGGCATGTGAATCAGCTACTGATTAATCCTTTTACTTTCCATGATGAACCAGGTATTTTTGCAACACCAAATGAAGACACAATTTTTAGTCGTAGCATGAATTGGAGACAATCACCATTGTTTGCCAAGATCCTGCCCGGAAACCTCCCCAAGAGGTTTGACAATACTAAAATTGAGAAGTATGATGTGAGTAAAGATGTGGACAATCATCTGGAGCCATTTAAGAATTTCATGATGAATTTTGATGATGATGAAAAACTTCTATGTATGGCCTTCTCCCAATATTTTACTGGAAGTGCTCTGAAATGGTACAACAGTTTGCCTCAGGGTTGTATCAGGATCTTTGCCATATTTTGGGTTACCTTCCGAAGGTAGTTTGTGGGGAGCAAGGAGGTTAAGGGCAATGGAGATACTATAATCCATTGTGCCCAAGAACCAAATGAGTTATTAAAATACTATATAAGTCGGTTCGTAAATACCAAGAACGGGTTAGCCGATTGCTCTGAGCAGTAGCAATAAGGGTTAAACCCTAGAAATCTAGCTGATTCAGTGACAAGGAAAAAAATCATGACCTGGGGTGGTTTGTTAAACCAAGTGGGAAAGAAAATCAATGTGGATGAAACTAAAAACACTATGGTACAAAGACAGGTGAGGTCTGCCCCAGCAGCTCCAAACAAAAATCAGTCCGGGTACAAGGCCAAAGAAACCGGACAGGGGTCCAACATGGCCAAACAAACTCAATCCCACCCAAATCCAGCTCAAAGCCAGCAGTCCAGAAATAAACAAGGTCCTTGGGTCCAACCAGAGTGGTTTCAGAGTTAAAATAAAATGTGGCAACCATTTATGACAAAGCTAAAGATGAGGTTCATTTTCGGAAGCCGGCAGCGCTTCAATCTCCCAAGGAAAATCGTAATACTTGGTTTTGCGAGTATCATCATGATATCGGCCATAAAACCAAAGACTGCATCACTTTAAAGCAAGAGGTGCAAAATCTCATCGAAAGAGGCAAGTTGGGTGCCTATGTCAAAAGAAGAAGTGAGAACATGCCTGACAATGCTCCTCGAACAGGCCCTACGAACAACGCAGGAACATCAGCTCCGGAGGGGGAAATGGTGCTCCATGAAAGATTCGATGTGGATTCATAATATTTGGAACCTGACCCAACTCGTAATAAGGTGTGGGTCATAAAAAAACAGGTCAAAACGGTGTCCGGACTCATTAGTTTCTTTGAGTCACTTACTATTTTTGGAGGGGATACCATGACAACACCCACTCTTTTATCAAGGAAGAGGCACGTTCATAATCTGGCTACTCAGTTCGAAGAGGGCATGTCTTCATACCCGTCCCAAATTCCTTTTTCATTTATCATCTTTGATGAGGATAGTCTAAGGGACATTGTTGGGCCTCATGAGGATGTTGGGGTAATAGGAGCACCTATTGGGGGTAACGACATCAGACGAATTCTGATTGACACTGGCAGCTCAACCAACATTCTCTTTTTAAGGTCTTATAAGTAGATCCAAAATTCTGCAGTAATTCAGCGTTCGAACAAATCCATTGTGGGCTTCACATGGAGCTTTGCAGATGTAATCGAAGAATTTGAGGAGGAGGTACTGTTGGGCAAAGACCCTTTCAAGAAGATGGTTAGGGTGCTATTCGTTGTGGTAGACTGTCTAACATACTACAATTGAATCTTTGGGAGGTCCTGGCTCTCTAGGATGCATGATGTGGCTTCAACACTCCATCAATGTTTGAAGTATGCAGTTCAAGGACAAGTGGGAGTTGTCCGGAGTAGCCAAAAGATAGCAAGGGAATGTTATGCAACTGCACTTGCTCCTAAAACTTTGGGGGCAATCCGGGCTAATGAAGATTAGTAGTTATTGAGGCCTTTTGGGGTGAGGGTGAAATTGATGACCCCAGAGTGAACCCTGGTGTTTTGATACCAATTGAAGAAGTTGAAACCCACTCTCTAGCTGAAGGAAGGAGTTTAAAAATTGGCTCCAAGATGGCACCAAAGTTATAGATAAAGTTGTTGTCCTTTTTGGCGGATCACCAACATATTTTTGCTTGGTGTAACACTAATGTGACCGGAGTGCCTGCAAGTGTTATATCACACAAGTTGTCCATCCAGAGCGATGTTGCACTTGTTTTGAAAAAAAAGAGAGCTTTCTCTAAGGAGAAAGCTGATGTAATAGTCCAAGAAGTCGACCGGCTTACCAAGATGGGGTACATAAAAGAGTCTCTGTATCCTTTTTGGACTGCCCATCCAGTTTTAGTTAATAAAAAGAATGGGAAATGGCGTATGTGTATCGTTTTTACTGAGCTCAACAGAGCTAACCCAAAAGATCTCTATCTGGTCCCTTGAATAGATCAATTGGTGGACTCCAAATCTGACAACAAGTTATTGTCTTTCATGGAGGCCTTCTCTGGGTATAACCAGATACAGGTGGATCCGAAGGACCAATATCACACTACATTTGTTACAGATAGGGGTCTCCATTGTTACACGGTGATGCCTTTTAGGTTGAAAAATGCTGGGGCTACTTATCAGAGGTTGGTGAACAAAGTTTTTGTTGATCAGATTGGAAGAAATATAGAATTATATATCGATGATATGATGGTTAAAATCTTAGAAGAAGAATTGTACCTAACTGATCTTCAAAAAACTTTTGCCAAGTTGACAAAGGTTAATTTAAAGCTGAATCCAAAAACATGTGTGTTTGGGTGCAGTCCGGCAAGTTTTTGGGTTATGTAATAAGTGAAAAAGGGATACAGCATGATCCGAACAAGATCGATACTCTATTAAAAATGGACCATCCTCGAAATATTAAAGAAGTACAAAGGTTGAATGGAAGATTGAATGCTATAAATCGTTTCATTTCAAGGTCTTCAGACAAATGTTCCCCGTTCTTTCAGACCTTGAAATGTGCTAAAGACTTCAACTGGTCTCCACAATGCAGCCAGGGTTTTTATAAAATAAAGAAGCACTTGTCTTCACCCAAAACCATCTTTAAGCCTGTTGAAGGAGAAACTCTTTATGTATCATTGTATGTCTTAGAATGTGCTATAAGTGCATTATTGGTAAGAGAGGTAGACAATTATCCTCATCTGGTGTACTACATCAGCAAGAGTCTAATAAATGTTGAGAGGAGGTACCTAAACCTTAATTATCTCGCACTAGCCTTAGTGATTACTACCAGAAAAATGAGGCCGTATTTTCAGTCTCATTCCATCGTCGTCCGAACATCGTTTCCCCTAAAGAATTTTCTTCAGGAAGAAGACATATCAAGTAGGAGTTTCACATGAACTACTATCAAAGCTCAATCTGTTGTTGATTTCTTAGTGGAGTTTCATTCGAACAGAAGTTCTAAACAAGTTTCGGAAGAGAAAACTAAAAAAGAGTGGGTTGTCCGGACAGATGGTGGATCAAGCACAATGGGTTGTGGGGCTCGGATTTGTTTTACCTCTCCATATGGTGATAAATTATACCAGACTATATGTTTTGCATTCAGGGCCTCTAACAATGAGTCTGAATATGAAGCAGCTATAGCTGGTCTTAAGTTAGATTTTCTATGTGGGGCTAAAATAGTTAGATTGTTGTGTGATTCTCAGCTTCATATCCACCATGCTCAAGCTCAGTCTGAAGCCAAGAAGGAGTCGTTGATCAAATACTTATTCGTTCTTAAAGAAGTAGCATCCAACTTCAAAAATGTTTGCTATGAGCTTCCTAGATCGGAAAACACGTTGGCAGATTCATTAGCAACCATAACATACTCTGAGTCCTACACTTGGATTCATATTCAGGAATGTCCATCTATACAATCAGACCAGAACAAAGAAGAGGAAATTTTGAGTATACAAATAGTTCAGCCTAAAGATTGGAGATTGCCCCTCCTTCAATACATCTCTGATAGGGCTTTGCCTTCGGATAAAGCCATGAAAAGAAAAATTAAACATAAGCCTCATGGGTTTTTTTTATCATAAAAATCCTTCAACAGACCTCTCCTGCGATGTTTGGGGGCTGAAGAATCTCAAACTTTTTTATCCGAACCACAAGACGGAGAGGGATCAACACACTGCGGCTATGGAACTCTAACCCGAAAGTTTTTATTGGCTGGATACTATTGGCCATCAATAATGGCGGATGCTAAGGAATTGGTGAAAAAGTGTGATACATGCCAAATGTATGGTAACGAAGTTCATATCCCAGCAGTGCCTATGGAGTCTATTTCTAAGCCAATAGCTTTTACTCGTTGGAGATTGGATTTCATTGGGCCTCTATCAATGGCGTCTGGAGGGTGTAGGACTATTATTGTAGCCATTGGTTATTTCTCAAAGTGGATAGAAGCCGATCCCGTAGCAAGAATCACTTCAAAAGCTGTTATAAAATTTATTTTGTCTAACATCTGTTGCAGATTTGGAGTTCCACAAAAGATAACCACAGATAATGGGCCACAATTAGATAACAAGAATATGGAGAGTTTATGTGCCTCCAAGAGCATTCAACATTGCTTCTCTTCTCCTTTCCACCCACAAGAAAATGGCCAAGTTGAAGTGGAAAACAGGACCATTATGTCCGGTATAAAAAAGAATTTAGAAGGGGCTGCATGGAAGTGGCCAAGCTATTTGCAAGAAGTATTGTGGGTATACCGGACTACTCATAAGGCTGTTACTCAAGAATCTCCTTTTGCCTTGGTGTATGGGATGGATGCAATTACTCCTATAGAATCAACCATACCATCATACATGGTCCACAACTATTCTGAACAAGCCAATGACATGGCAATTAGGGATCAGTTGGACTTAATAGAAAAAAGAAGGGTTAAAGCTCATCTTAGAACCACCCATTACCATGGCTTGATGATGAGCAGATTTGCTTCCAAGATCAAGAGAAGGGATTTTCAATCAAGAGATAAAGTTTTGAAAAAAAGTTTGTTTGCATACTAAGGAAAAGCAGTTCGGCAAACTAGCTCCGAACTGGGAAGGCCCTTATGAGGTCTCTGGAAAGCTTAATCCTGGGACATATATGCTTTAAGACAAAGATGGAAGAATTTTGAAACACCCGTGGAATATCGAACACCTCAGTTTATATCTAGAATGAAAGTTGTGTAAATAATTATTTGTTTAAAGTCAACGTAAATATTAGGGGCCATACTCTTTCCTACCATGGTGGAGCGGGGAGGTTTTAATGAGGTGTCCGGTTTTTTTAATAAAATATGATGCCTTCTTAAAACATTGATGGGGTTTTACTACAATTATTTTCAAATGTTTGATTTAATGCTATGGGTCTTTGACATATCATATTAATTTGGTTGAATGATGACCATTAAATACATGTCATCAGAGATATTAAACACTCTCACTTGAAATACTTTTGAAATAATTGGGGCTCTTTAAACATTAGCTGTTAAAATTGAAAGGAAGTATGAAACAAAGTATGAAACAAAGCAAAATTTAATAGATAAGCTTGTCCGGGTGTAAACCAGATAACGTTACTAAAATGCAAAAAATGTCTTGCCCATCCAAAGACTTTAGCAGTTCACAAAATTAAGAAAACACAAAAGATAGTTAAAAACCTCAGGGCTTATTCCATTCGGATGTTCCTGCATCACCTCCTTTTTTGGGGCTTCTGAGTTCAGCGCTTGAAATCTCACCGGTTCCTTCCTCTTCATTGGTGGTAGAGTCGATTCCACTAGAGTATTTTTTTTATCACCATCTGTCATGGTATGGAATGGGATGTCTTCGTACTCCACATATTTCTACAAGGGACCAAACGCCCTCTTCGGAAACGTTTCATAGAAAAGAAGCACCATGTGAGACTTCACCTCAACATGCTTTGCTTCCAAGGAATCTATCACTTCATTGGTGTATTTATCAATGTTGGCCTGGATTTTCTGATCCTGCTCCTTCTCCAAGTCTTCTTTCTCTTTGGTTACCTTAGACACAATATCTTCTAGGGAAGTCTTCTCACCGGACAAGGTTTGGATGACACCATTTTTGGTTTTCATCTCCTCCATTAAGGTCGAAAGATCTTTCTCCAAAACCAGAGAACTTAGTTTAGAGCTCAGTATTAGCATTCTCCGAAGTGGCCAGCTTTGTCGACAGATCTTTCTTGTCGTTCCTCAATTCATCAAGCTCTTTCTTCAATTCTTCTATGCTCTGATTGGCATTGAAGGAATTGGTTGACAGAGACTCCTTGTCAGTATTGAGGGTGTTGATAAGGGTCGACTAGTTTTTTAATTGCCTCTCAAGATCGAGCACTGGTTGGATATGACCTAAAAGAGAATGTGCTACTGTATCTTGATCTTCGGAAATAGAAAAATACATACCGTTGTTGGTCACCATGTTGGAAGAGCCTGAAGGACAGAAACGACTAGCAAAGGCATCCTTCTCCGAGTCGGTGAAGTAAAGCCCGATGTCCTGAAGGGCTCTGATGTGAATCCCTCCTCCGGTACCCTTTCCGAATTGCAGATCTGTTGGAATTTTCTCTGCCAAGGTGGGGTCGGCAGGAGCTGGTGGAGGAAGAAGCTCTGAAGGGCGAAGAGTTATTTCTCCCCCTAAGGTGACCTTTTTCTTCATGGCAGCCCTTTCGTCACTGCTTGATCTCCTTTTTTGTCCTTCTTTGGAGGTTTTGGTAGATTTGGTGGTTCTCCAGTCTCTTTAACAGTCTCATCTTCAACTACCTTGAGCAAGGCATCATCGATCCCTCCTTAGTTCCCCAAACCGGTCTCCTCTATGATAGCCCAAACTAGTTCTGTTGTAGTTCTCACCTTATTCTTCCCTTTCATCTTGCTGGGAGCCTTGGCTCTAGAGGGAAAGACCAGTTTACCATTTTGTTTTTTGTTTGTTTGAGGATGACACCTGGAGGATGGGGTGTGGTCAATTCTTCCCATGTAAGATCTCTCCGACCTGTGGTATTCCACATATGAAATCTCACCATATTGCCAGAGGTAAATCAGTTTTGGAAAGCATTCCCCGAACGTTCTGTAGCCCACACATTCAGTTTGGCACATGTAGTCTCCCATTCCTCTAGATATCCGGTATACTCATTCGGTAACACTGAAAATGAAGTAATGAATAATTCAAGAGTGGAATATTTGTGTAGTGAAACGAAGAACATGAAAAACAAAATTGAAGAGCTTACATGTACTCTTCCATCTACTAGTAAGCATACTAGGGTTGGTATTGGCTTTGATCTTCCTCCTATTTTCCCATGACCCACTGATGAATAAGAATTGGGTTCTCCAATTATTATCCGACTCCAGCAAGTCGTCTACCACTTTGAAGTTATTTCCCATGTTGTGGTGGTAGAATGGGATGTGGTGATTCTTGCATAGGCTTGCCACAACAGCAAATTATTCCATGGGAAAAAGGATTTTAGATAACCTCGATGCCATTTTGCAGGCGAGGAGAGAGTACCAGGCATTCAGACTCATGGCTAGGATAAAGTTTTATCAAGTGGAAGTACCTAACAATTTCTGGCTCTAATGGGAACCGAAGTCCTCAATTCAGCAGCTCTGTAAAAATTACCACCTCGTTGAGCTTACACTCCATCGGAGTCTCCGGTGTGACTGGTATCCTCACCTTTACTGATTTTGGAATCCTCCACTTTGTCCGGATCCGGCCCAATTCGACGGTGTGGGTATAGACATAATTAATATTCTGTATGGCCATCAAGTATTTAAAATTAATAAGCAAGGACCTACCTTGCCTTCCAAACACTCTAGGAGATCCGGATGAGCCACACCAACTTTAACCTTGCCTTTATCCTTCCTATCAGAGGTGGCATCCCCAGTTTGACTTGAGGCCTCGGTTTCGAAGGGGGCCTATTCGGTGCTGTCTTCCATCACTTTTTCCATCATTGTGGAAGGTTTATCAGTTGTTGTGGATGGAAGGGTGTTAGCTTCTGGTTTTACAGCCTCTTCGGATGAATGAGCACCAGTTATTTCCAAAGTCCTGTTGTCCGATTGAGGCTCAGTTTCAGAGGATTTTGCTTGAGAGGCTACCTTGGATGCCTAAGATCTTGAGGGCTTGTCTTGTGAGGCTCCTATAGACACCTCCGATTCGGAGGGTTTATCCTTAGATGTTGCTTTAGGGGCCTCTGATTTTGAGTGTTTTGACAGTGAGGCAATTGTTTGGGCCTTCACCAAACGAGTTTTCCGGCGTGGAGTTGATTTTCTGGAGATTTTTCAATATATGAGCCCATGGCTATGAAAGGGGGGGGGGGTTTCTAACACTCAATACTGCATGTTCTTTGGTAGTGAAGGGTTGGGACTCCTGAACAGAAGAGCCTCATGGGATTGGTGAAAGGCTTGGTTTGAACAACCGTCTGGGTTTTGGATTTCTGGTGGAGGATGACCCTTGGTCAGTTTCCTGGGGTGGCTAACCAAACTTTTCTCTTTGGGAGACCGAGAGACCTTAACGATACGCTTCTCTCTTTCGACTTTATTTGCTTTCTCTAACTCAGACATATTCAACCAGCTTCATTTTACAAGTGTGTTTCTAGCCGTGAACATAAAACTATCCAAGAACAAGTTTGAAAGAAATAGAGGAAAGCTCTGAAGAAGGTTTTTGAGTGATAAAGATGCTGAAACAGTGAAAAAATGGTTTATACATTAGTAGAAAAAGGTAACTGATTCGTAGGAGGAGACGAAGAGGCTTTTGTAATGATTAAAGACGGCGTAGACATGGGGAAAATTAAATGCATAGGTTACTCTTTAGGTTTAGTGGGAGCGCCAATCTAGGTAAAAAAGGGTTGGTATGTCAAATCATATCGTGACACGTGTCCCACGATCCAAAGAAACGCTCTTCGAATTTTGAGAAAAGTCAGTTCGAAACTTCAAGCTATATACATGAGTGGGTCGGAAAAAATCATAACTGAATAAACAAATGTTTTAATCCTGCCAAATATTTTTGACAAGACCTAAAAAAGGGGCTACTGACGAGTCCGGATAACTTAATCACAGCCTGCTGATATTTTTCGGACAAGGGAAATTCGGACAAAAACTTGCCACTCAACTATTTGGACAGGACAAAAGTAAAGAATTGATTAAACACTTTTTGATTAAGCTATGTACTAATCAACTTAATAAGTAAATGGGTCCTTAAACTTGACCCGACTCCATAACTTGCCCTGAAAGCCCATGGGTCCTTAATTAAGGGTATAAATACTCCAACCACTTTCGTTATTGAGAATAATGAACATTTAATAGAACCACACAGCTCAAATCTCTCACTACTTCACACTAAAACATTTAATACTCTTTAAACTTCCCAAAACACTTGACAACATTACCCTCAGCTCAAAATAAACCTCACCAGATTCTTTGGAGGAAATTCCCTCAGGTACACCGCCGTCGTCTTCAAGCCATCTTGGTGTTGCGAAATCGTTAATGAAATTGGCTATCGTTTGTCCCTTGATCGTTGTGCATGGCTCGAATCTAATCTTGTATTACCCTCGTTCCATAGACCATCGGGTCAACCACCCGAAGATGTCTTCTTTATGCAACACATTCTTCAATGGAGAATAAATTTCGCAGGATGATGGTATGCCCCTATAACTACGGTCACGTCATGCATATTGCCACCACCAGGATGATGGCTAATTTGTCTAGCTGATTTATGTGGTCTTGGCATCGAGGAGGCTTTTACTAACGTAATAGGCCGATTTCTACTCCCGGCAAATCTCAGACTAACACCCTGCTGACAAAAAATTATAAAACTTCGAGATAGAGCTAAAGGTTTCACCTAGGTTATGGGCGTAAAGGATCTTTGGGGAGGTCATGTAGTATTTTAGTACTTTGAATGGCTCACTGCACTTGTCATTATACGCAAACTTTTTGTCTCTTTGAAGAACTTCAAAGAAGGGGGTGGTTTTTTCTCTGAGGCTTGAGATATGAGTCGCGATAGAGTCCTTAGCTGGAATGTTAGGCACTGGAGCTCCTTGATATTCCTGGGTGGCTCCATGTGCAAGAAGGCCCTTAGCTAATCTAGATCAGCCTCATTCTCATTATTTCTTACAATGTAGTCTAGAAACTTACCACCTTGCACGTTGAAGGAACACCTCAAGGAGTTCAGGTTGAGGTTGAATTATCGTGAAGACGTAAATTCGTCGCTAATGACCTCGATTTGGCGATCTATGGTGGTGTTTTTTACCAACATGTCGTCGATATGTGCGTCCATATTGTTTTTGAGCTTGATAAATATATTAGATGTTGAGGGCATAAATATAAAAGAACTAAGCTCATATATAATAAATTTTATACTTTTTAGATGACTTTTAGCCTTTTTTAAATATGGGGGGTTGTAACACAATTAAACCCTTTATATAATTAATTCTATTATACTAATTCTAATGCACCTATAAATAAAGGCTGAGGTCAATGAATGAAGGGGGGCATTTTCTGATTAGATAAATAATATTTTCTATTTTACTTTATTTGTACAACTAAACACTTTCTTTACTTTCTCTCTCAAGAAACCAAATTCATACTTAACAAATTGGCAACCGTATTGGGGGGATTCTATTCAATTGGTACCCTGATTTCACGTCAAAAACCACAAATTGTAGAATTCTGTCTCAATTGTATCACTTTAGAGCGATATGGAACCATGAAGCGATAATGATCCAACGGTTCAAAAAACAATTGAAACTTTTAGATATGATCTGTGTATAGAAGGAAGTGGAGAAGATTATCAAGCCCCGGTACAATAAGGTCATTCAGATATCGAGGTTCGAGTGAATCAATTGTTGGAAAAAATAACAGTGTTGAATGAAAAATATATTAAAAGAGACCAACATATTGAGTCACGAAGGCTAAAATCTAAGGTATGACAAGTTGAAGAGAAAAGCGAGCTAGAAAATCAATTTGATCGATCATATACAGCTCATCAGATTCGAAGTGATCAGAAGAAAACACATTTTGAGTCAGATAAAGAGCATCGTACCTCACGAATAGAAAAGAAAGAAAATCACATGTATATTACATCTAATGATGACAAATTTGACAGCTAGTAATATGATGAAGGATCATCTATGAAAAAGAGTTATGGGGGATCTTTGATAGGAAAAAGAGTTCGGCCTTGAAAATTGCGTAAAGAATATAAACAAAAAAGAAACAATATACCTATCTTGGAGGGAAACAGAATGGTGTGAAAGAAATACATCAAATCAGTACATATGTGTAGCAGATCAGAATGTGTATGATGTGATGGGAACATGAGGAGATGACCAGTACGTAAAAGGAGTAGACTAAATAAATTCTCATTTAATAGCTGAGATAAGGTCAATTACTCTTCCGAGTTGTTTTGACATTTTTAACATCGAGAAATTCGATGGGATGCAAGATCCTGTTGATCACATTAAACAATACAAGAATTATATTATGAACTTCGAAGATGATGGCAAGATGGTATGCAAAGCTTTTTCTCAGACATTCAATGGCACAACATTGAAATGATATAATAGGATTATGAGGGGATCTATTACTAACATTAGGAATTTTATACAGCTTTACGACAATTTGTGGTAAGAAAGAAAATGCGTGCAAATAGGGATACGATAATAAATTGTAAGCAAGCTGTGTGAGAGAAATCGAAAGATCATACAAAGCATTTTGTGTTAACAAAATAAGGATTGGATAATTTTGAAGAGTTGGTTGCTATGAATGCATTTCGACAAGGTTTATTGCCAGGTGATTTGGTAAATGAAACAACAAAAAGGAGAGCCTTGACGTTTGGGGCATTGATGGCCCAAGTTAAAGACCAAATTAAAGTGAAGGAATCAACTAGGGTTTGAGGAGTGCTTGGACCTAGTTAAAATAATTCAAGACATATGTCAAATAATCAAGGACATTCTCCGAATTATGAGCCACCTCGTCCAAGGAATAACCAAAATTTGCCTCCTCGAACTGGAGGGTATCCAACTCAAATAACTTGTTATCAGTTTCAAAGACCAAAGCTAAATCAATGGATATGGCCAGAGTACTATAATTGGGTTTACATGCGTAACAGCTCAGGTGATACGAGAATTTGATGTTGAAGTGTGTTTGGCTAAAGGCCTACTTAAAAAGAAAGTTCAAGTTTTGTTCATGGTGGTTGAATGTCCAACCAGTTACAGTGCTATTTTTTTTAGAGATCTTAGCTTTCAATAATGTATGTTGTTGCGTCTATTGTTCATAATGTTTGAAGTATGTCATTAGAGATCAAGTTGGTGTGGTTTAAAGTGACCAAATATTGGTCAGGGAATGTTATGCAACAACACTCAGGGTTGAAGTTTCTAATTCTGAGGATCGGATGGCTGAATAGCAACCAAGGGGTTGACAACGGATGAAGAGAGAGTAGATGATAGGAGCGAAACCCCAAGTTCTTTAACAATGGGTGAGGATATTAAAGATCTTATTTTTTCTAATGGGAAGACTTTGCAAATATGAACATTGTTATCTTATACCTTGCATGATCGGTTCTTATAATTTTTGTTTGATAATTTGGATGTTTTCGTTTGGAAAACAGAGGATGTGATACGAGTTCCATCTGAGATAATATGTCATAGCCTAGCTATAAATTCGAGGATAAATCCGGTTATTCAGAAGAGACGAGATTTTTATGTTGAAAAGTCATAAGTTTTTGTTCAATAAGTGGATTGTCTCTCTAGGTCGGACATATTAGGGAGGCATAATATCCTTTATGGACTGCAAACCCAGTATTAGTAAAAAAGAAGAACAAAAAGTAGAGAATGTGTGTTAACTTCATAGATTTTAATCGAGTATGCCATAGAGATCCATTCCCGTCCCTCGAATAGATCAGCTGGTTGATTCTACTTTAGAGAATAAAATTATATCTTTTATGGATGCTTTTGCAGGGTATAATCAGATTAAAATGGATTAAAATGATCAAGAAATTACTACATTCATCACTGATCGAGGACTATATTGTTAGAAGTTCATGCCATTTGGGTTGAAGAATGGTGGAGCAACATATCAACGGTTGGTAAATAAGGTTTTTTCTCCTCATATCAGAAGGAATATGGAGATATACATTGATAATGTGTTGGCTAAGAGTTCCACTGATGTTGAACACCTCAAATATTTAGAGAAGACTTTTCTAAATTTGAGAGCCATTCGTTAGAAGTTGAAAATTTAGAAATGTACTTTTGGTGTTCGATCGGGGAAATATTTTGGACATATTATTAGTGAAAAGGGATATAAGCAGATCCCGAACAATTGAAGGTGTTAGTTTCAATGAAATCTCCTCGAACTATAAAAGAAGTGTGAGTCTTGACAGGAAGATTAGCTTCCCTTAGTCGATTTATTTTAAGGTTTTCTAACAAATATTTTTCTTTTTTCCAAGTATTACGAAGACCAAAAGATTTTGAGTGAACGCTAGATTATGACAAGTTTTTTTAAAGATTAAGTGATTTTTGTTATCACCAGAGATGTTGTCTAAACCTTTAATTCAAGAGTAGCTGTTTTATATAGTAGGTTTTGATTTTTCTGTGAGCGTTGTTTTGATATGCGAAGACAAAGAAGTTTCGAAACGAGTCTATTATGTTAGTAAAAGTCTGTTCGAATCAGAGAAAAGGTATTTGAAACTTGAAAAATTGGTTTTGGCTTTGATGGTGGCTGCCACGAAAATGCGCGCTTATTTTCAAGCTCACACCATTGTCGTTTGAACCTTTTTCCCACTAAAAAACATGTTGCAACGACTAGACATTTCTGGTAGAATAACCAAATGATCAGTAGAATTGAGAGATTTCGACATCATTTTTGCTCCTCGAACAACTACTAAAGCTCAAGCTTTAGCTGGTTTCCGGTCCAATTTCATTCGAGTTGATTAGATGAGGGGACAAATATAGTGGTCTCGCCAGAAAATTTGATGTGGGTTGTTCGAATAGATGATGGTTCTAGCATATTGGGGTGTAGTTCAAGGGTTCAATTAGTTGCTTCTTCTGGGGAGGCAATGTATCATGCTATTCAATTTTGTTTTCGCGCATCTAATAATGAGGCTGAATATGAGGCTACATTGGCTAGTTTAAGGCTTGCAAATATATATGGAGCAACAACAATTCGTTTGGAAACAGATTCGCAAGTAGTAGCAAATCACATGGCAGGTGTAACTGAGGCCAAGAAAGTTCAATTAATTTTATATCTACGCGAGCTTCAAAATTTGAATTTTTTGTTTGAAAACGTGATTGTAGAGCATATGAACCGAGGAGATAATACAGTTGCTAATTCTTTAGCAACAATTTCTTATACAGATGAATATCTATGGATAGTATTATAAGAGAGTCATTCTACTTTGACACAATCACAACAATGTAAATATGTTGAAGAAGTTTTTGTCACTCTAGACATAATTCAAAGCAATTGGAGGTCTGATATCCTTAATTTTTTTAGTAAGAGGTATGTTACCTTAAGATGCATAGTTGGCTAAACATTTAAGATACAAGATTCATGGTTATGTGATATTGGATGTACTGTTATAAAAAAAATCATTTAACTAGACCATTGGTGTGTTGTTTGGAAAAGCAAGAACCTCAAGAGATTTTATCCGAGCTGCATGATGGTGATTGTTCAGCTTACTATGGTTTCAAGTCCTTGACGCGTCGGGTTTTGTTGGCAGGTTATTACTGGCCTTCAATTATGAATGATATTAAGGTCTTTGTTCGAGGTTGTGATACTTGTCAATGTTTTTCCAATTTTATTCACAAACCGACAGTGCCTCTTATTTTTATATTCGAGTCTATTCATTTTGATACATGGGGAATAGATTTGGTAGGACCATTGTCTATGGCTTCTCGAAGATGTCAGATGATTATAGTAGCGATTGATTTACTTTTTGAAGTGGGCTGAAACTGAACCAATATCTGGTACAAAATCCAAGGATGTCATTAAGTTCATTGTGAATAATATTTGTTGCCGCTTTGGAGTGCCTTGGAAAATCACCACATATAATAGACCTCAATTCAAAAATAGATAAATGACTTCTTTTTGCACTTCAAGGAGAATAATACAATATTTTCCACACATTTTTATCCCTAACCAAATGGTCAAGTGGAAGTGATTAATAGATCTATTTGGAGGGTTTGACAAAAACATTAACAGGTGCTTCTAAGAAATGGCCTAAATTTTTACATGAGGTGTCGTGGGCTTATCATATAACTCATAAAGAGGCTACTCAAGAAACACATTTTCCTTGGTTTATGGTATGGATACCATTAGTCCTGCAGAGTCTACTTTACCTTCTTATATAGTATTTCACTATTCTGAAGAGGTGAATGGAGAGGCAAAAAAGTGTTATGTCTTATAAAGTACTTTACTTTCTTATAGAGTACTTCACTATGAATGAACTCATTTCATTTGAAGTGTTATGTATTTGAAGTGTTACGTCTTCTAAACGCACTCATGTTATTCGAGGTGTTATGTTCTCTAAATACACTCATTTTATTCCAAATGCTATGTCTTTTAAACGCACTCATGTAATTCAGGGTGCTACATTCACTAAATACACTCATTTTATTCAAAGTGCTACGTCTTTTAAACGCACTCAAATTATTCAAGGTGTTACGTTCTCTAAACACACTCATTTTATTCAAAGTGCTACGTGTTCAAAACGCATTCATTTTATTCAGAGTTCTACGTTTTCGAAACACACTCATTTTATTCGAAGTGCTACGTTTTCTAAATGCCCTAATTATATTCGAGGTGTTAACATTTTATAAGTGCACTAGTTATTTGGTAAGTTACAAATATATATGTGACGTATGTTGGAATTCGAGGTCTTTATGACTTGTTTATAAAATTAAAAATATATGTGATAAGATATAAATTGGCAAATAAATGTGGAAAGAAGAAGAGTAATTTTTCATTAAAGTCACAATCAGATCTTACAAAAAAGATGTTTATGAATGCCAAGAAATTAAGAACTTATAAACTAAAGCATCAACAATTAAAGATGATTTCAAAATACAGAAAAACAAATGACAACTAATCATCCTCGTCAGAGTTCTTTTCAAATGAATCTACTTCTTGTTCACTGGCATTTTTGTTTTCTTCTGACTCTGTCTCTTATGAAAAATCAGTTGAAACATGCTCGAAGGCTTTACTGGGACGTTTATCTATAAGGATCACTTCACAAAATCTGGACGGATTGGCTTTTGGTAACGTTGCGTGAAATTCACGGAGAAAAGTGATAGTTTGGTACTCCTCAGCAATTTTTAGTGCAACTAAGGTGTCCAGTCCACACTGAGTTTGGTAATTTTGCACATCAGCTTCCTTTTTCTTCTTTAAGTGTCGTCTTGAGTGCATTCATATCATCAGTTAGCTTCTTATTTTCTACTTTGCTCTTGTTTAGAGATTCTTGAAGATAGGAGTATTTTTTTTGTTCCTCATATATCTCCCTTGCATGTTTAGTCTTAATTTCATTTATCTCAGCTTGGTGAGAAGCCTTCAGATCTTTTGTTTGTTGATCATGAATAGAGTATGGATGGCTTTCAGTTGGATGGCTCTTTTAATATATGTCTACCTGTTAACCTAGAATACGTGAAATTATTCCTCAGCTTGTTTCTCAAATGTTTATTTCATCTTTTTCTCTGCAGCAACATCTTTTCTATATCGGACCATATCGTTCTACATGGTTTCCAAATGGCTTTGAGCAGAGCTTAATTCCTTGTACATTGTTTTTTATGTTGTTTCAAGATTGGGAAAATGTTGTAGTGCTAGTAAAATTTCTTCGATGACTCTTGGATATGGATGAACCTTTGATTATTATATGGAATGAGAGTAGATGAGGAAGTCAAAGGACTATCTGAATTTAGAATTTCAGGTGAAAAAAGAGCGGTAACCTAGTGGCTAAGTTGTTAAAGCTTTTCGTGGATTTGCCGGACCCTTGAATCCATATCTCTGTAGCGGTCTTGAAGCTCCTTTGAACAAATAGGATCATTAGAAAAGACGTGCTTATCTTCTCGGATATGTATTTCCCATTCTCCCAAGATCTAGATATAAAGACAAGTCTTTGTTTCCAGAATTTGGCAGCCTCGAGTAGATCATTGATTATTTTGAAAGCATTAGCAAGTGTCAGATAGTAGAAAGGCAACACTGGTCCATTCGAAAGTCCAGTTATGGTTATGAATTCTTCGATGGTCATAGGGTTTGGCTTAATCCAGAAGCCATAATTACTGACAAGAGTGTAATCTATAAATTTTGTTTTCTTGTGTAAGGCAGAGGTTTAGGAGTTCGAAGCACTCCACTATAATCGGATCCATTAGTAACCAAATACCAAATTGATGATCTCAGGATATACCACTAATTCATCTACTTTACAATCAAGTGGACTTTCACCATCTATTGGTAATCAAAGTGTTATATTATCTGGCATTCCCCATTGTTTTTTCAGATGACCAACTTGACCTTAACTATAATAGAGATATGGCCCGTCCTTCAGCGCCATGATGTATTCAGGGAGAATCGATTTTAAATTCACACTTATTGAGGAAACAACATCATTGGGAATTACAACTAGAGTCTTATTTTTCTCTTTTTTCTTTTCATTTTCTTTTCTTTTTTTCTCAGCTTCTCCTTGCTTTGAAATGCCGTCTTCTGTATCAGATGCAGCCCCACTTGCTTTAGCCTCGACATTTGACATTGTTGCCTCCGAGTCAAATTCTTCTTCAAAAGCTTCGTCTATGAGTTAAGGAGGATTCAAGTTCGACGCTAGATTTTCTTCTTGAGTATTCGAGGGAGTTTGTTGAGACTTTGTGACGGTCTTAGCAATTTCCCTCGGGGGAGGAGTTGGTGGTCTAGGGTTATTTGCAGTGTTTTGTGAAGTATTTTCACCCTCGAGGTCTCTCATAGCTATGAAATCTTTCTTTTTAACATGAAGACTTTTGAAAAGATGAGCTTTTGACTGGATCCCAGGAGTCTCTTTGTGTAATGGCCGAGCTGGATCCGAGCTGATGGGTGATGAAGTTTTTTCAGATATTCTCAGAGTAGATATGCTTTGAGTTACTTTGCGATAATTTTGAGAAGATACAATTGAGGAACAAGAAGGTGCTGGAGAAGGATTACAAGGTGGTAATTGAGGTGGTGATGATAACTGTCAAGGAGGGTTTGGTAAATAATTTTTTTCTAGGTTGCATGAACTTTGAAGCCCATGGGAACTCTGTAGGATTGAAATTACCCTAAAATATGTTTTGAGTAGAGAACTGAGGAGAGTTGTCTATTATTACACATGTCATCTTGTATTCAACAATCCTCTCACTAATAACAAGTAATCATTTGCCCCAAAAATTGCATTTTTGGATTTTTTTCATAAACTAAGATGAAGAAGAATCTTCAAATTAGTTCATAAAATTTGAAGGTTGGCTGGGAAATATGAGTTTTGCGGTAAAGGTAGCCAAGAAATTGAGTTATCATGTGAAAGTAGTTAAGGATTCTCTCTGGAAAAAAAAAAATCTTTCTCTCACTAGAAGGTATTTGTAAAACACAAATAACAGGTGAGAGAAGTATTTATAAAGGAAAATAGAGAGAAAGAATGGCAGAGAAGTGGAAGATGTGGTGATGATTATTGGGTAGAAATATGAAACATCAAGTGGTTGCTTGTAAAGAAGTAATGTGAAACATGTTAGTTGTCAGACCTAATGACAAGCCTAGTGGGTCATCGCACGTATTCTAGACCATTCCAAACATTTCTGACATGAGAAGGACAACTCATGATTCTATTGTTACTATTCGAAGCATAAACAAAGCTTCAAGCTGGTTTCGAGGTAAACATGTGTACGAGTTCATTCGAAGGGGTTAAAAATATAACCTGGCATTCTTAAATCAATTGATAAATTATTTCATTCGAGGCAGAATTTGGATATATATTTATTCGAAGACAATATCAATTGCCATAAATAATTTGACAAGGAGAAGGGGAGATTTAATTCGAAGCAGATTGGGTTTTGGCAAAGAACAGTTTTCGCCTACCATGATTTCCGATGATTATTAGTTCTTATTCAGTGTCCTTCATAAGAACTAGGGGGTTCATAAGAACTAGGAGGGCTATGGATAATGATATTAAATATCGAGGGCCTAAATGTAATATAACTAAGGTCATATATAATAAATTTTATACTTGTTAGATAACTTTTAGACTATTTTTAAATATGGGGGTTGTAACACAATTAACCATTTTGTGTAACTAATTTTATTATACTAAGTCTAATGCGCCTATAAATAAAGGTTGAAGTCAATGAATAAAAGGGGACACTTTCTAACTGGACAAAGCTTATTTTCTACTTTACTTCCTCTCTCTACAACTAAACACTTTCTTTACTTTTTCTCTCAAAAACCTAAATTCAAACTTAATAGAGCTGCATCTCAAAAAATTGGTTGACCGGGCGCTGGTATGTCAACCTCGCATTCTTCAAACTGAAAGGCATGACGGTATAAAATTAGTGGTCTCTCTCGGTTAGAACATTCTATGCTCTTCGGCTTTGGGATGGATTCTAATTTGGTTGTAGCCCGAATAAGCGTCCATAAACAAGAGGAGTTCGCAACTCGATTTTGAATCCATAAGTTAGTTGATGCGGGAGAGCGAGAAGGTATCATTCGGGGAAGCTGGATTGAGGTCAATGAAGTTGAAGTTACCTAGAATGTGGGTATTTCTCTTTTTGAATGTGCCCCAAACAGAAGAGCTTATTCACCTCCTTCGCAATGGCTTTGGATTTTTCTATGTAGAACGTTCAACGGTTTCATCGGATCGATCTCGCCCACCTATCTAAGATGAGCTCGTGATAGATAACTGATGGGCCAACCCCAAATACTTCACTTACATTCTAAGCAGAAGCATCCATATTATATTGCAATAAATTAAGTAAAGTATGTTTGAAAATTGGGCCGAGTTGATTACCAATATGGTAAACTTCCTTCCTTGAGCTATGGATTCTTTTATATAGTCCCTATTAACACTGATGATTGTATCGTTTTCACGGGGGTCATCCACCATATTTGGCGATAGGATGAGCCTACAGCGACGGCATAACATGTTTTTACCGTCAGTTAACTACCCTTGATAAACCCACCAAGTTAACGATATTATACTTCACACATTGGCAAAACATACAAGGCGTGGCCTCCATTCGGTGCAACCAAGATCGTCCAATGATGGCGTGATAGGAGCTAGGGGAATTTGAGATCATCAAAAGTGTGTTTGATTATTTTTTAAGTTGTTGTGCCAACAATAACCATTACCTAGACCTCGCTCACACACTGGGATGGTTTCTTTTCATATCTTACCAACGTTCAACTGGTAGATTTGTACGGGGGTACCGATATCATCGTGTCGTTGCTTTTCTTGAAAATTATGTTTGATGATCTACCACCATCCTCAAATATCCAAATTGATCGTCAAACTATCCTCGTGAGGAGTCACGAACCCCCGCAAGTCTTTATCGTTGACTAGGACAGTTTGTACTTCGAGATCCTTCTTATGACGCTTTTTGGAGGTGGAGTCGCAACCCCCCACAAATTGTCTTCGTTGAAATTTGAATAGTCGTTATCACCTTGATACCTGGCTCGCCCCTTAGTTCAATCATACATGATTGATATTGTCTTTTTCAGTAGTGTGAATTTTTTGCACCAGGTTGTAGTAATAAAAGACCATCAATCTAGTTGCAGAGCATTTAGCGTTGTCCCGAAATTCGATATTGTCCCCCTTCCGATGCTTGGTTGACGGACTCGAGATGCTTTCCGTCAGGGGTACGATGATTCTCTCTTCTTTGTTTCATTCACCCTGATGAAATAATCACCTCGGATCAGGATATTTCTCATTTTCTTCACTGGAAATTGAACCGAATCGACATATAAATCCACATCCTGGTCGAGTCCTCTTTTTATAGATTTTGCAGCCAGTGATTCTCTCAGATCAGGCAGATTGTTCATAGCATTAACGAATTTTTTGGCGTAGCTCTTGAGCAACTCTCCCATTTTATGATACCGGTCCATAATAGAGTCGTTTTCTTTCGTTGGTTTTTTGTTGCCCACAAACTATCTCCGAGGGTGCTCCACGAACCTAAAATATCATGTATCGACCATTTCAACAACCCATTAAACCAGCTCATAGCATTACCGTTGAGATTCATAGAGAGTTACATGCAGAGATGGCATCATCAGGGTTGAATACCATTATCATATTCTGAAATTTCTCCAAGTGGCGCTTCAGGTCTCCCGTCTCGTCATAGGCTTCCATCCGAAAGACATCAAACTTATGCGAAAACTCTGATTCCAGGATATTTCCCAACAAATGGAGACTTATTTAGGATGTAAGTAGTTATCTTGGGGCGACCTGGTCATATTGAACTGTGTCTTTATTCTTAGGTTGCGTAGCCAACATCCTGTCTGTCTCATCATCGCGCTCACGAACCTCAAACCGCTTCTTTTTACCACTATTCTCACCTTCCTCTTCATCGGGTCTCGTTTGCTTTCTAGCCTTTCTTATGCGGTTTATCTTACTAGCCTCTAGCGGCGCTCCCTAGTCATCATTCCTCATTCCAGTATTTTCTCAGGCAACAACTTGAAGGCGTTACTCATTTTGGCGAGCCTGGTTTTGGCTTTTGGTTCATTTTTTCGATCTGCGTTTCCAAAAGTGAACGACATAAGTGGTTACTGTGGTACCTTGGTTCGTAGCGGGCGGAGCCAGGTGGGGTCCTGTAGGGGTCCCATGAACCCACCTAGCTCCATAAATATTGTCTTTAGTACCTTAATTGTACTTCCTAACTCAGGCTGGTTGGTAAAGGCGTCGGTCAGGAACCCACACATTTTGGGTTCGAGACCCAGCTGTGGGTTCTGATGATAGAAAACAATGTATTAATATTATTTTACTCTAATAAATATCTTAACTAAAAGATAATATATTTATTTAAAAATACGATTCAAAAATAATATAAATTTGATTAGCGGGCGGGAAATTGTTCTTTTACTATTAATTAGGAAACTCAAGCTTCAAATACTAAAATATTTATTATGATTCTATGTTATTAATTTTTATAATTCAAGCTTTGCTACATGTCTTATATTACTATTCAATAGTTACAAAGAATAACAATGATTGGTTTATAGTTTTTCTTAAGATAGAAAGCTGTAGATTTCAATTTCGAAACAAATAGACCTGCATAAATCATAATTTTTTTATTTTGCTTTACGGATCAAACCGTAAAAACATAGGCTCTCGAGTTCACTAACAATACATGTCATAATCAATACATCTATTAGTTTTTGTATACAGCGGAAACGCTCAAACTAAAACCTGATCAAACGTAACAACATAGCCTCTCGAGTTCACTAGTAATAAATATCTTAATCAATACATCTAGAGTTCACTAGTAATAGATAAATTAATCAATACATCTATTAGTCTACTTATATTTTTTTTATGTTATAATAGTACTTCAAAGTGTTGACAAAATAATATAGAAAACTCACTTAAATAATTTTTATATAAATGAAATATGAAGATATATTACAACACCATTTTTACAACTTCCACTACAAAAGAAATATTTTTTGACAATAACCAGGACACCATAAAGTTTAAATCCTGGCTACGCCACTGGCTCAGTCTGAACGGGCATGACTTCTTCACCGACGAGAGCGGTGTCATTGCTAAGATTTGCGGGTTTGGGGTCACCTCGAGTTAGAAATCCGTTTTTGGCGGCAATTCGGAGGTTGAGAGGACCGAGCGCTAGGATAACTTCAATGAGCAAGTTACATGTTGGCTTAAGAGCAATTTCTTGACCTTCACTAGAAGGGCTTCCCTCCGAAGCCTCTCTTCTCGTTATCATCGTTGTAAAGTTTTTACAATTGTTTGTACTAAAAGTTTCCACAAACGACGTCTCACAAATAACTAACCAAGAGATAACTTTATTAATCAGGAAACAAAATATACAATTTTCATGGTTTTAGCCCTCATTATAAAATTTATGAGTAGGTTTCTCTTTTGGTAATCACGTAACTTTTGAACATGGTGTAATGGATCCATAATGCATAAATATGACTTTTATGTTACATATCCATTAATGAGGGCCAAAAGTGAGAGACTTGTAGATAAGTGACGGTTACGACCCACTCTACCATAGGGGTAGTGTCCTCTTGGTTACTTATTGGTTTGCTCTCGGTGCGGTAGACCTTCTCAATCCACTCCGTTTTGTTCGAGTTTCCTTTATCGAGCGCAATGATGATGCAGCAGCCCATAATACTTAGGTTTATTATAAACATTCACATCATGAACAGTAAATTAATGAATAATAATATCCAAAACAAAACTTAAAAGCAAAACCTAAACAACTTAAAATCGAAATATGAACGAATTTTGATATGACTCACACTTATTTTAGTAAATTGAAAAGAAATGCAAACATACACGAATTTTGATCTAAAAATCCAAATTAAATTTTGGGAAAGGCACCTAGTTTTGATCCAAAATATTAAATTAAAAAAATATATATAAATAATTTCAGCTCGAGATCAAATTTCTGATTTAAAACCACGTAGCCAAAAATTAAATCTGATGTAACTAAAAACATTCGACTAAAAAACTCACTACAGTCTCAACCAGATCAAAATCCCAACTTTCAAAAATGATAAACACAACTATAAACTTTAATCCAAATTCTTTCACATCAAATCCTAAATAAAAAATTAATAAAATATATCTCAGTGAAAGGAGATATCTTTTCTATTTTTTTCTTACTCGGGTGAAAGCAAATATATTGAAGATTTCAAATCTTACTCTATCTCCTTCCCTGATCCTTTCTTCAAGCTTTCCTTATGGTTGTGATCGATTGCGTGTCCTCATAAGCCTGGTGTGTGTAGCATAGAGGACTTTCCACCACTGAATCCTTAAATGCTGCAAAATAGAAACCAAATCGGTGATCTCCTCAATCACCATTGATCTTACTCACAAGTTGTTCGCCAACCAAACCAGCAAGCTAAAGACATCAAACCGTCATCTATTCAGCACAAGATTGATCATATATCAATCCAGTTTGAAGATCCTATTTACGAAGACCTACAACAAAACTCTACCTATGAGCAGTTGTGTAAGGAAGAGATAGTCAATGCATTTGCTTCTTCTATAGGAACACCATTGAAGACTTGGATCCCTCCCAAAAATAAGGCCATGTATAATGCCTACTATGCATGGATCTTAATGGATATCTCCAAGAAGCTCCAAAAACATGTTTGGTTAGGTTTTGGTAATAACATGGGGTTCTGGATATCTCTGAGCTATAAAGAAGTACCAAAATACTACAATTCTTGTTTTCATGTCGGACATGATTCGTCTACCTACAAAAGGAAACCTGTCATTAGTGTGGAAGCAAATAAGCCTATTCAAGTAGTTACTGCCTCACAAGACCCCGTTGTAGAGCCTTTGGAGCAAACTGAGTCTATACTGAAAGATCAATTGTCTGTTGATGATAAACAGAATGAACAAGAATTAATACTTGAGAATAATCAAGGAAATGCAATCAATGAGCCCTCTGCTCTTAGTGGTGATGACTTAAATGTTATACTTGAGAAAAATCAAGTAATTGATATAAATGTGCCTGCTGCTATAAACAACGATCTCCTTGAAGGTCTTGATGTTATCAGAAGAAATTCTACTAACTTAGTATCAGAAATGGCAATCGAATAAGAGAATACTAATCTGATTGAAGATGATACAATGGATTATCAAATCCTTTGAAAATATTGAAACTCCCTAACTATTTGGAGCCATTACGTCTCCTTTTGCAAAACTATCTCCTCCTGAGGATAATACTAGAACCTGCACGCAGACTCAAAAAGTTTGATCCAAGCTTTCAAAGTATCCTGATGAAAATAGAGCCACTCCAAGAACAGAGTCGATCCAAACCCTAACTACCGATGATTAACTTTATCATCGGAATTCAATCGATGGAAGAATTTCTTGTTCTTCGTACTACTAAGAATCAACAACAACAATCAAGGAAGAAATTTGTACATCTATTCAAATCTGAGGAAGATTTGGCGACGTTAAACCCAGAATTCATCAAGAAAACAGAGCATCATTACTCTGTTCAATACAGTGAAGAGGTTAAAGAAACTATAATCAAGAAATCTAGAATCACTTTGATAGGAAAGTTTAGTAATGGAGTTCCTAAGAAACTGAAACTTGATAGCTTCTTGGCTAATCTAAATTTCAGGGGCCCATTCAACTATGAGAAGGGACTCTCATCATATTTTCTTCGAATTTGAACTAAAGGAAGATGTCTCAAAGATTTGGTCAAGAAATGTAGGGCGATTTGACGATTGAGTTATGAGAATCTTGAGATGGAATCAAGATTTCAATAAAAACTACGAAAACCCTACTGTCTTAACCTGGGTTCGCTTTGAAAAATTGCCAGAATATCTATATGATACTAGTTTGGTGAATGATATTGCTGCAACTATAGGGCCAACCTATAGGGTTGTTGTTTCTCATAAAAATCGATCACATGCCAATGCCTGTTATGCACAAATAGAGGTGGACATCTCAAAAAATTTGAAAAGAAAATTGTGGATCGGTTTTGGAAACAATTATGGATATTGGATTTCAATCAGCTATAAAAACGTGCCAACATACTGTAACTGTTGTTATCATATAGGGCACAAGTCGTCTGAATGGAAAAAAGCTCCTAAGAAAGTTGAAGAAAGTGTTATAATCGAAGAAAACAACAAAACTGATGAAGTTAAAGAAGATAAAGAAGATAAGGAAAAGCCATCTGTTGATACTACTGAAATAAGAAATATCAATACTTTTAAAGTTTATAGAAGAAAACTTAAATCAATCATTACTCAAAATGATCAAGAAGAAGAAAAGAATGAAAGCAACAAAGATATGAATCATGATGTTCATACTAAGTCTTCACAAGTTCATCTGAACAATTCTATACAACAGCAGATTGAAAGCAACAAATCGAATTCGCCAGATAGTAGCAAATAAGTTATAGAAGCTATAGAAAAGATTGATAAAGATCATTTTAAAGATCATTCTCCTGATCCTAACATTGGCAGTTGTTCTCCTTCTCCAACGTACTCTACAGAACAAAGCTTCAATGAAATTATAACCTCCAAACTGAAAACTGCAAAAAGAAGAAGGTCAACTGGAAAGTTATCTATCAAGTCTCTAAGTTTAAGAGACAGAATCTACAAATCCTATTCTGATAATGATCAGAGCAATTAGTTGGAATGCAAGGGGTGTGAATAACAAGCCTACCTTGATAAGACTTAAGTCTATGATAAGATCTGAGTTTATTAAGGTACTTGTTATTCAAGAGCCCATATCCAAGAGTGAAAAAATTAAAGAATTTGCTGAGGACCTTGGTTTTTGTGACTGTTTTCCAAATTTTTCTAATAAGCTATGGATAGTTATCTATCAAGTCTCTAAGTTCAAGAGACAGAATCTTCAAATCCTATTCTGATAATGATCAGAGCAATTAGTTGGAATGCAAGGGGTGTGAATAACAAGCCTACCTTGAGAAGACTGAAGTATATGATAAGATCTGAGTGTATTAAGGTACTTGTTATTCAAGAGCCTATGTCCAATAGTGAAAAAAATTAAAAAAGTTGCTGATGTTCATGTTTCAATGCTCATTAATGGGGAGACTTTTGATTATTTTAGAATGAAGAGAGGGTTAAGGCAAGGGGATCCTATCTCCCCTAGCCTTTTTATCTTGGGTGAAGAATTTCTTAGTAGAGGTCTAAACATCCTTTTTAATACTCACCCTAAAATAGGTTATGCTTCTAGATCTAAATACATCATCCCTTGTATCATGTTTGCTGATGATATATTAGTGTTCACTAATAGTATCCCAAATTCTATTGATATTCTAAGCTGCTATCTAGAGTTGTAGCAGCAAATTTCAGGCCGTGCCATAAACAAAAGTAAAACAAAGCTGATTGTTTCATCAAAGTCCAATTCTTCAAGGGTGCAAAGTCTCAAGCTACAAACTGGTTTTGATGTGGACTTTCTTCCTATTTCTCACTTGGGAATTACTGTCTCAAACAACAACAAAGCAAAGATCTTCAATCCTATCCTAAACAAGATCAATGAAAGAATCACTGAATGGGACAGTAAGTTGCTCTCATATGGTGGCAGGTTCTCTCTCATTACAAATGTTCTATGACATATTACATATCATTGGTTATAATGCTGTAAAATTCCTAAAGCTATCATTTGTAAGATTGAAACTACTTTAAATAGATTTCTCTGGAGAACTAAATATAATCAAAAGGCTATCAACTGGTCTACCTAGTCTTACATTTGCAAACCTTTTGGAGAAGGGGGTCTAAATGTTGGAAAACTAAATGATAATCAGAACTCCGTCTCTAAAAAATTATGGTTTAAGTTACGAAAAAAAAGTTGTTTTTGGTCAAACGTTGTGAATGATATATACTACAAAAATGTTCATCCTTTGTATATTAATAACATAAAAGGTTCTTCAGTTTGGAACATATTGTGCAATATAAGAAAGCAAGATGACAGTAATGTCACATGGATCCTTGGCAGAGGTAATATTGATTTCTGGAAAGATTCTTGGAACAATCTTCCTGCAATAGCCACTGAAAACAACATTAACTGGTACATTGATGTTAAGGTTAACTCCTTTTGGCAAAATAACTCTTGGAATCTAAATGAAATGCAAGCAAGTATTGATAATAATAGAATTCAGATGATCAATAAGCTTCAAATCACTTATAAAGAAGATATCATTTGCTGGAAGCTTTCTAAAGACAGACAATTCAACTTGAAGAAGACATGGGAGAGCATAAGAAATAATCACAACTTCTCAAACTTATATATGAAGATTTGGAACTCGAAAATCCCCAAGAAGTTCTCTTTTATAACCTGGAAACTTATGCATAAATTTATTGTTTTAGACTCTATTATGATGAAGAAGCATATCAGTATGGCTTCTAAGTGTGTGTTCAGTGATAATTGTGAGGAAAAGAATCACTTGTTTGTTAACAGTACGTTTGCATGCCATATATGGAATTGGTTTGCTTGCATTTTTAACATCAAAATCAGAAGATTTATGATCCTTTCTCACCTGTTAAGATGTTGGTTTTGGTTTTCAAAAGAAAAATTTCATATTACTCATCATGTTCCCCAAGCTATTTGTTGGGTGATTTGGAAGGCTAGAAACGCTATAAAGCATAAAGGAATCCATTTTAATGTAAACAAAGACATTGATATCATCATAAGTATAATCAAAGGTGTTGAAGTATCCGGTAAACTTAATCACAAGCACTGGTTGAAGTCTTTTAATATATGTATTATGCTTGGTTGCAGTTCAATTGAAAAGAAGGTTAAACTGTTATACCTGAGATGGACTCCTCCTATTTAAACCCGTCTGAAGATGAATCTTGATGGTTCTTGTGGCCCAAATGGTGAAGCTGGAACTGGTGTTCTTTTCAGAAACAGCGATGGAGATATTATTCAAGCCTATGCTAATATGTTGGGAAAAGTTACTCCCCTTCAAGCTGAAACTATAGCCATGCTTCAAGGCTTAACGGCTTGCTACAAAAACAATTGGACTCATGTGGACATTGAGTCTGATTCCTTAATCTTATCAAGCAGCTCACAAACAACCCAAACTCAGACTTCGAAGACCCTAATGTAAGCTACTGCCATAAATTTCTTAACAAAAAAATGAGCTTAAAGCACATCTCTAGGGTCCAGAACCAAGCAGCCGATTGGCTTGTGAAATGGACCCTAAAGTGTAAGCTAAAGCTTAATTTTCAGCAGCCCAATGCTCCACCCAAACTACTTGCAATCTCATTTCTTGAAAGCATTGAGCTGGGTTATATTCAAAGTGATTAAAACTTGAGCTATGGATACTGCCAGCGTTTTTATTTTGTAGGAAAGCAAGGGAATGTTTGAAGCTCAAGAAATGTAGTATCAAGATGGTTTCAGAAGAAGAGTTGCTGATTGAGATTGGTGCTGAATTTATTTGCTGATTCTTGTGCTAGAGAAGATTGAAGAAGATTTCTTTCTTTCATTTTGTTATTTCACTGATTTTGGGGGGAAATATTGGCTCCAAATTCATTTTCGTTTTAAACTTTGGGAAAATTAACTATTGATCCCTTAATTTTGTAATTTTTCAATTAATTAATAAAATGTATCCTTTGATGAAAACAAAAACTTTCAAACTATCCTTGAGCAAAAACTTAAACAAGCTAGAAGAATCAAAATAAACAAACCTCTTGTTATTAAGTCCCTCCAATTTGAAGAGACCAAAAGATCCTCTCTCAAACTCTCTAAATGATAACACTCTTGAGTTGGAATATCAGAGAAGTTGTTAACCATTCCTCTGTTAGAAGACTGAAATCAATGATAAGGAAACAAGGTATTCAAAATTTTGTTTTTGCAAGAGCCTATGATTACTTGTGATCAGATAAGCAACATAGCAACTAAACTAAGGTTAACCAATTATTATGCTGATGTATCTAACAAAATATGGGTAATTTGGCATGAGGATTTGGTGATTGAAATACTTGATGATAGAATTCAATGCTTTCATATGAAGGTAGATCATAATCTTTTAAATAATTATGTGTTTATTACTTGTATCTATGCAAAGTGTGAGAGAAGTGGCAGGTTGGATCTATGGAACGATATCAGAGAACTTGAGCCTAGGGTGAAGGAATGGTTACTGGTTGGTGATTTTAATACCATTCTCTCTTCTTCAGAACAGACTGAGTGTTCAAACTTTTGTCAAGGTAGTGAAAATGATTTTCTTGAGATGATGGATGACTGTCATCTAGAGGATGTAGGGTATATGGGCACCAAGGTTACTTGATTAACAAATCTAGGTGGAAAAGACTAGACATGGTTTTAATAAACCAATAGTGGTCTAATTCTTTTGCAAGAACGAAGGTATCTCACCTTCCTCGTACTTACTCAGACCACACTCCTCTATGTATCACTATTATTAAAGAAAAAAGGAAGCATGGAAGCTCATTTAAGTTCCTTAATATCTAGACTAAGGATAAATACTTTCTAAGTCTGGTAGCAGCTAACTGGACAATACTTATGTTGGGCTCACCTCTATTTAGCTGCTGGAACAAGATAAAAAGGCTAAAAGGGCTAAAGACTGCCTTAAAAGCTTGGAACAAAGACCACTTTCGTAATCTATTTGATAAAATAAAGGAAGCAGAAGAGAACTTACTAATATGTGAAGAGAGTTCCAGAATATCTGGTAGCAGTCAAGACAAAGTTAAACTATCAAGAGCCACAGCTACCCATCTTCTGGCTCTCTCCATGGAAGAGGATTTCTGGAAACAAAAGATACACTCAAGCTGGTTAGTAGATGGAGACAGAAACAGGAAACTATATCAAAATTATGTCAAGAAGAAATGTAGACAAAGAACTATCAAAGGTGTCAAAGTTAACAATTTATGGATCACTAAAGAGGAGATAATCAGCTCATCAGCCATTGACTATTTCTCAAATATGCTTTCTAACTATTCTTACTAAAATAAACTTATTGAAACATAAGCTTGAGAAATAATATATTTAAGGTTATCTCTAAGCTAATTAATGAGGCTGATAATAAAATGTTGCTTGAAGAGCCTACTGAATCTGAAATTTGGTGCTCTATACAGAGTCTTAACCATAATAGGGCTGCAAGTATAAATGGATTCAATAAGTGCTTTTACACTACATGCTGGTATATTATAAAGTATGATTTCTGTAATGCTATTAAATCTTTCATGCTTGGTCAGACTATACCTAAAGGCATATTGGCTACTGATATATGTCTTATACCTAAGATAAACAATCCATCTATGTGGAGTCAATACAGGCCCATTAGCTTATGTATATTAACTAATAGAATAATGTCTAAATTAGTTAATAGCAGAATGTCTAAATTCTCCGCAAACTTATATCTGAAGTTCGAGGAGCCTATGTACTTGACCGATCGATACATGATAACGTTCTAATAGTAAAAGAATTAGTACATAATATAAATAGAAAGACTAAAGATGGTAATATAGTGATCAAACTAGACTTGTCTAAAGCATTTGATAATTTAGCTCATAGTTTCATCCTAAAGATCCTTAAAACTTTTGGTTTTCACTATAAATTTACAAAGATAATCAGCAACATCATTAAATCTGTTAACCTTTCTATACTTATCAATGGCACATCTATTGGTTATTTCAAAGGTAATAGAGGCGTGAGACAAGGTGATCTCTTGTCTCCTAGCTTTTTTATATTAGCAGAGGAAATCCTCTTTAGAGGGATAACCAATCTATTTAAAACTAATAAAAAACTAAAATTTTCAAGTCGTGGAAAAATGAACATACTTATTTTAGCTTTTGTCGATGATGTGCTTATCTTTACTAATGGATCCAAGGTAGCCCTTGAAGAAATTGCCAACTTTTTGCATGTGTACCAGGACATATCTGGTCAATCTACTAATAAGAAGAAAACAAAAATTATTATAGCTACCAACATATCTACAGATAGAAGGAGAAGCTTGACTACTCAGACAAGTTACAACACTACAATCCTACCTAAAATATATCTGGGAGTATCCTTAGTCCTAATAATAAATCAGCTAATTTTGTTCCTTTGCTAGAAAAAATCAGAAATAGAATCTCTAATTGGGCCAAAAAATTATTATTATTTGGTGGGAGACTCACTTTAATAAAGTCTGTCCTAATGACTATCCCTACCTACTGGTCTTAAAGTTGATGGCTTCCCTCATCAATCATATCAAAAATAGAAAGATTGATGAATAATTTTTTATGGGGATCCAGCAGTAAAGTCAACAGAATTCACTGGTATGCTTGGCCTAGTATTTGTAAGTAATTTCATAATGGTGGTCTAAATATAAATAGCATTTTGAACATTCAAAAGACTTTTTCATACAAGATGTGGATTTGGTTTAGAGAAAATATTTCTCTATGGGCTAAGTTTTTACATAATATCTACTGTCTAGTCAAACATCCTATGCCAGTTGGTTGTAAATATGATTCCCGAATATGGAAAATATTGATTAAGATAAGGGATTTTGCAGAATCCCATATTAAGTGGAACTTGGGTTGTGGTAACATGTATGTTTGGTTGGATAGCTGGTTTGGTAGGCTACCTCTCATAAACCTAAACCCTAATCATAATAATTATTGGTTTAAGGGCAGAAAAGTTCAGTCTTTATGGGATAGTAATAACTGGAATCAAAATGAACTTAGGAAAATCTTTAGTGACTACTATATGAATTTAGTCTCTAATCTGAAAATAGACAAGCCTTCTAAAGACATGATAATTTGGACTCTATCTAAGGATGGTTGTTTTAATGTTAAAGACACCATTAAATCCCTAAACCCTTCCTATAGGCCCTCTGCTCTACTTGGTAATATTTGGAATCAAATTTCGCCTATAAAGTGCTCTTTTCTAGCTTGAAGAGTCCTATTAAATGAAATTCCTACTAATTCAGTTCTCATATCTAGACACATTACCATGGTGTCTAAATTCCAGTTTTGCACAAGTTATGAATCTATTAATCACTTATTTATTTACTACCCTTTTGCGTGGGACATTCGGTCTTTCTTTGCAGGAGTAATTAGGGTAAAAATACAATGATATACGACAGTTAAGCACATGTTTTTTACATGGTTTTGGTCTACTAACAACAAAACTCATGTCAAAATCATTATGACAACCCTAATTTGTCGTGTAATTTGGTATTACAGAAATAAAAATAAAATGGAGGCAATTCATACTACTTCAAAAGTAGCAATCAGCCATGTTACCAACTTATTAACAAGTCTTGACTACTCTAACAGGTTTAAAGCAAAGAAATGGAAGTATTATGAAGATGCTGCCATTACTCTAGGCTCCACTAATCATCTACGCTCCAAAAATAAAATTTTGTATTTAACCTAGAACCCACCTCAGCCTGGTTGTTATAAATTGAACTTTGATGCTAGTTGTTTATCTTTTGGTGAAGCTTTTGGGGCAGTCATCATCAGAGACCATACCGGTGCCATGGTTCTGGGTTACGGCAACGCTTATGCACTGCTCCTCCCGATCCAAGCTGAAGCCAGAGCAATCCGTGATGGACTGCAACTCTACAAAATTAAAGGATACAAGAACGTTGATTTAGAGACTGATTGTTAAATAATTATCACTCTACTATCTAATGGAAATTTTCCGTTAAAACTATTTGCTATACTTAGCAAAATCAATAGCTTAATCACTTGTAACATGAAAATCTCTCACATCGATGGACCCATGCAAAAAAAAATTGACTACAATGATTTTATAGCCCCAGCGATGTTGGATGGCATAATATTGCTAGAAAGTTTAAACACTTGCTATATAAGAATTGTTGATTGACTTACATTTATTTCAGGAAAATGCTTCTGAGATGAATGAACTAGAAAGCTTGTTGTTGATACTCTTAATTGGAATACAGAGAAACTCATAATGAATAGAAGCCTTGTTGCTGGTCCACTGTATCGCAAAGCTGAATTTGATACTTCAGTTCGACCGATTGCATGTAGCTCGAATGGATTGCATGTAATCTCCATCGACAAAATACTACCACCAAATAGGAGGTAGATCATTTTTCCTTGAACTCATAGTGTCCACCAACGCCTTCTGGAAAACAAAATCTTCACCAGTAAAATCCAGTGCCTTCGATGGGTTCTTCATCTTCAGGGTTTTCAAATCTGGAAACTTCTGGCACAAAATTGAAGGAAGACTATAAACAACTGGTTTTGGGACATAATTGATAGTGTTCTACTAATTGGGATGGATTAGAAAGAACATGAAGAATTCAGAATATGTATTGGACTTTGAATCTACAACTTTTGTTCCTTTTCAATTTGATTCTAATATATTTTAAGATTAAAAAAATTATACATTAAAGTAATAAAAAACCTACATCGAAAACCTACATCGAATTAAAATAACTAGAAACTAGAAAAAAAATCGATATAAATTTTAGTGAAACCTAAACAATGAAATTTTATATATATATATGCCCTGTTGTAACAAACAATTACATGTTCTGTATTTGTAAAAGTAGGTTGAAATTGGATTTATATGTTTTTGAAAATTGAAAAGTTTTGGAATTTCAAATTTTAAAAATGAAAAATAATATTATGAAAATTTTAACAAAAACTTTATATAAACTCTTTTTTATTTAAAAGTATGATACTTCTAATAATCTTAAATATAACATTTTTGACAAAAAAAAAATATCGTTCATAACCACAAATAATTCATAACAAATATTGAAATAGTACGAGAAGAGCCAGCTATTGGAATTTTTCTCCGTCAGCAAACGACGTGCCATATCCAACTATTCCTTACGGCCCCCTTGGGATAAAAGTATATATGCAACCAGCAGGGCTTAAGAAAGATCAACAGTTGAAAAATTGCAGGTGACTTATTAACGCTCCTGATTGCTGCCTTTGATTGCTTAATTGTAAAAGAACTTATATTACATTCAAAAGAATTTATTTTTTAGAGGAAAATTAAATCAATGTGTTTTTCGGAAGATTCATAAATCTTATTATCGGTCTTTAGACATCCGATGAGATGAAAATAAAAGTTAAATATCTTTTAAAATAATTATTGTTTTATTACATAGGATAAGGGAAGTCGATTTGGTAGAGTATGTCATTTTGGTCGTGAGCCGGAGTCCTTTACATACAGAAAAAATATATATATATATATATATATATATATATATATATATATATATATATAACTCTTTGAACAGCGGTTTTGAATAGCTGCTGCAGAATGAAAAAACACATTTTGAATTGGATGAAATATAGAACATTGCATTTATCCAACAACCTTAAAAGAACACTTATTTTGAACTAGAGGGAATATAAAATATTTTATGATTCTTATTCGTATGGTCCCACAATGTCCGAACTTTGGACTTGTCGTGCTTCTGTTAACATTGGTACAACTTGAGGTCACCTCCCTAAAATAATCAGAACAATTGGGCGCAAGGAACTTTTCAGTATCTACTTTCACAACAAAAATTTGAGGAAATGGTCAGTCCATAAATACACTACACTACAGCACGTCTTCAATAATATGAGGCTGAATGAATCATATAGATGACAATGGCTGGAATGTTTCAGCAGTGACTTCCCAAGATGGTACAACTTGAAACAATTAATAAAAGAGCGATACAATACCAAAGACAAAAGAGACGAAACTGAAAACATAATTTAATACTTCTAACAGCCCTTGCTAGTTGTTAAGGCATCAACAGTGAAAACAAAGATAAAGTCCAAAGGTGGCACGATGTTTGCTCAAGTATGATATATTTATCTTGTTGAACATTTCCTTGTCATCGGGTGCATTTAGTACAGAAAATTAATGAAGTTTTAAGCAAAAACTGGTTCAAAGACTAACGAAGAGAAAGATTGAGATGATAAAGAACAACCAGTTAATTGTGTTTAGCATTCTTGCACTCACATCCCTGGTTCATTCGTATGATCAGACAGGTTTGACTAACAAAAACCTCTCTATTTCTGTTATCATTTGAATTCATATTTAGCTGATAATATAATACATATATCCTTGTCCCCGTTGTTGTTGTTGTAACAGGCTTCATCAGTATAGACTGTGGCTTAGAAGAGGCGTCTACTTACTTGGATCAAATTACAGGCATAAGTTATAGCGGGGACGCCAACTTCACAGACACTGGTGTAAGCAAGAATGTCGCACCTGAATACATTACTACTGCTCTTCAAAAACAATTTACAAATGTCAGAAGCTTTCCCGAATGGAATAAAAACTGTTACACTCTGGAACCTGCAAAAGGCATTAGTAAATATTTGATAAGGGCCAGTTTCATGCATGGCAACTACGATGAGTCAGGTAACATACCTGTTGAGTTTGATTTGTTTATTGATGCTAATCTTTGGGATACAGTAACAATCACTGAGGCATCCGATGTCATAACCAAGGAGATCGTTCACATACCACAGAGAAGTTATATGCATGTATGCCTTGTAGAAAAAGGCAAAGGAAAGCCATTCATATCTTCGCTGGAACTAAGGCCTTTAGATAATTCCACCTATGTAACCGAACATGGATCGTTGCAGCTACTTCTCCGATGGGATATTGGTTCGAAGACCAATATGTCGCTCAGGTAACCTATTTTTTACCTCTCCAGTAAAGGATACAATTGTGATCAATTAAATCAAGATTCATAATGTAAGTTACGGAAAATTAACCTAGGTACCCAGATGATGGCTATGATAGAATATGGGAGCCTTACAACATCCCCGCCTGGAACCAATTAAGTACACAGCTTGATGTGGATGCAACAGGTTCAAATCTTTTTGATCCACCTCGCGCTGTCATGAACACAGCAATAGTACCAGCCAATAATAAGTCACTGGCAATCTACTGGACACCTGACAATCCTACATCTGAATATTATATCTACGCACACTTTGCTGAAATTCAAAAGCTGCAACCAAATCAGTCCAGAGAATTGAGCACTTACGAAAATGGAGATATAGCTTTTCCTGCTTTGGTTCCTGAGTACTTGTCCACAATCACTATCTACGATACTTCATCAGTACAAGCCCAAGGAGATACAATGAGCCTTTCGGTAAATAAAACCCAGAACTCAACCCTCCCACCCATCCTTAACGCAATTGAAATTTACAAAGTCGTAGAATTTCCGACTTTGCTAACCTACCAACAAGATGGTATGCAATTATGAACGGTATTAATTGTCTTCTGTAGTAGGGGCGTTTTAACCAATCTTTGTTTTCCAAAAATGTACAGTCGACGCTGCTACATACCTCAAGTCAAAGTATGGAGTTAAGAAACATTGGCAAGGAGATCCGTGCACCCCTAAAGCTTACTTGTGGGAAGGTGTTAGTTGCAACTACACCGAACACAAACCCCCAAGAATGACAACGCTGTAAGTCTAGACCTTCAAATAAGCATCAAAGAACATCAGCAAAAACAAACCACATTTTTCTAATTAAATTATTGAATTTGTGAGCAGAGACTTATCCTCAAGTGGACTGACTGGTGTAGTCCCCCCCATCATAGCGACTCTTACAGCCCTGCAATCTCTGTGAGTACCTCAATGTTAGAGTGACCTCGATGATAAGACTACTCAACATCCGCGTGAATAATGTCAATAAAGTTACAGATGGTTTGAACAAAACATGAAAAGACCAATCTTATGTGTCTGAGTATATTTATTATCAACCAATTCTCGATCATAATACTAATTATATCCCAACCACATTGTCAGTGATTTATCAAACAATGGTCTAAATGGAACAGTGCCTTCTTTTCTAGCAAACCTACCATTCCTAAGGGTGCTGTAAGTGAATTTTTGATAAATTAAACATAAATCACCATATGATGTTCCTTGTTGTTATGTAGCTAAATTTGTTCTACCCTCGCAGTAACCTAAAGCGAAACAATTTTACTGGTCCACTTCCAACTGAACTCATTGACAGAGCAAACCAAGGTTCCCTTTTGTTGAGGTTAGTTGTTCTTTCCCTTTGCTAAATGCCCACAGCACGAGCTCACATACCTCATAACAAATGTGTGCCATATAAATTTGAGTCCTAGACTCCTAATCCAGTAAAAAGAATAATCTTAGGTACTTTGTACCAGTACTGACCCTATATCTATATTGTTGTCAACATCTGAAATAATCCAGCGCGGATGACAATATATGTCAGCCCGGTTCTTGTGAAACAACGAAAAGGATCAAGCACAAGAGTTACGTCGTTATTATAGCACTAGCTATAGTTGTTCCAGTGTCTGTACTCACGATTGTCATTGCTATTACGTACATCTGTAAAAGACAAAATAAAAAAGGTACAGTAAGAGAGTTTTGAACAAGAATAGCAGGTATTCCATTATCGAAATAATAATTTACATTTAGCAGCTGAAAAAGGAGTTCCCAGCCCGACTTCAAATGTGCCTCCGAATTCAGATATCAAAAGTAAGCTTGGCGTACTAGAACCTAATAATCGGCAGTTTACATATTCTGACATCCTGAGGATAACCAACAACTTGGAGCGAGAAATTGGACATGGAGGCTTTGGAAAAGTTTACTATGGCCATTTAGGTAATAAAGAAGTAGCTGTCAAAATACTCTCTCGTTCATCATTTCAAGGGTATAAGCAATTTGAGGCAGAGGTAGTACTCTTCCCAGCAGCATTGAGTCCACTGTTTAACTTATATTTAAGCTAAGATGTGGCTGCAATTTACAGGTCCAGCTCCTTATCAGAGTCCATCATACAAACTTGACAGAACTTGTAGGGTATTGTGATGAGGGTCCCAACAAGGGACTCATTTATGAGTTCATGACTAATGGAGATTTAGAAGTGCATTTAAAAGGTTCATTCTTCAGTCAACGTTTTTATTGCAAAAACATTATCATCATTTCTAAACAAGTTTGTCTATATATATATATAGGAACTTCAAGCAAAGTCCTTACCTGGGAAGAGAGACTGCGAATAGCAGTAGATGCAGGACAAGGTTTGAAACATTGAATGGTTCATTTATTTCATGTTTGTTATTCTTCCTATATATCTTTCTGAAGTGAGAAAACTAACGTGGAGGATCTGAACATAGGATTGGAGTACCTGCACAATGGTTCAAAGCCGCACATAATTCACAGGGATGTGAAAACCACAAATATCTTACTAAGTGAAAGTTTCCAAGCCAAACTATCTGATTTTGGTCTTTCGCGAATGTTTACAGCTGAGGGTGACACTCATGTATCTACAGTTGTTGCAGGGACGCCTGGTTTTCTTGACCCTGAGTAAGTCTCCTCGTTCTTATAGTACTATCACACTACTACTCAAAAACTCGCCAACAAAAAATAACTAATGAAATAATGCCTTAAAGGAGACTGGCTGAAGGATAAATTGTGAATAATGTTTCGAATAGAATGAGTTTGGTCTCTTAACTTATCAATTCTATTCATCCTGTCCTGGTACACGGAGATACACCTAATCAGTTTGCTATAGATAATGATAAGCTGAATTTGCTTACAGGTACTACATATATAACAGATTAACAGAGAAAAGTGATGTGTACAGCTACGGAATTGTTATGTTGCAAATAATCACAGGCCAAGCTGTTATATCAAAAACCCGCGAGAAGACTCATATTAAAGAATGGGTAGATTCAATGCTCGAAAATGGGGATATTCATAACATAATTGATCCAAGGATAAAGGGAGAGTGTGACATTAACTCTGTCTGGAAGGCTGTTGAAATAACAATGTCTTGTCTATCTCTGACTTCCATGAGCAGGCCGACAATGAGTCAAGTTTTGGCAGAATTAAAAGAGTGTTTGGCGATCGAGATAGCTCGAACAAAGGAGGGGCATGATAGTGAATCGAAAGATTCTATCGAAATGATCTCTGGAAGTATGTATACCAGATCAACTCCACTACCAAGGTAGTCAACATCTAAGCACCAAGGAGGGGCATGATACTGAATCAAAAGATTTACCATTTTGTACCTTTACATACTCTCAAACTTTGTACCTTTACACCTACTCTAAATGCGGTTGTTTTATTCACTTGTCATAATTGCGAAGCTTATGCGCTTACCTTTACTCTAGATTGCCAATCAATTTAATAAAAACTACAAAATATACAATATTTTTTTTTAATTTTCACCATTTCTGCAAAAATTGAAATCCTAAAAAATTATAGAGTACCAAAAACTGACGCAAAATTGATATTTGGAAAAACTCATTCGATGGGAAGAGTAAAAAATCACGGGACTCGTTAGGAATTCATCCTGAATACTTCCATTATTATAAAGAGTTGAAGGAAAAAGAAAACCCAATTCAACCTACTCGAGATCTACAAACACACAAACAATTAAAAAAATAGAGAACAAAAAAGAGAAGCATAAAGAGAAATTTATCACCAAAAGCTACTGTCTTATTCCAGCGGCGATTTCCTTTTATTTGTAGCACTAAATAGAAATCCAACCGGTCAGATTGAAGCTTTAGATTTTCTGAACACACTGTCGAAATTTCAGCAAAAAAACCGAAATCGAATAATAATCTTTTTATTTTAATTTTCGAAAAATATTCTTTCTCTTTCAATTTGTGTCACTGTCTAACAGACTCTTGCTCATATATATATATATATATATATATATATATATATATATAAATCTCGGAAGATGAAAACCATAGGTTATAAAGTTTGTCTAATCTGGGTTGGACTCTAACAGTCTCCCCATCTTGGCCATCACATGGAAGATACACTCATGAGGTGAACTCCATCCTAGTGAGCTTACTACAAAGCTCAACCTTAATCAAAATATATGTACTATTCCTACCGGTATGGACTTTCTTCGATTATATTTATTTTGTTTTATTCATATTTCGCAGCCAATGATATCTCACATCAATATGTTTGGTGTGTGCGTGATACATAGGATTCTTCTTTAAATTTATAGCACTCTCAAATCATAAAATACCACATACTCTTCATGTTTCAACCCCAACTCTTGAAGGAACTGCTTAAACGAAAGCACCTTTTTGCTTGCTTCCACTGCTGCAATATATTATGTCTCAGTTTTTTACAACGGTACAACTTTTTGTAGTTTAGATCACCATGAAATGGCTCCCCACCTTCATAAGAAAAACTCAAAGTAGAGGTACCTCGCAAGTATTTGAAAATCCACTTCACTACTTCCGAATGAATTTTACTCAGATTTGATAAATACATACTTACAGAACCTATAGCATATGCAAATATCTGGTCTTGTACACACCATAGCATACATTAAAGAACCAACAACAAAAGAATAAAGAATAAATGCTATACCTTTTTTTTTTCTTTCTCTATTGTAGGAAACGCTTCCTTGCTTAACCTGAAATGTGTAGTTAATGGTGTATTAACTGGCTTGACATTCTTCATATTAAACCGTTCAACTACACATTCAATATATTTCTCTAGTGATGGCTATAACTTTCCAGCTTTTCTATCATAAGTAATCTTCATGCCTACGATTTGCTTTGTTTGACCCAAATATTTCATGTCAAATGATTTTGCTAAGTCTTTCTTCAAAATGATAATCATCTTAACATCTTGTCCAACTATCAACCTATCAAAGAAGTATGATGAACTTACTTTGAGGGAACTCTTTGAAATAGACACAAGGATCGACATGGGTTTGTTTGTAACCATTATATGTCACAAACGAGTCAAATTTATGATACCACTACCTTGACACTTGTTTAAGTCCATAAAGACTCTTCTTCAGCTTACAAACAAACTTTTCTTTCCCTCTCTCTTCAAAGACTTCAAGTTGCTCTATGTATATTTCTTCATGCAAGTCACCATGTAAAATGCAGTTTTTACATCAAGTTGTTCTAACTCAAGATTGACTTGCGATTAAACCCAATATAGTTTTGATAGAAGTCATCTTAACAACAGGAGAAGATATCTCATCAAAATGAATTTCTTTTTTATGGTTGCATCCTTTTACTATAGGTTTAGTTTACCGCTTGACAATTTGTCACCATTTCTTTTGTTCTTGACTACCCATCTATTCTTTAAGATTTTATTTCCATTATGAGGTTTCACTAGCTCATATGTTTCATTCTTTTTCAAAGAATTCATCTCTTTCTTCATTGCCTCAAGCCAAAGATTTTTCTCCTCATGAGATAATACTTCTTGATAATTCATTGGCTCACCATCTTCAGTGACTAAAACAAAATCTGAGCTTGAATAATTTGTTGAAGGTTTTATCTCTCTAGTAAACCTTTGCACCTGTATATCCTCCACGTGAGGGATATGTTTCTCCCCCCTTCTCATGAACTTCTTTATCAACTAAGGTCTCATTAGAATCATCAGCAACAACATGATCCTGTAAATCATCAGTAGATGGAACATCCTCGGTATCATTTAGGAATCATCTCAACACTATTATTTTCTAGGCTGATTAACATAACAAAAAATAAAAGAAGGAACATCATCAGTAGTGATAAGTCTGAATATTTTTAGGGGAGAAAGAGAGGTCTAAATATATTTGTGCTTCAATTAAGAGAGAGTTTAGAGAGGGAAAACTACTATAAAATCTTAGAGAGAGAAAGTAGTCCAATGTAAAAATTATCCAGTTATCCTCATTCATAAAAAAGTACACCTATTTATAGGTTATGTGGTTATATGTGAGAGACTTTGTTTGTTATGTGGATATCTCACCCCACTTTACTACTTTGTACAAACATATTTCTTACAAATTCAAACTCTAAACTTTTATATTTACATTTTACACTAAATCTTGCTCATACATTATAAAATACTCATTTTACCTATTTGTAAAGTAATAATTTTTATCCCTCATTTATTTATATCCATAACAGTATCTCCATATTCCTTACGAAGATATTCGAGAAACGACTAAGAGATGCTGTGTATGACCAATCTCTATTTTCTCTTCGAGAATGCCCTTGAATATTATTTGGGTGACTTCTTATAAAAAATAGTCTAAACGTTGTCTAGGAAATGTTAATTATGCCTTTTTTGGAGAAATTTACTTCTCCTCAAAGATGTACTGATCATATCATTTTCTCATAATTTATTCCATTCAAAATTTATAGCTCCTCGAAATTCATGAGAGTGTTAAAGTCGATTTCTAAAATAATGTATAAACAAAGAGAAATTAATGGATAAGTGTACCGCCTTATTATGACACGTATTACACTTGTCAAGCTACTTTAAGACGCACTCAATACATGTCTGTTACATGTCAAATTAAACTATGTCCAATAGACATTTTCCTCTCTTCCAATTCTCCCTCAAAAAGACCCATACCTAGATTCACAACCATACCTATAAATACTCTTCCATAACAAAAATCGCCTACCATAGTTTAATTCTAGAGACAGAGAGAGAAAGTTAGTTGTTTACATAGGTCCTCTATTATCGTCATCGATTCTCTAAAGTTTTGTATTATCCGCTTCTGACCTACTTCCAATTCATTTATGTTCATTATAAAAAAAATTTGGGACTGCCTTACTATCGCACAAAGAGCTGCTGAGAGAGAAGCTGCTAGTATAGTTTATGATAAACTCCTTCAGGTTGTTCAGACATTTACGTACGGTCCTTGGACTCATACCAAATAATCATCACACCTGTCGACATCAAAATTTCCTCAAATAACCCTTCTAATCTAGCACTCACAACTTGTTCGCAAAAGGCGCCTCAAATAGGTACAGATGAATGGCCTCAAACAAGTAATGATAAACCTCCTCACAAAAGTCAGTTCACTACTATGGGAGAATCCGAAAAGCTTCACATTTAAAAATATCAACATTTCTCGCACCCTAAAAAAAGACCGACACTATCAATTCAAAAACTACCATAAGACATCCTCCATCGAATGAAACAACTGGGACTAACAAAAATTCACTGGTGATTCCTTCGAAAAGGACCCAAAAATTAGCTTCGAAGGCACCCGGTAATCCATAAAATGCATCCACTGCTTCGAGATCATCTACTCAAAATCAAAACTAACCTACTAGCTCATCTGCGCCTCCCAACTACGAGATAAACTATCTGAGGAAGTTGAACTGATAGTTATTCAGAGGTTCGAAAAATTGATTATACTCCTCCTCTTAACTTTGAGCAGAATGCTGTAAAAAAAGACCAAACCCAAGAAAAAGAAAAGGCCAGAGAAGTTGTCACATTTCTTGATGAAGTAGCTACCAATTTGAGCATAAATCTTAAAGACGTTATCTTTGAATATATTATTGCACTTAACAATGTAGAATATGAATATTTTGACCGATCTGAGTCTGCAACTCTTCGTTAAAAATGAGAGATTCCAAAGAATGTCTCTATTCGGCTACACTATGTTGGATGGACTCCTCTATCATTTGGAGAAAATGATTTGATAATCTACCCATAAATTTTAACCCAGTAATTGTGTACTACTTTGAAATTATCTACCTCTGCTCTAGCCAAGCAAGTCTCAACATGTGGTTCACCTTACTATCTAGCATTATGGCTTCGAGACTTACCAAGATCTTTCTTCCAATTGAGAAATTTAAACCTAATTTTTTTGTGCTCCCATCCGACTATCTTATCCTCATAAATTATTTGAAGATAATAAATGATCTTCTTGAGGCGGGAAAGACACAGAAACATAAATTCTTCTTTATTTCTAGTTGTTGGGAGAATGTCAAATAAATCTCAACTGAGATGGAAAAGCATAAGTGGGTTTTATATTAATCTACATTCGCTTTTCTCATAATTTCTACTAACTTTACTTTTATTGTGCCGAAATGTTGAAGCGCTATCAAATTCACCGCGCTTCTGCCGATGAGAGATTTTACAAACTGAGTAAATGGGCAACAAAAGAGTGGTCAAATGATTTTCATAAGTTTTTTATCCTCTTAATTTTTTCCAAAGTTACATGTGGAAAATATCACCTGACTCCTTCGAGGCTACATGTAAACTAATTGAGCCTCCCTCTTCGGGAGATGTGGTGAAAAGATTAGCTGCTCCAGATGCTCGAGTCGTTCTTCTTACTCGGAATAGGGTCCCAAGCCATAAACCAAAGAAGAATCTGAAGATAAATAATCAGCATGAGTCGTCTAAGGGAAAAAAGAAGGTTAGCTTAAAAAACAAGAGGAAAGCTATAGAATTTACCACTCATAACATTGAGCATACCTAAGTTGATAGCAGTTAATACCTCCTCCTCAAATACGATACCTGATGTTGATGAGAATGAAGAGAAGCATCAATTATATGACTTTGAACCATAGTTTCAAAAAAATCAACATCAAGTTGTTGATGAAAATGAAACTATGAATACTATGTCGGACAATCTAGAAAACAGTTTTCGGTAAATCAACTAACACGACTTTAAAAAAATCAACCACCATTTTCTTTAGTGAGCCCTCTCAAAGCATCTATGTTAGAAAAAACCTTCCATGCATACCCCTCTAATGAAACATTAGAACAAATGTCACTCATCAATATACATTTGAAAATAGTTTTCTCATGGATGTTCAAAAAATTACTCATAATACAATCGTAGATGCTCAATATTTCAAGGGTATTGCAAACATCTTCTCTCTTTATCTTTGAGGTGTTATATTCCCGGCTTAACATTTTTGGGCACTGACTATGGTCCTTCTCAGTTTGGAGCTATCTTACCTAATATGTTTTCTTTTAAATGCAAAAAGACCTTTTTTAAAAAATTTATCACCTACTTTGAAATCCCTTCCTATCACCTTCGAATTATAACGTCTTCACATCAAATTTTATTAATAAAATGAATTCAAATGTGCTCTTACCCTTTTTCAATCAAATTGCGTTCTTCTCGTCTAGCATCCTCGTTATAATTATCGAAATATTTAAGTATCGTGTAAGATGGAAGTGTAGATTTGTTCCGCCTCGCCGCATTCATCCATATACCAAAGGAAAAAGAGTTTCTTGAATTGTAGTTCGAGTTGTTGTTTTATAGACCCATAGAACCTCTTGAAGATAACTAGGAATTTTTCCAGTTGCACATTCCAACTTTTTCTCGATACCATCCAAGATAGCTCTACTAGTAACCTTCACTTGGCCATTTACTTGTGGGTGAAAAGGTGTTAAAAAGAATTGTTTGATATCACTTGAAGCACAAAATGATGTCATATCTTTGTTATTAAAATGTGTTACATTATACGTGGTAATTATCCGAGGAACTTCCAATCTATAAAAAATATTTGATATAATAAATCTGATGACATTTTTAGCTTTTGTTCCTGACAACGGTTTGACTTCTTATTATTTTGAAACGTAATCTACTACAACTATAATTGTTTATCTCCCTCCCGAATCCATATGCAATGGACCTATTAAATCGAAACATCATTTGTTAAAACGGAGTGCTTTGAAAATATAGTCTAGAGACACAACTAGTATGTGAATGGTATTTACAAATCTTTGATAAGGGTCGAAACTTTGAACCAAAATTTTAGCAACACTCATTATGGTAGACCAATAATATCCCACCAATAATATCAACCGTACCGCCTGATACATAGCCTCAACAAATGAAATTATTTACTGAAGTATTATACCTGATCCCAAAACATTGGAGCCTCCATCAGTTTAAACCACCCATTCGTCTTTTGTTGGCAATGTACTTACATAAACTATAGAGATTTTGACCAACATGTCATCTATGTAAACTTTCGTATTCCTCCCAATTTAGGTGGAAAACACTTTGTTCACTAGTCTTTTACACGTAGCTCCAACATTCTTGAGACCAAAATGCATAACTCGATAACAATGCAATCCTCTATCAGTAAAAAATATTATTAAATCATGTCAAAGCATCCATGTAAGAAAGAATCTTATTACATGATGTCGAAAAAAAAGTTGGTATATCCTTGCGACATGAAATGGATCTTTCGGACATGCTCGACTGAGATTAGTAAAATCGACACACATCCTCTATTTTACGTTCTTCTTCTTTACAAGCGCATGTTTGGTAGTCCAAAATAGATAATGTACTTCTCGAATATGTCTTACTTTAGATAACCGATCTACTCCAACCACTATTGTCTCATAGTTTTTATTGAAAAAATTCTTCATTTCCAAATGATACGGCTAATTTTTTGTAGAACTCCAAAGTTATGGTAAATCACCTCTGAGAGAATCCCTATCACATCTTCAGTTTTCAAGAAAGATTCTTTAAATTTCTGGATAAGTACCTTAATAATTGATAACGCAAGATTGGTGGTAACAACGTACATATCCGTAAACCTTTTCCAGTAGGAAACAACTCCATATTCTTATAGGTAACTAATAAACTCGGGGTGTCTGTCAGATCATCCACTCTGTCCATATCAGAAGAAGTCCCCTATAACTGATATTCATCCATCTTGTCAATACTCACATCTTTCCTGGTGTGCAAGACTGTTGCATAATATTTTCTAGCCACTTTCTGGCTACTGCGAACGACTCCTACACAGTCTTCAGTCACATATTTCAGGCATTGATGTACTGTAGAAGCTACATGATGCATCTTTTACAACCACGACCTTCCCAAAATAGTGTTGTAGCTCGTCAGACAATCAACTACCATAAAAAATATTTGGACTTTTTTTGTAAACAGACCATGTCCTAATAAAACCTCAGCCTTAAATTCTCCAATAACTTGTGTTTTTGCCCAGTAAATATTACTATTGTTCGCTCATATCTGAGAATCACAGGTGGATTACGCATATTCTCATATGTTGATAAAAATAGTACATTAGCCAAACTACTAGTATCAATACGTATATTTCGAACCTCAATACATGTTATCTTTTCTCCAATTACTACTTCAGCTTCATGAGGACCAACTACCTCTATCAAATCATCTTCATCGAACAAGATGAAATGTATAACATTATTTCTATAAAGATGAGTAAAACCTCATCCTTCGAATTGAGTAGTTAGGCTTATCACATGTCATTTTGTAGACCTGTTAGTGTTTCCAGCCATATTATCTCATTCAAAAATTGTAAGAGACTCAAAATACTCGCAATGATAAGTCCAAATATTTTTGGAGGAGAAAGAAAAGTCAAAAGAGATTTTTTATTCAATTAAAAGAGCGTTTAAAGAGATAAAACAACTATACAATCTTAGAGAGAGAAAGTATTCAAGTGTTAAAAGTGTCTAGTCATCCTAATTCCCAAGAAAAGTACACTCATTTACAGGTGATGAGATTAAATTTAACAGAATTCGTTTGTTACGTGGATATCTCACGCCACTTTACTACTTTGTACAAACATAGTTATTACAAATTACATATATAATCCTTTATATATACATTTTACACTAGACTTCCCTCATACATTATAAAATAATCACTTTGACTATTTGTAAAGTAATTATTTTTACTCCTCATCTATTTATATCCTCATCAAGTAGTATTAAAAGATACATCAAAAGTAGAAGTTAATCATGTACTCAAAATCTATGTATCCTTCTCGTGCTCAAAGAATACCACATCTGTACTTCTCACTAATTGCTTCTTCACAGGATCATAGAGTTTGAAGCTATACTTGTCATCACCATATCCAACATAAACATAAGGATTAGTTTTTTACTCAGTTTTGGATCTTTGTTCTTTTGGAACATGCATGTATGTCTTCCATCTAAAAACTCTAATCAAGTACACAACACAATTAACAATTTCAGCCCTAAATATCTTAGGAAGTTTAGACATTTCTTCCATTTATCTCGCTTTCTCTACAATGGTTCGATTCATTCTCTTTGCAACTCTATTTATTGTGGTGTGCCTAGTGTTGTCATTTCATGTCTAATACTATCACGTGAGTTATAATATTTTAACTAATTTGGAATATACTCACCACCATTATTTAATCAAAGATATTTTAACTTTCTTTATGTCTCCCTTTCTACCATGGCATGAAATTTCTGAAAAATCTCGAATACTTGACTATTTATCTGTAACATGTATACCCAAATTTCGAGTAACATCCTTAATACATGTAACAAAATACTTGTTACCTCAAATCGACTCGACTTGCATTTACCCACAAATATAAGAGTATAATAACTTTAGTTTTTCTTGTTTTCTAGTGGAATTTTTAGAAAACGAAGCTCTATGCTGTTTTTGCCAAATAATAGTCACATAGGTCAATAATAATATATTTATCAATAGTAATGAGTGACTTGATTACCAAGGTTTTCATCTTCTTGCAACTCATACATCATAGTCTTTGATGCCACAAATTATGAGAATTTTTTTCCTTAATTGCATTCAGTTCACTAGAACATATACTCATATATGTCTTATACAAAGGGAAATATAAATCACCTCGAGAAACTATCATTCAACCTTTAGACAAATTTCATTTACCATTATTAAAAGTGTGACAGAAACCTTCTTTATCAATGAAATTTACAGACAACAAATTCATATGTAGATTAGGAATATAATACACATCATGTAGTGTAACTAAGTACCCAACGCAAGTCTTCTCACAAATATCACCCAATCCAATATTATTAGATGAGCTCTGATTTTCCATCTTAACACTACCAAAATCCCCATTTTGCATTTCAAAAAATATTCCCTATTAGGAACAAAATGATATGAACTACTGGTATCTACAAGACATTCTAAATCTGAACCATCAACATGATACCCCTGACCAATAGCACAAATCAATGATGCATCATCATTACTAGTGGAAGCAAAAATTGTAGTACTTTTATTATCAACTTCATTTTGTGAATCTAAATTGTTACTTTTTTTCTTCCATTGATAAAAATACTTCTGTATATGACCATGCTTTCCACAAGAGTGCATGTCTTAATCTCTTTCCAATATCTGGACTTGGATCTTCCCTTTGAGTTACCACAAAATTTAGAACCTCTACTACTGTCACTTTCCATATTCTCAGCAAACAAGAGCTTGTGAATTGTCAACTCATATATTCTTTCTTCTAATCTTTTCAATGAACATGCTTTCTTTGATTCGTTCAAAGATAAAACACCGTCTGGAGTAGAATTCCTAATACGCAACCAAAGTCTCCCAATTATCTAGTAACAAAATCAACAGGAACAAAGCTTGAAGCTCATCATCAAGATTAATCTTCACAGTAGTCAACTTGCTAATGATATCTTAGAAATCTTTAAGATGCTCAAAATACAAGTGTTCTTTAAATAATTCTTCAAAGTTATTTCTCTATTTTTACTATTGATTCTCATTAATCAATTTTTTTAGATGTTCGAAGTTTAAATGGTTTTTGAATTACCAGAAGCTTCATGTAAATCTCTTTCTGAAGATCACCATGAAGAAAAATATCATCCACATCCATTTGATGCAGCTATCACGACTGTAAAGCAGCAATATCTAAGATGGTTTGAATTATGGTCATTTTGAAAACATGATAGATGTCTCCTTATAATCAATCTCATATTCTTGTATATTACATGAAGATACAAGACGAGCTTTGTATTGGTCAAAGATACATCAGAACAAATTCTTACAGTGAAAACCCAATTACTCATAATTAGTCTTATTGTAGGATGACAATGAACAATATCCCAAGTGTTATTCTCCTCAAGTGCTTGAAGTTCAACTTGCATTTTATTTTTCGACCACTCATGTTCCATGACTTGTTTCTAGCTAGAGAGAATTAAAATAACAGATAAATTAGTTATGAGAGAGACATGAGAAGAAAAATAGATATATCAAAAGGTCAAGAATAACAAGTAGATCCACGAAGAGTTATGGAAGCAAGAGCATGATCATATCTCAAGTCAATATTAAAAGTGGTCACCGAATAAATAGGACCAGGCTCATCTTGATTACGTCTTCTATCACAAATTAAGTTTTAAAAGTTTCTACAAAAATTGGGATATAAAAAAACTAAGCAAAAGAGATAAAGATGTAGAAGGAAAATTAACATGAGATGGAAAGAAATAGTTATATAAAAGATATCATATTCCTAAACACCCAAGAGCATGAGCACATAACCTTTATAAGGAACACCATAACTGAAAAAATCACATTTTACAGATTGAGTGGTAAGTTTATGACTTTCATGACTCGAAAGGAGTAAAAAGTATATCCAAAAGTACAAAGACCATAATATGAAGGAGAATGACCAAAAAACTTATACAAATAATAAAAACATGATTTAACGTTGAAGAAAGTAGGTGATTAATAAAAAAACTACAAAAGAAAGTTCTTCACACCAAAAATGAAGAGGGACATACGATTTAAGTAAAATAGTTCTTATTACATCAAAATATGATTTTCCTCTTAATAACACAATTTTATTGTGGTGTCGAATGACAAAAATATTGAGAGAGAATCTTTTTATTTTGAAGAAATTTATAAAACTCATAAGATATGTATTAACCCAGATTGTGTAGGTTTTATTTATAGAGAATTGAGCTTCAAGAAATGCAAGAAAACACTTAAAACCAAAAAACTCCAAATTTAGCCCAAAGAAAGTAAACCCAAGTAAAACAACTTAAATCATCAATGAATATAACAATAAATACTTGTAGTGTGCATAAGAAACAATTGGTGCAATCCTCCAAACATCACTACGAATAATATAAAAACACTATGAAGCATTGTATGCATGATGTATAATACTTGTAGTTTGCCTAATGTATAATACAAAAATCAAGAGAATAACTTTTTCATTTCCCAATAAGCTAGAATGACATAAAATACGAAGTATACCAGAGTATGGATGACATGGACGTTTATGTCATGTTTGATTTTGAGAACCAACAACGTTACGTGAAAACAAAAATAAAATAAAACTAAGAATAATAGTGGAATGAGGCTTATAAAGTGGAAAGATTTGTCCTACTTTAAACCTTTTGAGATCATCTTCCCTAACACTTGATCTTGCACAAAATAACTAGAACGAGAGAAATGCACATGAAAATTATTATCGACAAATTAACCAACCAAAATATGATTTGTGGCCATGAGACACAAAATATTAGTGAAGAAATATCACTAACAATCAACGAGACAATATGTAATGCAGTATAACAAGAAGCATTAGTTGGGATATGATATGTAGTATTTTATCGTCATGTAGGCCAAATGAGAAGAGCATATATGATCTGCCTCTAGTTCTTGCAGTATCTATAAACATTTTAAAGATAATTTCGAGCAATATGATCGAAAGAATTAAAATTATAGCATTGGATATTGATAAAGGCATAAAATGCCAAGATTGTTAAGGGGATCCATTGATAATGTAAAAACCTATAGGGACCTACTTGTAAATATAGGAAATGTAAAACATAAGGATAAATATGGGGGCTAATATGTAATGTGATAGTGGAGCCCACCACTGGTACTATATAAAGAAAAATCGTTTTTTGGGAAAAGGGTACTTTCTAATCATTGATACTTTATTTTGATTACTTTCTCTCTCTAAAACTTTGTACTTACTCACCTGACACCCTTCCACTATACACGTTACCCGATAATCCACCTTAAATATTCTAAGACTTTTTAAATATCACACATGTCTTTATTTTATTTCTCTTTTGTCATGCATAAGCCACCTCTACAATTATACTAACATTAGCTTAATGCTTAATGAATTCCTGAGTTATCATTAGTTACTCCTCATGGAGAAATCCTCTCAGAAATGCATTTAGAGATGATACAAGATGATAATTCACCATATTAGACCGTGAGATTTTAAAATGTAGTTGTAACTAAATCAAGAATTTACCTCACTTAAAGGTTGCAAGCATTGTTTGGATAGCAGAAAGAGCTACATCAGGAATATCAGCATAAATAATATCTGAATATATAATCTCTGAATAATTGTCATATAGATTATGAATACCAATAAAATATATTTCAATCGGCAGACTTCCTTTAGTTTAATTAATTATCTCATATTTCAATTGAAATCTCCTAACAGAGTTGTCTTAATTGTAAATTGTTTTCGGATAATTTCATATATTAACGAAGGTTTGATAATATTTTAAGGTGAGAATAAGATAAGGCTCAAGCGGACTAAGAACTCAAGTCATAGTTCTAGCATCTTCAATTTCTCAGTTAGACAAAGTATTGACATCTAGAGGCGCGGGATCGCTCCCATTAGAATCAGATTATGTAAGTTTTATTTGACAGAGAATTGAGTTTTAAGAAGTGCAAGAAAACACTTTAAACTAATACAAACTTAAAATTTATCCCAAAGAAAGTAAACCCGAGTAAAACAACTTAAATCATCAATGAATATAACAAATTTTTTGTAGTGTGCATAAGAAACAATTGGTGCAATCCTCCAAACATCACTATGAATAATATCAAAACATTATGAAGCACTGGATGCATGATGAGGAAAATGTAAATACTTACTACCAAGTTTGCATAATGTATAATACAAAAATCATTAGAATAGCTTGTTTATTTCACAATAAGCTAGAATGACATAAAATACGAAGTATACTAGAGTATGGATGACATGGACGTTTATGTCATGTTTGATTTTGAGAACCAACAACGTTACGTGAAAACAAAAATAAAATAAAACTAAGAATAATAGTGGAATGAGGCTTATAAAGTGGAAAGATTTGTCCCACTTTAAACCTTTCGAGATCATCTTCCCTAACACTTGATCTTGCACAAAATAACTAGAACGAGAGAAACAGACATGAAAATTATTATCGACCAATTAACCAACCAAAATATGATTTGTGGCCATGAGACACAAAATATTAGTGAAGAAATATCACTAACAACAGTAATACGCATAAAATAACCATCGTCGATGTTAATTTTCATATATGTATCATAATTTCTTAAATTAGAAAAAAGATCAACAATATTCATCATATGGTTAGAGGATCCATTGTCAAAACACCATGATGTAGAATATTATTTAGGATTGTATTAGAGTCCAAAAGAAAAATAAAAAAATAAATGATCATTTGTTGTACCATTCACAAGTGAGTATGTTTGATTTGTTGTTTAAGAATAAAAAAAGGAACAATCAACGAGACAATATGTAATGCAGTATAACAAGAAGCACTAGTTGGGATATGATATGTAGTATTTTATCGTCGTTCAGGTCGAATGGGACAAGCATAGATGATATGCGCCTAGTTCATGCAGTATTTACAAACATTTTAAAGATAATTTCGAGCAATATGATGGAAAGAATTAATTTTATAGCATTGGATATCACACATGTCGTTATTTTTATTTCTTTCTTGTAATGCATAAGCCACCTCAACAAGTGTACTAACATTAGCTTGATGTTCTATAAATTCCGGAGTTATCATTCGTTACTCCTCACGGAAAAATCCTCTCAGAATTGAATCTAGAGATGGTAGAAGATGATAATTCATCATATTAGTCCGTGCAGTTTTAAAATGTAATTGTAACTAAATCAAGAACTTACCTCGCTTAATGGTTGCATGCATTGTTTGAATAACAAAAAGAGCTACATGAGGAATATCAACATAAATAATATCCGAATATATAATATCTGAATAATCATCCATAGATTTTGAAAACTAAGAAAATATATTTCAGTCGAAAGACTTCCTTTAGTTTAATTAGTTATCTCGTATTTCAATTGAAATCTCCTAACGAAGTTGTCTTAATTGTTTTCTTTTTATATAATTCCACATATTAACGAAGGTTTGATAATATTTGAAGGTGAGAATAAGATGAGGCTCAAGCAAAGTAAAAAATCAAGTCATAATTCTAGCATCTTCAATTTCTAAGTTAGACAAAGTATTGACATCTACATGCGCGAGATCGCTCCCATCAATATGACCCTAAAATTATTTTCTTTTCACATAAAATTGAAATTAAAATTCTCAAGAAGAATAATTGTCTTCATTAATTTAATACAGAAAGAGTCAAATTTATCCAGTGACATGATAAGAAGAAATATATTACGCAAAAAAAAAATTAAAATTAAAAAATACTCAAATTATCTAAAAAACAAAATCGGAAATTAAAATCTTCAAATATTCTCCAAAAGAAATAAATAAATAAATAATATGCAACCAAATACTTGAGAAAAAAAACTTACCACTCAAATAATCTACGAGAGAAAAAAAATCTCAAAAAATCAAAAGTATTTTATTGGTGAAAAAATATATTATACTTCTTGTTCTCGTTCTCGTTCTATAATAGTTTACAATTGTTATAACAATTAATATTTTTTTATTACTTATTAGATTTTTCTAGACTATTGATTGTAATTAATTATATTAGATATTATATTATATTATATATTAATTAAATATTTGACTAAAATAAATTAGATATTAATCTAATTTATTTATTTTGAAAATTCCATTATAGATTTTCCTCTCGTGAAAGAGTTTAAAAACATAAATTTATTCATTAAAATCACTCGTCATGTGACAAAAAAATATAAAATCTAAAATGATAACAAAAAGTGGAGGATCTATGATAACAACAATTTATAGTTCAAGGCATAACTGATACAAAAAATAATCCATTCACATTTAATTTTTTCGAGTTGATAGTGTGTTAATATTAGAAGTCACATGATACTTTCACAATACTTAAACAACATACTCCACTTTGCACACGATAATCATGTTCCTATTAAATTTGATCACTTTGGTTTTTCTTCAATAGATATTAAATGTAGACATCTCCTTTCCCGCCATAATAAGACGAAATATTTATATATTTTCACGTAACCGAACACCTCACTATTTCATATTACTTCAAAGACCACCCACAATAACATGGTTTACCCTCTCAAATTCAAATTTGAAACATTTCAAAACTTTATGAAAGTTTATAAACTCACGCATACTCAATTCAGTAAAAGCATCGAAAGTTCTTAATGTGATATTAAAGGTGAGTTTGACAAAAATATATAAAAACATTTACCATATCATAAGTCTAACATTTCATTTCTCTTATCCTCAAACCTCATTACAACATGGTAAGTCGTAAAGTGTAATAATATGCTTTTATGATATCATTCATGCATTTCACTATTCATGCCAATTTTCTTCTATATTTTGGGTGGAAGCTCTCCGCATGACAACATACTTCCACCATATATTACCCTCAAAATTTCTTAACTCACCAACCATTTCCTTTTAGAACCCACATCCCACAGACGACCATTTTTAGCTTTTTGGTTTTTCTTGCTATCCAAACTTATTCGTCGTTCAACAACACAAACTCTCCCTTAGTGCATTTTTCTCGGTTATCCTAAAAACATTTGAGGGCATCATTGTATTTATGACGTAACCAGAAAGGTACACCGATCTCGACACATCATATTTTCTGAAAATATCTTCCTGTTTAATACCTCATTCCCACCAACCATATATAAATATCTCGATGCTATAAGATTATCATTAATTTTAATAATCCATTCTTTCTCATATCATCAGACTTACAGAACCACCATATTATAACTTTTCAACTCATATACCCAGCTCACCACCATCACAAAAAAATCTACAACCTGATAACTTCGAACCATTCTCCGCTTATACCACTCCACCCAGAACGCCTATTGCACTAAAATAACACCTCATACAAACCTACTCAAAAGTTGGGATCACTCAACCAAACCTAAAATTCAATATTAACACTTTCACGTATAATATCTCTCCCGTTACAATATCCTCTCATAAAGCCTTAAGTGATCCTCAATGGTTGTGTGCCATGTCGACTAAATTCATTGTTGTATATGTAAAGGATATATAGGATTTGGTTCCCCGACCATTGGACAATCTTGTCATTAGATTTATGTAGTTATCCTCTCATATTTGTTGTCTTAGAAGCATGGACAATTAATTAGCTTGATGTGAAAATATGTTCTTAAACGTACCATCTAGAAACATTCATTATGAATCAACCATCGGGCTTCAGCGATCATGCATACCTGAATAATGTATGCCAGATAAAAAAGTTGTTTTATATCTAAAACAACCACAATGAGCCTAGTATACTCATTTTTTTACGTTTTTTACAGCCTAAGGTTTCCGGATTAGCCTATCTGGCACATCACTGTTTTTTTATTCAGACAAAGAACATCATGTTTATCTACTTCTGTATGTAGATGATATTATATCAAGAAAATATGATATTGACTTACTAAAGAAATTTATAATATGCTCTCACATGAATTTGATATGTCAAATTTAGGGATTTTCACCACTTTTTGGGAATCTCGGTTTTAATAGATACCCGTAACGTTTTTTATCTCAATCATAATATGCTCATGATATCTTACACCGTGGATATATGTCTACATGCAAACTGCGTCACACGCCCGTGGACAGTTCTTCCAAATTGAGTGCATTAGATGCACAATTATTACCCAATGACATGTTAGATAAAAGCTTAACGAATCTATATGGTATCTCAATTTCACTCCCCCTCACATCTCTTATAAAGTTAACAAGTCTTTATTTTTATGTATAGTCCATGAGAGCCACAATTTGTATTTATGAAACAAATACTTGGATATGTTCATTGATGACGCGGCGAAAATAGAAGAAGAAATAACGATAGATGAAACCTTAATTCAAGGGTAACATGATGAAACCCTAATCTAAGGGTAACAGAGAGTGAAATTTTCAGAGATAAAAATATATTATTCCAAAATTTTAAAACAACTTAAGGCATATGAGGCTTTATATAAGAGTTTCTCAAAACCTAAATTAGAATACAACGAAATAAAATAAATATTCTAAAATAAAATATTAATATAATTAGATTTAATTTGAATAATATAAGATATTTGAATAAAATAAAATAAAAAGTTTGTATTTGGACTTTCTGGGCTACATCATCCTCGACTCGTTGACAAGAATTCGTCCTCGAATTCACATCACCATCACCATTAACAACCAAAATTATTTTATATTATTTTCTTCAATTGTTATATTGGGAATTATAATTGTTGACCTTATCAGAATAAGATAAATTCTTCTCGAGTGTTCCTTATTCTAAGTCACATTGACGCCATCCAGTTGATAAAAAAAAATTTGTTTCGAAAACCTTTTCATAGCCTGAAGACAACATCCACATGTCTAGTTGATGAAAAAAATGGTTTTGAAAACCTCTTCACAGCCTGAGACAACATCTAAGAAATTTTTACCTTGATTCGACGATTGGTAGCCAATTTAAACTCCTTCAATAACCGGTCAATACGATCGTCATTGAAACGGTTGGTATGCCCTTTCATACTCAAACGATCTTCCCAATCTTCATGACCACGTGTGTTGTTCTCTTCTTTAAAGCTTGAATCAGAATAGTTAGGCTTTAGAAACATGCTTCCCTATAGCAGGAACTCAGGCTCTGATACCAAACTGATGACGCGACGGAAATAGAAAAAAAAGTAGATGAAACCCTAATTCAAGGGTAACATGATGAAACCATAATCTAAGGATAACAAAGAGTGAAATTTTCAGAGATAAAAATATATTATTCCAAAAACTTAAAATAACTTAAGGTATACGAGGCTTTATATAAGAGCTTCTCAAAACCCTAAATTAGAATACAAGGAAATAAAATAAATATTCTAAAATAAAATCAAATAAAATCTTAATATAATTAGATTTGATTTAAATAATATAAGATATTTGAATAAAATAAAAAAATTTATATTTGGACTTTCTGGGCTACATCATTCATGGTACTATTGACTATGGTCTATGACTTACTATCATGCCATCGTTATCTCTCACTGCCTTTTATAACGACGACTTGAGGGAATGTCTTGATTCCAAAAACTCAACATCATGATATTATGTGTATCTCGATGATAATTTAGTTTCTTGGTCTTTAAAATCATAACTTACTATTTCACGATCGAGTACCGAGGCTGAACATAGAAGAGTGGTTTTATGTTGTGGCCGAAGCTAGCTACATTTGAAATCTTATTCTTGAGCTATATGTTCTTATCAAGAAAGTCATTATACTATAGTTTGACAACGTATATGTCATTTATTTATCGTAAAACTCGGTTCAACATTAACAGAAGAAACATATTGAGAGAGAAATTCATATGTAAAAAAGTAAAGATTTGTCATATTTTAATTCTTCATGTGTCATTTATTTCCCGATATGCTGATGTTTTCACTAAAGTATTGTCTCATAAACATTTACAGACATTCAGATCGAATTTGAGCATTTTTTGCACGCCCACTTTAACCATAAAACCTATTATAATATATATTTATGTTAGATAGTATATTTAGTATAATATATTTATTGACATATTGGACAATACTCTTATAACTTGGACCATACTCTATATTGTATTTATATGTTTGAAGTCCAAAGTATTGCACTATGTAGTGAAGCTTATTTTATAAAAGAAATCATCCAATTAATTAATCAGAAAACATTTTTATTAAAAACCTATACCCACTGAAGAAAAATTAGGAAGGAGATCCATGCCTCCCTAGACATTACTTATGGGAAGGACTTATATGCAGCGAAGACAAATTCACAAAGATATCCATGCATCTCCAAAATTTCTTCTTCTTCACTTTTGATTCTTTCTTGGTTTTTAAGCTTTATTTGTGTATCTCCATTAGTTTCCAATCCTTGTTAATTCTTCAGATTTGATATTAAGGCGCATCTTCTTTTTTGAAATTTATGTTTTTATATTCAGACACCTACTACTTCTGCATCTTTCCATTTTGTCATTCCTTTCCAAGAATAATATCCTTGTCATTTTTGTCCACAATCTACAATAGTTCTCTCTTACTTGCCTTGTCATTTCTTTCCAACATAAGAAATTACCTCCTTATTCATTATTTGCAAAACAGAGAGTACAAACAGAGGTAATTATTTATCAGTTCTTATATAGTCTATTTGTACGCTCTCTAAGAAAGTGATTGCCTCCAGCTAAGTTGGAAGTTTAAATTCTTTGTAATCAATCTTCATTTTACATTTTAGGGTCGAGCGAGCTAGCCAATCAGCAGTTCTATTTTGTTCTCTAAAAATGAAACGAAAAAATATTTTCCTTGTAACTAAAGATCTTATGCTATTTATTACTGATTCTAAATAATTTGGACTTTTACAGATGAAATAAGTGAGACGAGAATTTGAGAATCCGATCCAATGTCTACTTCTCTGATTCCTGTAATTTTGCATATTTGAAGGTCATCGTGCTTTTCCCGAGCTTATGCTTTAAGAGGTGTATGCTTTCCATATATTTTTCCATAGTCATGGATGTTGTTTCCTCTGTTGTCACGAATAGTCATTGCACCACTTGATTCCTCATATGTAAGGCAACAAACAACATAGTTTATTTTATATCTTTGCGACAAAGGAGGCGTCCATTTTAGGTAAAAGACTTTTTGTTTTGTCTTTAGGTGATTAACACATCGAAGAGTTGTTGCCTCAGTTTCAATATGTTTCAAGTGCTTTCACTTTAGTAGTTTTAAATGATCTAGATAGATTAGAATTTTAGAGATTTAGTTGATTGTTCACTTAGCTGAGAAACCATCACCCTTAATTTTAGTCTTGTTTCTTTGTTGCCAAATTGCCCAGCTGATTAATTTGGGAAGGACAGTTTTGATGTGTATCTTACTAAGAGAAGACAAGAACCATGTTCTAAAAAAATGCTTTGTGGTCATATATCTCTTGGTATCAACTTTTAATATTCCTGAAAAGTGAGACCATATACTCCAAGCAAAAGCACATGACACAAAATAGATGAATTTTTTATTCAATATTTTAAAAATAATGGCATTTGGATACCATAGATACATGTCTAGACTGAATGATTGAATTTATTGAAAGCTTGTTTTCCAATAGTCTCCAAGCTAGAAAGGAAAATATCCTTGAAGGTATATTGTTCCACAGATTTTCAAAGAGTGAGGATTTAAAAAGGACAAGCCTGATGGAATTCAGAGTATCTTTTATTCTGAAATGCCCATCTTTATATATCTTCGAGTGTATAGTATCCTTGACATGATCTTTTATACTAGTTTTTTTATTCTAGATTTATGTTAGAGTCTCTTAAGTATCGGTTTAGTTTGTTAACATTTCATTCGTTATTATCCCAAAATAAGTTTACATGAATACCTTTGAACCAGCTATCATTTGTATTTGAGTCTAGATTGATAAAGGGTGGATTTCTATACCAGTTATTTAGCCACAAGTCTACCTTGCCTTCACCAAGTTTCCAATTGATTTTCTCTTCTGTAAAGTCTTTTATGTTAGACAATCTCTTTCATTTTTGGGAGCATATTTTGAGAAGTTTATCTGTAAAGAGTGTCTTCCTTTATAATAGATACTATGGATGAAGTTTGCCTACAAGCAGTTGTTCTATATGAATTTTATCCATAACTTGCATGAGAAAACCATATGTATATCTTGTGAACTCCTTACATTCACACTACCTTCACCGTATGCTTTGCATATGTTTTCTAAGAAGACCATTGGATTTTGTTTTCCTCATTGGTTGATCCCTGATGAGGAGATAAATCACCAAGTTCAAGATTAAAAATATAAATTTTTAAGTGAAATAAATGTAATCGTCCCATTAGTGTATTTATTACATAGTTAGAGGAGAATATCCTTAAAGTATTAAAAGTAAGGGACCAAGTTGTAGCAATAGGTTTAGTAAGCCACAGTTCTACGACGACAACCCTGATCTCACTGATCTTATGGTAGATGCGGCTGTGCATGCCTACCTATTACATATGTTCGGCACCGTCATATTTCTGGACAAGAGCAACATGTACGCCAATTTCAAATATTTGTTTCTGTTGCGCGATATGACTCTGCCAGGTGTTGGTAGCTACTCATAGGGGAGTGTTGTATCTGGGTGAGGCCTCGCTCCATGACACCAGGACTATGGCTGGATGTATCGGTTTGCTGGACACTTGGGTACGAGATCATTTTGTGATGCTACACCATGTTAATTGTTCCACTTACACCGAGCACCAACCCATTATTGCTAGATGGGATACAGCTGCCGTAGTATCTGACTCCTGGACGAATTTGAACCTCCGGGAACAACCTCAAGGAGACAAATGTAAGTCTTCTCATTTAGCTTTAACTTTGACTAAGGTAGAACCGCTTTACAACAATATTGGTCTGTTGTAGTGCCATTGATATGTTTTTCTGTTCTTATTGGTTTTAATTGTAGGTACGTTTCGATCCTTATCGTGCGATGCGTGATCATTTTTCGTTCCAAGATATAGCATGGTTCAGAGATGTCATATGCGGTGTAGAGCACTCGTAGGCACATCTTTTGCTGCAGATGTAGTCAAAGTCGAGAAGAAACCCAAAGTCGATGGCGTATGCTTTTGATCCGGAAAATTGGTCGATTTGGTAGTATTACATTCTAGATGACGTATTCAGGGGAGACTTGGTGAGAGATGAGATAGATTCTTTTAGTACACCAGATTACCTTATGCTCCATACAAGGATTAGCTGGTTCAACCTCATCAATACTGCAATCTACTCGCTCGATGACTATGTTTACGAGGATTGGGAAGGAGCTATCATTCGACATTTGTGTGTCGGTATGCGTAGGATCTCGTTGTTTCCCGTAGTTAGTGAGTTTGACCATGATTTCGATCGTCTGGCTGGGGCGTACGAGGATGTTTTGTCTACTGCTAGGAGACTAGCTTAGTTGTTACGTTTTTATGTTTTGTATTGTATGATACCATTTACAATATTTTGCGGGTCTAGTGTTCGTTATTTTGTTGTGATGTTAGTAACTTCGACGATTCTGGGTTATTGTATGATATTTTATGCTTTTGTTTTATTGTCTTTTTTTTGTCTCTTGTTATAATTCTAACATAAACTGAGTACATTATCCTAAAGCATAAACTGAGTTATAAACGTAAACACAAATTGAAGCATAAACTCGAACTCAAACATAAACTGAAACATGCACTCAAACATTAACTGAAACACAAACTCAAACATTAACTCAAACACAAACTGAAGAATAAACTCGAACTCAAACTCAAAATGAAACATGAACTCAAACAAACTGAAACATGAACTCAAACAAACTGAAACATAAACTCAAACTTATTTTATTTATCAGGCCAGTTCCATTTCATCAACGTCCTTTCTTCTTTCGCATCCTTGTAGTCACGCATTTCCTCTACCTTGATGTCTATAATGTTAGAACAGACATGATCCAGCTGCTCTTCTATTAAAGAATCTATTACCTGGTAGTTGAACCGGTTACACGCAACACGACGTTCCAATTTGGTCAGGCCAGAAACTGGATGTAGACGAAATATGACTATAACTGACCACCTAGCTTTTACCTCATCCACATGCGTAGAAATTCTAGGCGGCTGGACATCATCCCTGCCGTAGAGAAAATACATCTGGCATAGCAATGCCCCTAGTATGTTTTACGTGCCTCTTGGAAGTTCGTGTTACCAACTTCGATTGATGCTCTCATCAGATACTTATCTTCCAACTCAGTCCATGAACACATTTTTGCTTAATTTATCAACTAGTTTACCCTTTAATGTGGATACAACATCTATTTATAGATAATTTCGTTTTCAGATAACGTAATCTAGTTAGACGAATGAAAATGTGACATATTTAAAGTGAGGAGGATGAAAGATAAGGATAAGGAAGAATGCCTAAATTCATCGGTGTAATTGCATAAATGATTAAATTCAACCGGGACCCAATAATAACTTCAATCAAAATAATAACTCCCACCAACATAATAACTCTCGCCAACTCTCATTAACTAAAAAACTCCCAGCAAGAGTGATTCTCATTAACTAAAAAATTTCCGCCAAGATAATGATATGGACGAATGCCTGAATTACTCGGTGTAGTTGCATAAATGATTAAATTCAACCGGGACTCAATAATAACTCCAACCGATATAATAACTCCCACCAACATAATAACTCCCACCAACTCTCATTAACTAAAAAACTCCCGCCAAAAGTGATTCTCATTAACAAAAAAATTCCCGCCAAGATAAGAATAGGGATGAATGCCTAAATTACTCGGTGTAGTTGCATAAATTATTAACTTCAATCGGGACCCAATAATAACTCCAACCGATATATTAACTCCCACCAACATAACAACTTCTGCTAACTCTCATTAACTAAAAAACTCCCACCAAAAGCGATTCTCATTAACAAAATAATTCCCGCCAAGATAAGGATTGGGACGAATACCTAAATTACTCGGTGTAGTTGCATGAATGATTAAATTCAACCGGGACCAATAATAACTCCAACCGACATAATTAGTGTGGTTTATTTTCGTCGGAGGGTAAGTTTGTAATTTCTGTTTAAAATTTTGTGGAGTTTTGTAAGTATTTAATGTTTGGGTAGAATGTAGAGGGAGAATTAAGCTGCCTGGTTGTATTTAATTTTCATCACCCTTATTTAATATTGGTGGTTGGGTATTTATACCCTTATATTTGGGCCACATGGGCTTTCGGGTCGTGTTTAATGGACTCGGGTCGAGTTTAAGGACCCATTAGTTCTAAGTAGGGGAATATGCAGCTTAGTCAAAAAGTGATTAGGTTTTAAGTACTTTAGTTCTGTTCGAACAGTTCAATGGATGATGACGTCAGAACTGCCCCTGTCCGGTGGACATTGTCCGAACTCACCCTGTCCGAGGTGGTCACAGAATCCGGACTCATCAGTAGCCCCTTTTTTAAGTGGTGTTCAAAAACCTTTGGCAAGACCTGAAAAACAGTCTGTTGCTAGTGACAGTTACATCCAGACAGGTCCTTCGAATTTGCGTTATAGCTTTATCCGGACTGAAAAAAGGTTCTTGAATTTAAACGGTTTCTTTTTAGAGTTCGTGGGACACATTCTCTCTCTGGTTCGTTATTTCAGCCGTTTTTCCACCTAGAATTTCGCTCCCACCTTCTCTGAAAAGTAACCTCTTTATTTAATGAAGATGACATCAGCGCCGTTTCCTAATCATTGCAATCCTTTCGAATTCTCCTAGGTATCAAAGCCTCTTTTTGTGTATTTACTATAAATTAATCACTTCTTTACTGTTTTACCACCATCTTCATACTCACTTTGCCAAATTTCAGAGCTTTCTCTCTCAAACACAAATACTTCTCTTTGGTTGTGAGTTTATGTTCACAGCTAGGAACGCTTTAATCAAAGGCGGGTGGCTTAATCTATCAGAGCTAGAAAAGGCACAAAAAGTTGAACGAGAAAGACACATTGCTGCAGGCCTACCTACTTCCCCTATCGACAAACCAGTAATCCCAAACACGGAACCTGACCAGGGCTCCTCCTCAACCAAAAGTGTAAAACCGAGGAGATTGTTTCAAACCAACCTTTCTCCTATTGTTTCAGGCTCGTCGGTTCAAGAATCAGAACCCACTGTTGAACCAGGACAAGCAGTTACCAGTTTCAAAAAGCCTTCCCCATTTATCGCCATGGGGTCAGATGCAGAAGTCTCTCCCAATAACTAGTTGATCGGAGAAGAGGTCGCATGGTAAAAGGGCAGGGTTCAAAAAGCACACCTTCAAAATCTGGGGCCAAAGACAGCAATACAGGGTCAGAGGCACCCATAAAAGTTCCTAAGGACAAGCTGTCCGGTCTGGAGGCCTCTAGCCCAATCCTCCGAAGAGAAATCACCACATCTGAGCCCCAGCCGGAGGCCAGAGTTCAGAAAAGCATTGAAGCCCAACAGTCCGGAGGCCAGACTGAACCAACTCCTAACTCCCCTCCCCCAAAACAACCGAAAACCCCTCCTCGGTAATGGATAGAGCAATCGAGGATTCCATTGAAGAGGCTCCATTCGAGTCCGAAGTCTCCGGACAAACAAGTGACGCTGGTGCTGCCAAGAAGGACAAAGGCAAGGAGAAACTATGCTTAAGGCATCCGGATTTCCCGGAGTGTCTTGTGGGAAAAGTGAGACCTTGTTTCCACAAGGTCAATGTTAAGTATCTACTTGCTTTACAAAAAATTAATTATGCGTTCATCCACAGAGCCAAACTGGGTCGGATGCGAACGAAGTGGGGAATTCCGAAGAATGTAAAAATAAGGATCCCAATAGACCCTGAAACGCCAATGGACTGCAAGCTTAGTGAAGTGGTCATCTTTACTGAACTTTTTAACTGAGGATTAAGGTTTCCCTTAGATCCGGAGATAGTCAGATATCTGCACCTCATAAAGCTCTGCCCAAGTCAACTGAGCCCTAATGCCTAGTACACCCTCATGGCCTGTATCATGGCTTCCAGACTCTCCGGAATTCCTCTTCTGATGGAGGAATTCGCTGCTGTGGCCAACCTCTGCAGAAACCCTCATATCCCCTTTTATCACTTCAACATGGGTGATAACTATAAGGAAGTGGACTGCTCGAGTCGGAGAGAAATTGGAGGACTCACTTCTTGTTTGTGAGTGGCGCTTGGGAGAATGGGAGGAAGATCAAAGCCGGAGTCAACCCAATTCTCCTTACCAGCAGATGGCGAAGTGATCGTAAGAATCCCACCTTACATTCTCATTTTTTTTATCAAATTTGTTTAACTTACTGGTCTTGTCTTTTTTTCTTGACAGAGCTGCCTAAAGATTTCAATGATTATTTAAAGGCCGGGCAGACCACTTGTACCAAGATCAACACTTGAGCTGCTGAAAAGTGGGGAAACTGTTTTCATGACGCCTTTATCGGAGGAAATCTCGCAAGGTATCATCTCTGGAACACTACTGGCTGGAGGGACTTGACCTAGGAGGAACTTACCACTCCACCCCCTTCGGATGTAGTCCTTAAAAGAACACACGCTCCAGACGGGTCACTTTATTTGCCAGGTCAAGCCAAGGCCCAAAGTAAGATGAAAGGCAAAAAGGGGAAGGGCAAGAAGAGTGTGGTCGAAGCCAATCCTACTGAAGCGGAGGAAACTGCTCCAATCAACCAAGAGGGGCCAACTCCAAGTCAGATTGATGCTACTCTTCTTGAAGTAGTGGAGCATGAGGGTGCTAGGGAAGAGGCAGGATATCCAAAGCCTCCAAGGGTTCCTAAGAGGGACAGGAAACGGGGAGCAGAAAGCAAGGATAGGAAGTCCAAGAACAAAAAGACTTCTAGGGGTGATGAACTTTCTCTCCGGCCTTCGGAGCCCTTTTCTCCTATTGACCCTACTGATCCAACAAGAGCAGAAGAGATCCCCGTTGACTTTCAAACCGATGAGGTTGGAGGAGGAGATATTAGCATCGGCGGTGTCGACATTACAGGGCTTGACGGACTTGGTGACTATTTTGCAAACCTTCCCAGAGACGACTTTGCTGGGCCCTACCTCCCTCCGAGCACTTCGAACACTGTTACCTTCAATGGTAAAACCTTCACCGTTTCAAGTGAAAAATTTGTTATAACTCATTCTATATTGAGTAATATTCAGCCGGTGCTGGTTCTGGAGAAACAAGTGCGAGGTCAATCAGCAATCATTATTGCCCTTAATTCAGACAAGGAGACACTGTCCAATGACCTCCTCACTGCTACCCAAAATGCTGATGTTTTGAGGAGAGAAAACGAGGAGTTAAAGAAGAGCTAGGAGGGTTGGACCACAAAGGTTGCTACTTTTGAAGATACCATCAAAGGCCTCCGGGAAAAGCTGTATGGGTTAAAGAAAGATCTCACCTCTTCAAAAGAGGTGATAAAGACCAAGGATCAAGTCATTCTTACTTTGACTAACGACAAGATCGCACTCGAGGACTCGGTGTCCAAGGATATAGAGGAAAAAGCTGATCTGTTAAGGGAGCAAGAGGCAAAAATCCAGGCCAAGATTGATGCTTATGCCAATAATGTGATTGACAGTCAAGAAGAGATGTACGCCAAGGTGAAGTCGGACATGTTCTTGCTTTTTCACGAGAAGTTTCCGAAGAGGAATCTGGGAGAATTATGGAGTTTTGTAGAGTATCCAGACCTTCCCTTTCATACAATGGCTGAGGGTGGCAGGTTTGATTTCTCCAGTTGCATCCTCATCCGATGAAGAAAAGAACACCGGGGAGAGTCCAGGTGAGGACAATGATGACCCAAAGAAGAAGAAAACAAATGAGCCTGAGCCGTCTTCAAAGGCTCAGTCTTAGAATATCAATTATCTTTTACCTTTTGTTTTGATTGAACTAAAGTCCTTGGAAGGCCAAGAAATTTTTGTAACCGTGTCCGTTTTTTGATCGGACAGATCTTTTTGCTTTGATTAACAATTTAAAGTCCTTGGATGGCCAAGGCACTCCGTTCGTTTTAATGAGTATGTTTATTTTGCACAATTCTTGCATTCTTTCATAGTTTTTCAATTTTGGTGGCTAATGTTTAAACAGCCCTTAGTTATTTCATAAACTTCTTAAAGTGAGAGTGTTTAAATTCTCCGATGACAAATGTTTAAGTAGTCATCACACCTTTAATTCAATCCGGCCGGTGTTTAAACAAAAATTTGACAAGAAACAAAATAAGAATGCTACGAATTTTCAAGAAGGCATCAAATTTTATAAAAGAGCTCGGACACCTCATTAAAACCTCCCCGCGCCACCAGGGTAGGAAAGAGTATGCCCCCAAATATTTACATGGATTTTTAAACAAGTAAATATTTAAATAGTTTCTACTCCAAGTATATCCGGAGGTGCTCAATATTCCAAGGGTGATTCAAAACCCTTCCATCCTTGTCTTCTAGCCAGTATGTCCCAGGTTTAAGCCTTTCAATGACCATATAGGGTCCTTCCCAAGTTGGGGCTAGTTTTCCGAGCAGCTTCTCTTTAGTGTGTAAGAAGACTTTCCTTAACACCTTGTCCCCCGGCTGAAAATATCTTATTTTAACTTTGGAAGCAAACCTACTTCTCATCAAACCCTGATAGTGCGTAGCTCTAAGGTGAGCCTTCACTCTTATTTCTTCTATTAAGTCAAGCTGGCCTCTGATTGCCACTTCGTTAGCGTGTTCAGAGAAATCGTGAAGTCGAAATTAAGGGAGAGTTGCTTCTATGGGAGCTATGGAATCCATCCCATAAACCAAGGCAAAAGGTGACTCTTGCGTTGCAGCCGCAGGTGTAGTCCAGTAGGCCCACAAAACCTCTTGTAAATAGCTAGGCCAATTTCCATCAGCCCCTTCTAAATTTTTCTTCAAACCAGACAGTATAGTTCTGTTAGCCACTTCAACCTGACCATTTGCTTGTGGGTGGAAATGTGAAGAAAAAAATGTTGTATACCTCTAGAGGCACAAAAACTCTCCATTTCCTTGTTGTCAAACTGTGGCCCATTGTCTATCGTTATCTTCTGTGGAATGCCAAATCTGCAACAGATATTGGATAAAATGAATTGTATGACAGCTTTGGATGTTGTACCTGCCAGTGGGGCTGCTTCGATCTACTTCGAAAAATAGTCAATAGCCACAATTATTGTTCTGCGCCCTCCGGACGCCATAGGTAGAGGTCCCACCAAGTCCAGCCCCCATTGAGCAAAGGGTATAGGCTCAGAAATTGACTCTAATGGGGTGGCTGGAACATGAATTTTGCTGCTATATCTCTGGCACGGGTCACACTTTCTCACCAACTCTTTAGCATCTTGTATTATAGTGGGCCAATAATAACCAGCTAACAAAACTCTCCTTGTTAGAGCCCTGAATCCACAGTGAGCTGATCCCTCACCATCATGTAATTCGGAGAGCTCCATTTGAGATTCATCATCCCCCAAACATCGTAAGAGGGGTTTACTGTAAGACTTCTTATAAAGAACATCTCTTAGTATGATAAAACCACGAGCCTTGTACTTTATTTTTCTTGCTATTGACTTGTCCGGAGGCAAGATTCCATCAGAGAGATATTGAAGAAGAGGAAACCTCCAATCTTGGGGCTGTTCAATTTGTATATCAAAGCTTTCTTCCTCCTTACCCATATTGAGTTGAATGGAAGGGCACTCCAGCACATGGATCCAGGGGTATGATTCAGTATAGGCTATGGTTGCCAAGGAGTCTGCTAGTTCATTTTCTGTTCGGGGTATGTGCTCATAAACAATACTCTTGAACTGAAGTGCCACATCTTTGAGAAGAAGTAAGTATTTTATTAGCTGCTCCTTTTTGGCTTCAGATTGACCTTGCGCATGGTAGATAAGAAGCTGGGAATCACTCATCAACTTGACCCTTTTGGCCCCACAAATATGAGCTAACTTTAAACCAGCTATAGCAGCTTCATATTCAGACTCATTGTTAGAAGCCCTAAAATCAAAACATATAGCTTGGTACATTTTGTTACCATACGAAAAGGTCAAGCATACCCCTGCACCGCATCCCATAGTACTCGATCCACCATCCGTCCGGACGACCCAGCTTGGGCTTTGATTGCTGTTCGAGGAAAAAAATCAATATCGAAATCCCCCAGTTCCACTGACCACTTAGTCATTCTACTCGAAACATATGCCTTTTGTAGAACACTTTTAAGGGGATAGGATGTCCGGATAATAATATGATAAGCCTGAAAATAAGGCCTTATCTTCCTAACAGCAATTACCAGGGCCAGCGCTAACTTTTCAAGCTTTAGATAGCGTTTTTCTGCATCTATCAACCTCTTGCTGATGTAATACACTGGACGGGGTAATTATCCACCTCCCTTACCAATACAGCACTGATGGCACAACTGGAAACTGCCAAATATACGAAGAGTGTCTCTCCATCAACATGTTTAAATAAAGTCTTAGGGGAGGAAAGATGTTTTTTGATCTCATTGAAGGCCTCATCACATTGTGAAGTCCAGTCAAATCCCTTTGCACCTTTTAAAGTTTGAAAAAACGGGGCACATCTGTCCAAAAACCTCGAGATGAACCGATTTAACGCAGCCAACCTCCCAGTCAACCGTTGTACCTCTTTAATATTCCGAGGAGGCTCTATTTGAAATAAAGCATTAAGCTGGTCCGGATAAGGATGTATCCCTTGTTCACTTATTATGTACCCTAGGAATTTTCCGGACTGCACTCCGAACACACACTTCTCTGGATTTAGTTTCAAATTTACTTTTACTAAGTTAGCAAAAGTTTCTTGTAGATCTGCCAAGTGTAGCTCTTCGTCCACGTTTTTTACCATCATGTCGTCAATATACACTTCCATATTTCTTCCAATTTGATCAGCAAAGGCTTTGTTTACTAACCTCTGATAGGTAGCCCCAACATTTTTTAACCCAAAAGGCATCACCTTGTAACAATGAAGGCCCCTATCAGTGACAAACGTAGTTTGCTCCTAATCGTTCGGATCTACTTGAATTTGGTTATACCCGGAGAAGGCATCCATGAAAGATAGTAGCTTATTTCTAGATGTAGAATCCACCAGCTAATCAATCCGGGGGACATGATACAAATCCTTTGGGCAAGCCCTGTTGAGATCTGTAAAATCAATACACATACGCCACTTGGCATTTTTCTTTTTCACCAAGATAGGATTGGCTGTCCATAAAGGATACTGAGACTCCTTTATATGCCCTATTTTAGTAAGCCTGTCGACTTCTTGAACAATGACATCAGCCTTTTCCTTGGAAAAAGCTCTTCTTTTTTGTATCACAGGTGCTATGTCTCTCCGGATGGAGAAGTGGTGTGATATGATATCTGCTGGTACCCCGGTAACATCAGCATTGCACCAAGCAAAAACATGCTGATGGTCTTTTAGGAACTTCAACATTTTACCATTTAGTTCGGAGGCCATTTTGGACCCTATCTTAATATTTTTCCCTCTCCCAAAGAATGCGTTTCAACCTCTTCAACCGGTATTAAAACTCCAGGGGTCTCTTTGGGGTCATCAATTTCACCCTCACCCCAGAAAGCCCCTCAAACTGCTATTCTTCATTGATACGAACTACCTCTAACGTCCGAGGGGCCAGTGCTATTGCATAACACTCTCTTGCAATCTTTTGGCTGCTCCGAACAACTCCCACTTGTCCTTGCACAACATATTTCAAACATTGGTGGATTGTTAAGGCCACTGCATGCATCCTAGATAGCCAAGACCTCCCTAGAATAGCATTGTAACAAGTGGGACAATCCACCACGATAAACAGTATTCTAACCATTTTCTTAAAAGGGCCCTTGCCCAACAAAACTTCCTCTTCGAACTCCCCGATCACATCTGTTGAGCTTCCAGTGAAACCCACAATTGACCTGTTCGAACGCTGAATTACCGCAGGATTTTTCATCTTTTTGTAGGAAGTTAAAAAGAGGATATTGGTTGAACTCCTAATATCCACCAAAATTCGTCTTATGTCATTGCCCCCAATGGATGCTCCTATGACAACAACATCTTCATGAGGACTTGTTATATCCCTCAAGTCATCCTCATCGAACACAATGAAGGGAAATGGAATATGTGATTGATAGGAAGGCATGCCTCCCTCCAGTTGGGTAGCTAATGTATGAACGTGCCTCTTCCTTGAAGAAGCAGTGGGTGCTGTCATGGTATCCCCTCCGAAAATTGTGAGCGACTAAAAAACGTTAATAAGCCCGGACACTGTTTTACAACATTCCTCAATGGCACCCACTCTGTTTCGAGTTGGATCAGGGTCCAAGTACTCTGACTCTACATCGAATCTCTCGATTATCACCATAGCTCCCTCCGGAGCGGATGTGCTTGCATTGTTCGGGCCAGGCCGATGAGCATTATCAGGCTTATTTCCTCCTTTTCTTTTAACATATGCTCCCAACTTTCCTCTTTCAATCAAATTATGGACTTCTTGCTTTAAAGCAATGCAATCGTCAATGGTATGGCCATTATCATTGTGGTATTGACAGAAGGAATTGTTACGATGCTCCCTAGGAGATTATAGTGCAACCGGCCTTCTATAGTGTACTTCTTCCTTTGTTTTGTCATAAATTGTGGCCACACTACTCTTTTAGCTCAGCAAACCACTACGGTTGAACCCAAGACCCTCTCTAATTTCTAGATTGTTGACTCTGGGCAGGCGCAGCTGGCTGAGACTGAGCTTTAGCTCTGTTATGACCCTGTTCGGCCTCCCTTGCCTTGTTCCCAGACTGATTTTGCTTGGGGTTTGGTGCAACCGGGGCAGACCTCACCTGCCTGTGCACCCTAGTTTTCTTTGTTTCATCCACGTTAATTTGTTTTCCGACCTGATTCAGTAAACCTCCCCATGTCATTGCCTTTTTTCTGGTCACTGAATCAGTCAAATTTCCAGGGTTTAAGCCCTGCCTCAGAGAAGCTATTGCCACTTGCTCGAAGCAATCAGCCAACTCATTTTTGGTATTTACAAAGCGACTTATATATTCCTTCAATGATTCATTCGGTTCTTGGGCACAATGGATAATTGTATCTCCATTGCCTTTCACCTCATTACTTCCAACAAAGTGCCTCCGGAAGGCCACCCAAAAGGTCTCGAAATTTATAATGCACCCTGTGGTAGGCTGTTATACCACTTCAAGGCACTCCCCGTAAAATACTGGTAGAATGCTCTACAAAGTAACTTATCGTCATCATCGAAGTTCATCATGAAATTTTTGAATTGTTCCAAGTGATTGTCCGGGTCTTTACTGCCATCGTATTTTTCCATCTTTGTGCTATCAAACCTCTTGGGGAGGTTTCCGGACAGGACTTTGGAAGACAATGGAGATTGTCTCCAATTTCGGCCACGACTGAAAACGGTATCCTCGTTAGGAGTTGAAAAGATACATGGCTCATCATGGAAGGCAAAGGGATCCACCAGCATCCGGTCTGTGTGTCTCCGGTTATGAGATGATCCTTTGCCTATATGCCTCTTTAACTTTCCATGCCTATCCCGTTTTCTTGAATACTTCTTAACCAACTTTTGTTTCTTTTTAGATCGGCCCTCATCACTGCTGGAGTACAAGGATTCTTCTATTCCATTTTCGTCCGAGGAGCTACTGAAAGATTCTGAGTCTGAATCAGAGCTCTCCACTGGCCTGGACCGGTGAGACGTTTTGGAGCTAGGATGAGTCTTCTTCGTACTCACATGGGTCTTCGAAGGCTCATGCTCTCTAGGGTTCTCAGTATGATGAGCACCTCATGCTTTTGATTTCTCTTTTATGCCCATCTTTGTTTTTTCTGCCCTCAGAGCTTATATTTCACCCTTTAATCTATCACGCTCTTCGATGGTATATTCATCATTTTCCCCCACCACTTCGAGCAAAGCTGGTGGTACTTTCGGTACGTCCGGATTCATTCGGACTGAATTTTCTGATGGTTTTGAATGTTATATTCAGGCACCGTCGCCCTCCCATTGTGGTTGCCAATTTGGTTTGGTTTATTTTCGTCGGAGGGTAAGTTTGTAATTTCTATTTAGAATTTTATGGAGTTTTGTAAGTATTTAATGTTTGGGTAGAATGTAGAGGGAGAATTAAGCTGTCTGGTTGTATTCAATTTTCATTACCTTCATTTAATGTTGGTGGTTGGGTATTTATACCCTTATATTTGGGCCACATAGGCTTTGAGGTTGTGTTTAATGGACTCGGGTCGCCAATTTGGTGTGGTTTATTTTCGTCGGAGGGTAAGTTTGTAATTTCTATTTAGAATTTTGTGGAGTTTTGTAAGTATTTAATGTTTGGGTAGAATGTAGAGGGAGAATTAAACTGCCTGGTTGTATTTAATTTTCATTACCCTCATTTAATGTTGGTGGTTGGGTATTTATATCCTTATATTTGGGCCACATGGGCTTTCGGCTCGTGTTTAATGGACTCGGGTCGAGTTTAAGGACCCATTAGTTCTAAGTAGGGGAACACGCAGCTTAGTCAAAAAGTGAATAGGTTTTAAGTACTTTAGTTCTGTTCGAACAATTTAATGGATGATGGTGTCCGAACTGCCCCTATCCGGTTAGGTGGACATTGTTCGAACTGACCCTGTCCGAGGTGGTGACAGAATCCAGACTCATCAATAATAACTCCCACCAACATAATAACTCCCACCAACTCTCATTAACTAAAAAACTCATGCCAAAAGCGATTCTCATTAACAAAAAAATTCCCGTCAAAATAAAAACTCCCGCCAAGAGTAACTATACTAGATCAACATGACACAGAATCCAATCTTAGAAAATAGAAACCACGTATCTACTTAAAAAAACACAAACACTATAACAGATGGAGTTTACATCTGATGAAGACTACCATATGCTTAAAGCGGCGAGGGTTGTCAGCCGAGAGATGGGGGAAGATAGTAGTGATATGTTCTTTGACCATGTACCATATATGATGTATTTCAACTACGGTCGTTTAGGACCAAAAGATCTAGAAGTGCGAAATCGTGATAAAATTAAACACAGGTACCTCTTCGTCCAAACGTTACAACCTTTACTTTTCATGCCGGCTAGAATAAAGAAAGAAGCGCCTTTGGTCTGGGACATGACGGTAGCAGACTACATCAGTACGGATATGGTGGCATATCCGGAGGATAGGATTGCAGAAAGGAATGAGGGGGGCGATTCAGATGACAATATGGGATACGATTTCGACGACTGATCATTTAACTCTTTCTTTGATTGTGCCTTTGAGCTGTTATGTTTCGAGTAGTCTATGTTTCCTTGAAGTGTTGTTTTAACTCTTGCACGTGTGTTGTTTTATATTAAGATTTCCTTGAAGTGTTTTTTTAACTACATCTCTTATGGATATTTAATTAAAAGGCATCTTTAATTTAATATTGCGCCTAATTATTTAAATTAAATGCAGCATTAATGTAAGTATATGCATAGTTTACCTAATGAAACACTTAGTATATGTATAGCCATCCACTTTCGTAACCGACCATACCATGCGTGATGGATCTAAAATCACAATTACCGTCAGGCATAACATTTTTAATTCGGCTTAGGAAAGGACGCATAAATTGAGCTATCGAGTCCGGCACATTTGGTAATCTCACCAGGATTGGTTTAGCTGAGAATGACGGTATAGCGATAATGTTGTTTGATGCATCCGGAGTGCCTAAACCAACACATGCAACCCATTTTTTTTGAGATTTTGCTCCAGAATTACTAAGAGTATGTGCGGCAACCGTTCTTTTAGTGCTACCGAAAGTGCCGATCGGGGTTGCTATACTAGCGACGGGTGTTACCATTCGTGGAGTTTCGGCACTATCGTAGGACTCGAACATTTCTTGTTCGTCATATTCGTGATACGAATGATCCCTTTTCGTGGAATAATCACGTTGGAGTTTGCTACCTTCAACGCGACCCCGGCTCAGTCCACGACCACGGCTTCCGACAAGTCCGGGAGTTCTACCGCGGGTTTTAACCTTTCTCGAGGGGTTCACAAAGGAGTGTCGTCGACGGATCCAAAATTTGTTGAAATTTTTCTAGCTAATGACTTTGTTCGTAAATATCAAACTCTTCAAGTTTAGCATTTAGATTTGTGAAATTAAATTTCACCTCTTCTTCGCATGTGAGTTTAACTAGAGGGACGATATCTAGTCTCTTCCCTGTAAATAAGTAGTTACAACATATATAAATAAAGATCATTATAAGATACATATATTACAAATGCAGCCAGCTATATATCATATAGCATTTGAAAATATTACATATAGTTATAGGGTTAATGAAACAGACTGTCAAGAAACACAGGTTAAGTAATCAATTTCACAGAAATTGTTGTTGCGGATTCCGTAGTGGAGATGTAGGTCCTTTAATCGGGTTAGGCGAAGGTAAGAGTTAATTTATTAAAGGGCGGTGCATTGCTTTTGTGATCTCAATTACAACACAATCCGTAAGAAAAGTCTTGGCCACTATGTTGGATCATATACTTGATCCGATTAAAGTGTCCAATCCACTTAAGAAGGTCTATCTAGAAAGCATCCTCTAGAAACAATTAAATTAATATTTATTAGTATTGGAGATTGTGCGTAAGATCAACTTTAGGTTGAGTGCAATATATTTTTTTAGGTTGAGTGCAATATACTCTTTTACCTTGAGTGTAGTCTTGAGGTTGAGTGCTTAAGTATCCATAAGCTCTTGGATGGTGGATCTTTATCGCCAATATGGTTCTATAAATAGTGGAGCTCTCCCAGCATCTAGAGTATCACGAAACACACGCAAAGAAGTAAATTAGAGAGAAAATTAGAGTGAGAGAAAAGAGAGACAATAATGCTCTCTTGAGTGCTAGAAAAATATTTTCTCTTCTACTGTGAGTTGTAACAGTATTTTGTAATATTTCTCTTTTTCAATCTATATCAAAGTTGTTTGTTTGTTTTAAAAAGAATATGGTTTAATATTTTCCGACAACAAAGTGGTATCCGAGCCACAAGCTCTATCAGAAATTTTGTTTTTAAATTTTCAACATATTGAAAAATATGGAAAATGGTGTATCATCCTTCCATGTTTAAACACTCAACAACAACAACTACGACAATTGGAGTATCAAAATGAAAGCTCTGCTCGGAGCACATAATGTGTAGGATGCCGTAGAAAAAGGGTTTGACGAACCCAAATATGAAACAAACCTTACTCAAGAGGAGAAAACAAATTTGAAGGATTCAAGAAAGATAGACAAAACAGCTCTCTTCCTCATCTATCAAGCATTAGATGATGATGGCTTCGAGAAAATTTCAAGCGCATCTTCCGCCAAGCAAGCGTGGGAGAAATTACAAATCTCTTACAAAAGAATCGAAAAGGTGAAAAAGGTAAGTATCCAAATATTAAGAGGTGAATTTGAATCCTTACACATGAAAGCGTCTGAAACTATTTCAGAATATTTCTCAAGAGTAGCGACCGTTTCTAATCAATTAAAAAGAAATGGTGAGAAGTTCGAAGATTTAAGAGTAATAGAAAAAATACTCCAGTTGTTGGATCCTGAAATTGAGCATATCATCTTGACGATTAAAGAAGCTAAAGAGTTGGAGAAAATGACGTTTGAAAAACTCCAAGGCTTATTACAAGCCTATAAAGAAAAGCACAAGAAGAAGCAAGATATCACCGAGCAACTCCTCAAAGTAGAACTCAAGGACATGCATGTAAATCAAAGAGATGATAGAACCAACGTGGTCGAGGCAAAGGTAAAGGCCGCAGACGAGGTGGTTATCATGCTAGTGGACGTGGATAGAATTACAACAACAATAATTCCAACTATAACTAAGAGAAACGAGAAACATCAGCACGAGGTCGTGAAAGAAGAAATCCAAACTCGAGGTATGATAAATCTTAAATCCAATGCTATAAATGTCAAAGATTTGGATATTATGCTTCAGAATGCAGAGGTCCCAACAATAGAGTTGAGGAGAGGGCTAACTATGTGGAGGAGAAGATGGAGGAAAAAGATATGTTACTATTAACATAAAAAAATACTAATGAAGGCCAAGAGAACACTTGGTATCTTGACAACGGTGCAAGAAACCATATGTGTGAGAAAAGAAGCATGTTCATAGAGATCAATGAAGTAGTGAGTGACAATGTCTCTTTTGGAGATTGGTGAGGATTATTTTCCACCGAGGGTAATTTTGTCAAGAGTTTTGTGATGTTTCAAGGGTATTTAATATTTGGATAGATTGTAGTGAGAGATTTGAGCTGCCTGGTTGTATTTAATGTTCATTACCGTCATTAATGAAAGTGGTTGGATATTTATACCCTTAATTATGGGCCACATGGGCTTTCAGGTTAACTTATGAATTCATGTCGAGTTCAATGACCCATTAATATTTAAGCAAGTAAGTAATTAGCTTAGTCATGAAATGATTTAGGTTTAAATACATTAGTCCTGTTCGGATGGTTCAGGGGGTGGTTTTTATCCGAATTGCGCCTGTCCGGTTCCCTCAGTGAGTGGTGAGAAAATCCGGACTCATTAGTAGCCCCTTTTTTAGGTGATGTTCGAAGGCCTTTAACATGACCTAAAAATAGTTCAAGTGTACCCATAACAATGTCCGGACATTTCTAAATGTATGACGACTTTATCCGGACAGATCGAAACCCTTAGAAGCTGAACAATTTTGCCAGAGATAGTGGGACACGTGTCCTTCTCTGATTCGCCTCACCGGCTGTTTTTTTCCTAGAAAGTCGCTTCTAGTGTGGATAAAAGTAGCCTGGGGGTAGGCTGGTAATTTTGAGTAGAGTTTTAAGGCGGCGTAAGGGTGTTTCACGGTGGTATGGTGGTGTTTAAAGGAGTTTCAAGATATTTCAGGGTGTTTCGAAGTGTTTCAAGGGTGGAGAGAGAATTAAGCAGCCTGGCAGCAGTTAATTTTTCTTACCCATAGTTAATGCTGGTGGTTGGGTATTTATAGTGTGAAATTTGGGCCCTTATGGGCTTTCGGGTCAAGTTTAGTGGACCCGGGTCATGTTTAAAGACCCATAAGTTTTAAGTAAGTGAATAGACAGCTTAGTCAGATAGTGTTTAGGTATTTTAGTACTTTAGTCATAGTTCGAACTGCCTTATGCTTGCAGTGTTCAAAATCACCTGTCCGGTTCAATCAGTCCTGTTCGGATTATAGTCTTCGAGTCTGTCCGATTTTCGGGGAGTTTTACTTTGGACTACCCTTCCGGGGCGCTCTTCGAATTCGGACTCATCAGGAGCCCCTTTTTTAGGTATTTGAACAAGTGTCCTTGTTAAAGAACTGAAAAACAGTCCGATTGGAGAAGTGGTTTTCCAATTCGAAGAGAGTTGAGACAGGCCCGGACAGCCCAACCGTTACGAATTCCAAACGGTTCTTTGTCAGAAGTAGTGGGACACGTGTCACCCTCCGGTTGGTCACTCCAGCCATTTTTCTACCTCAAAAATTACACCACTTTATTGAATAGGTAACTTCTTTAAATGGTTTTGATGACGTCAGCGCCGTCTTTTAATCATTGCCCAACTTTTCGGATTCTCCTAGGAATCAAACCCCTTTTTTACATTTACTATAAATACTATTCATCTTTCACAGTCTCATTTTCACTTTGCCATTTTACTCAAAACTTCATCTCTCTAAAACCTTAAGATTTCCTTAATCGTTTTATGTTCACAGCAAGAACAGCTTTAATCAAGGGTGGCTGGCTCAATCTTTCAGAACTAGAGAGAGCTCAAAGGGTTGAAAAAGAGAAAAGGATTGCAGCAGGGCTTCCAGCATCGCCAGTTGAGAGACCAGCCACCTTAATCGAAGAATCTGATAAAGGTTCGTCTTCTTCGAAAGGTACAAAACCTAGAAAACTTTTTCGAACGACACTCTCCCCCATCGTTTCAGACTCTTCAGTTCAAGAGTCAATTCCTGTCGTCGAACCAGGGGTTACTGTTACGAGTGTCAAGAGGAAATCTACTTTTATTGCCATGGGGTCCGACTCCGATCATTCCCCAGACAAGCTGATCATGAAAAGACCAAGCAGGTTGGTCAAAGGACTCTCCTCAAAGAATACTAGTGAATCAGAGTCAGGGGTAGCTGTTAGGACTCTCCGGGAAAGGCCGGTCGGTCCGGAGGCTAGCAGTCCACTACCTCCCAAGGAAGCCTCGACCTCAGAAACTCAAACTGAGGCGAGAACTCAAAAGCATGCATCAAGCCAGCAGTCCGGAGGATCAGCTGTACCAAGCTTCATCCCTCCCCGGGCTGCTTCTACAGAAGTTCCCCCAACTGTAATGGAGGAAAGGATGGAAGACTCCACTGAGGAGGTCAGGTTTGAGTCCGAGTCTTCCGGACAGGTTGAAACTGCTATGGTTGTTGCCAAGAAAGGCAAAGAAGACTTGTATCTAAGGCGTCCAGATCTGCCGGAGAGCCTTGAAGGGAGAGTTGGGCCCTGCTTCCATAAGGTAGAGTCCAAGTATCTTCTGTCTTTGTTGAAAACCAAATATTCGTTTATTCACAGTAGAGATCTGGGACGGCTTCGCACTAAGTGGGGGATCCCTGAAAACGTAAAGATCCGAATTCCTATTGACCCGGAGACCCCGATGGACTGCAAGAGGAACGAGATCGTAATTTTTACAGAGCTGCTAAATTGGGGACTCAGGTTCCCATTGGATCCAGAAATAGTGCGCTATTTCCACTTAGTGAAGTTATGTCCATCGCAGCTAAGCCCCAACGGATGGTACACCTTGATGTCATGTATTATGGCGTCTCGGCTGTCCGGAATTCCTCTTCCAATGGAAGAGTTCGCTGCTGTTGCCAGTCTGTGCAAACACCACCAGTTCCCTTTTTATCACTTTAATATGGGGAACAACCTGAAAGCCGTCGACGATCTCCTGGAGTCGGAGAATAAATGGAGGAGCCAGTTCTTATTTATAAGTGGCTCATGGGAGAATGGTAAAAAGATTAAGGTCGGGGAGAATCCTAGCCTTCTTCGAAGTAGATGGAGAAGTGATCGTAAGTTCTTTCTTTAAGTTTCTATTCGAATCTTCCCTTCTGTAAGCTTTTACTAACTAACTATTCTTTTGTTTTGCCAGAACTGCCAAAAGAGTTTGGAGACTATGCGAAAGCCGGACAGGTTACCTGTGGCAAGATAAACGCATGGGCCGCAGAGAACTGGGAGAACCGGTTTCACAAGGCTTTCACTCCGGGAAACTTAGCCAGATCTCACCTGTGGAACACCACAGGTCGGAGGGATTTAACATGAGAGGAGTTCTCCACCCCTCCTGATGATGACATAGTGCTGAGAAGGTCACACGAGCTAGATGGGACCCTTTTCCTCCCTCTTCGGGCCAAAGCCCCAAGTAAAATGAAGGGCCAGAAGAAGAAAGGGAGGAAAACGGCAGTGGATACGGAGAAAAAGGCTCTAACTGACACAGAAGTGCCAGTCCCAGCTCAAGTTGATGCAAATCTTCTACAAGTGGTAGAAGTGGAAAGTAAGAAACACGGAGAGACTCCCTCAAAACCTGCGAGGGCCTCCAAACGAACCCGTAAGCAAGTAAGTGATGGTGCTGACAGAGAAGTAAAAAAGAAGAAGACTTCTCAAGAAGAAGAGTTCGCTGTCCGGGATCCGGAGCCCACTTTCCCAATTGACCCAACGTTGGCTGAAGCGATCCCAGAGAATCTTAACGAAGGAATTCCAGGGGAGCTCCATACTGATGAGATTGAAAGGGGAGAGATCAATATGGACGAAGTGGATGTCACCGGCCTGGGTCCTCTAGGTGATTACTTTCTTGGTCTGTCAAGAGACGAGTTTGCTGGGCCATACGTTCCTCCAAGTAGTTCCAACACGGTAAACTTCAACGGTAAGACTTTTTTGGTTTCCAGCGAGAGGGATGTTATAGCTCATTCCCTCCTTAGCAACGTGCAACCTGTGCTCACCCTGGAAAGGCAAGTCCGGAGTCAGGCAGAAACCATTAAGGAGCTTAAGTCTGAGAAGGAGAAACTGTCCGATGACCTCCGGGGTGCCACTACCCAGGTTGACTTGCTTAAGGAGTCGAACGAACAGCTGAAGAAGAGTAAAAATGAAAGCAACACAAAAGTTGCCTCTTTAGAGAAAACTCTAGAAGATCTCCGGGCTAAGCTGTCCGAGTTGGAGAAGGACTTGAAAACCTCAAAAGATGAGACTGCAGCAAAAGAGAAGATTGTCACCAATCTGACTACGGAAAACTTGCTTTGGAGAATGCAGTGACTCAGGCTGTTGGTGAGAAAGCTGCCCTGGTGAAGGATCAAGAGGCCATGATCAAGGCCAAAATCAATGCTTACGCCAAGGAGATGATACGGAGTGAGGAATTATTGATTGAGAAGGTGAAGTCCGACATGGTCCTCCTATTTCACGAGAAGTTCCCGAAGAGGAGACTTAGGGACTTATGGCGTTATGTGGATGATGACGATCTTCCATATTGGACCATGGTTGATGAAGGGTATACTGATATATCCTCATCTGGTGACGAGGAGGAGACCGGAGAGAGTCCGGGTGAAGAAGAAGCTGACCCCAAAGGCAAGAAGGTCATTGAGGAAAAAAGTGAAATCAAGACCAAGGGAAAAGACGAGGGTGAGCCATCTTCAAAGGCTCCACCTTAGTTAGTAATTTATTTCGTTTACTTTTTGTTCGAACCAAAGTCCTTGGAAGGCCAAGGCACCTTTTTTGTGATGCTGTCCGTTTTAACCGGACAGATTTTCGTATTATGTTAAAACTTGTTTAAAAAGTCCTTCGAAGGCCAAGGCAACTTTAAGTTTTATCGAACGAATGTTTTATCTTGCACAACCTTTCTCTTATTCCATAGTTTGTTTAAGTATTTCGTATTGTGAGAGTGTTTAATTTCTCTGGCTAGAATTTAAATAGCCCTTAGATCTTTTAGTCCGAATAGTATGACAATCACCAGAATTTTGTAAAAACTTAGAAAATTGTTTAAGAAGGCTTCAAGTTTTATTGAAAGCTCTTCGTGGCGCCGAAGAGAGGGAGTGGTATGCCCCCAAATATTTACATGGATGTTTAAACAAGTAAATATTTACATAAGTTTTATTCCAAATACATTCGAAGGTGTTCAATATTCCAAGGGTGAGTTAAAACCCTGCCATCTTTGTCTTCCAGCCAGTATGTGCCAGGCTTGATTCTTTCAACCACAGTATACGGACCCTCCCAAGTTGGGGCCAGCTTTCCGAAGAGTTTTTCCTTGGTATGCAAGAAAACTTTCCTCAATACTTTATCTCCTGGTTGAAAGTCCCTTCTTTTAACCTTGGAAGCAAACCTGCTTCTCATCAAGCCCTGATAGTGTGCTATTCTAAGATGAGCTTTTACTCGCCTTTCTTCAATCAAATCAAGTTGATTTCTGATTGCTACTTCATTAGCCTGTCCGGAGAAGTTATGAACACGAAAAGAGGGGAGTGTCTTCTCTATGGGAGCTACTGCATCCATCCCATAGACCAAGGCAAAAGGTGATTCTTGTGTGGCAGCCCCAGGCGTTGTCCGGTAGGCCCACAAGACTTCTTGTAAATAACTAGGCCACTTCCCAGCAGCCCCTTCTAGATTTTTCTTTAAGCCGGACAGTATTGTTCTATTAGCCACCTCCACTTGCCCATTGGCTTGTGGGTGGAATGGTGAAGAAAAGCAGTGCTGAATACCCCTTGAGGCACAGAAGCTCTCCATTTCTCTGTTGTCAAACTGTGGCCCATTATCTGTTGTTATTCTCTGAGGGACACCAAATCTGCAACATATGTTGGATAGAATGAATTTTATAACAGCCTTTGATGTTGTTCCTGCTAAGGGGGCTGCTTCTATCCACTTTGAAAAGTAGTCGATGGCTACAATTATGGTTTTACGCCCTCCGGACGCCATAGGGAGAGGCCCAACTAAGTCCAATCCCCATCGAGCAAAAAGGATAGGCTCAGAAATTGATTCCAAAGGGATGGCTGGTACATGAATTTCATTGCTGTACCTCTGGCATGGATCACACCTTCTTACCAGTTCCTTGGCATCTTTCATTATTGATGGCCAATAATATCCGGAGAGAAGCACTCTTCTTGTTAACGCTCTAAATCCACAATGGGCTGATCCCTCACCATCATGCAGTTCGGAGAGAACCATTTGTGACTCATGATCTCCTAAACAACGTAGGAGAGGTTTACTATAGGATTTCTTGTACAAGACCTCTCTAATCATGATGAAACCACGAGCCTTGTGCTTTAAAGTTCTGGCTTGTGATTTTTCCAAAGGTACAATACCATCGGACAGATATTGTATAAGTGGAGACCTACAATCTTGAGGTTTATTTACTTGTATTTCAAAAACTTCCTCTTTCTCCCCTTCATCAAGTTGAATAGAAGGACTTTCAAGCACATGGATCCATGGATAGGACTCCGTATATGCTATTGTTGCCAATGAGTCTGCCAGTTCATTCTCTGCCCGGGGAATATGCTCATAGACAACAGCTTTAAACTTCATTGCCTCATTTTTCAAGAGAAGTAAATACTTGATTAACTGTTCTTTTCTAGCTTCTGATAGGCCCAAGGCATGGTGGACAAGAAATTGGGAGTCGCTTAGCAGCTTGACCCTTTTTGCTCCACAAATGTAAGCCAATTTTAATCCAGCTATAGCTGCTTCGTATTCGGACTCGTTATTGGACGCCCTAAAAGCAAAACAAATAGCTTGAAACATGTTGTCCCCATAGGGAGAGGTAAGACATATTCCTGCCCCAGATCCTATGGCACTGGATCCTCCATCTGTTCGGACAATCCACACTTTTTTGTCTTTTGAATCAGCAGGTTGTTCTGAGTCCCTATCAGAATGGAATTCGACGAGAAAATCTGCCACAGCTTGAGCCTTTACTGCTGTTCGAGGAGCAAAGTCTATGTCGAAGTCCCCCAACTCTACTGACCACTTTGTCATTCTGCTCGAAATATCCGCTTTCTGAAGGACATTTTTTAAAGGGAAAGATGTCCGGACTATGATAGGATGAGCCTGAAAATAAGGCCTCATCTTTCTTGCAGCTATCACCAAGGCCAATGCTAATTTTTCAAGTTTCAAGTAGCGCCGTTCAGCATCAATCAGGCTTTTGCTGATGTAGTATACTGGGTGAGGATACCCATCAACCTCTCTAACTAACACAGCACTGATGGCACAACTTGAAACAGCCAGATACACAAATAGAGTCTCCCCATCGATTGGTTTGAATAAAGTCTTCGGAGAGGATAGATGCTTCTTGATTTCATTGAATGCCTCATTACACTGTGGTGTCCACTCAAACCCCTTTGCACCCTTCAAAGTTTGAAAGAAAGGAGCACATCTGTCCGAAGACCTTGAGATGAATCTGTTCAAAGCTGCTAACCTCCCCGTTAACCGCTGCACTTCTTTAATATTTCGTGGAGGCTCCATTTGGAACAAGGCATTGAGTTGGTCCGGGTCGGGCTGTATTCCATGCTCACTTATAATATACCCTAAGAACTTCCCGGACTGCACTCCGAACACACATTTTTCAGGATTTAACTTTAAATTTACCTTGGCCAGGTTGGCAAAAGTCTCCTGGAGGTCGGACAAGTGTAGCTGCTCATCCACAGTTTTCACCATCATATCGTCGATGTAAACCTCCATATTTCTTCCAATTTGATCCGCAAATGCTTTATTGACTAACCTTTGATAAGTAGCCCCAGCATTTTTCAAGCCAAAAGGCATCACCTTATAGCAGTGTAAACATCTATCAGTAACAAAAGTGGTATGCTCTTGATCTCTTGGATCCACCTGGATCTGATTATATCCGGAGAAAGCATCCATGAAGGAGAGTAGCTTGTTCCCAGAAGTAGAATCTACCAGCTGATCTATCCGGGGACCGGATATAAGTCTTTTGGGCAAGCTCGATTGAGATCTGTGAAGTCAATGCACATTCGCCATTTACCGTTTTTCTTTTTCACCAAGACCGGATTGGCAGTCCACAAAGGATACCGAGATTCTTTAATGTGCCCCATCTTTGTGAGTCTGTCAACCTCTTGTACAATGACATCAGCCTTTTCTTTTGAGAAAGCTCTCCTCTTTTGCACTACTGGTGCTACGTCTCTCCGGACAGATAAGTGATGGGAAATCACTTCTGACGGTACTCCAGTAACATCAGCATTGCACCAGGCAAAAACATGCTGATGGTCTTTTAAAAATTTTACCATCTCTTCTTTCAACACTTGTGGCATTTTGGACCCTATCTTGACAAACTTCCCTTCTTCCAAGCAGTGTGTCTCAACCTCTTCAACTGGGATCAACACTCCGGGGGTCTCTCTAGGGTCATCAATTTCACCCTCACCCCCAGAAAGGCCCTCAAACTGCTATTGGTCAGTTATACGGACTGCCCCCAGCGTTCGTGGAGCCAAGGCAGTGGCATAACATTCTCTTGCAACTTTCTGACTGCTCCGGACAACCCCAACCTGCCCCTGAACAGCATATTTTAGACACTGATGGACTGTCGAAGCCACTGCATGCATCCTAGAGAGCCAAGATCTCCCTAGAATAGCATTATAGCAAGTGGGACAATCCACCACAATGAAAAGTATTCGGACTGTTTTCTTGAATGGGCCTCTGCCCAACAAAACTTCTTCTTCAAACTCACCGATTACATCGGCTGAGCTGCCCGTGAAGCCTACGATCGACCTATCTGATTTTTGAATCACAACTGGATTTTTCATCTTCTTGTAAGTATCAAGGAAAAGGATATTGGCTGAGCTCCCAGTATCTACCAGGATTCGCCTTATCTCATTGCCCCCTATCGATGCTCCTATGACGACAGCATCTTCATGAGGGCCAGCAATGTCTCTCAAATCATCCCCATCAAAGACAATGAATGGGAATAAACTTGACGATTGATAAGAGGTCATGCCCCCTTCTAGCTGGGTTGCCAAATTATGAACATGCCTTTTTCTTGATGAAGTGGTAGGAGCCGTTACGGTGTCCCCTCCGAAAATTGTCAAGGACTCAAAGAATTTAATGAGCCCGGAGACCGACCTGGAACGCTCCTCTATTGCACCCACTCTGTTACTTGCTGGATCAGGATCCAAGTATTCAGATTCCACATCAAACCTTTCAACAATTACCATGGCCCCTTCTGGGGCAGCATTAACCGGACCAGCCCGGTGAGTGTTGTCAGGCCTGTTGCCTCCTCTTCTTTTGACATATGCACCCAACTTCCCTCTTTCAATCAGGTTCTGAACCTCTTGTTTCAAGGCTATGCAATCGTCAGTAGTATGGCCAACATCATTGTGATATTGACAAAAAGAACTGTTTCGATGTTCTCTAGGAGACTGCAAGGCTGCTGGTCTCCGGTAGTGTACTTCATCTTTAGTTTTGTCAAAAATGGTTGCCACACTTTCTTTGAGCTCTGCAAACCACTCCGGTTAGACCCACGGCCCCCTTTTGTTTCTAGACTGTTGGCTTTGTGCAGGAGCAGCTGGTTGAGACTGAGCTTTTCCTCTTCCATGCCCCTGTCCGGTTTCTCTAGCTTTGTTGCCGGACTGGTTTGGATTGGGAGTTGGTGTCACCGGGGTGGATCTCACCTGCCTGTGCACCCTGGTTTTTTTTGTTTCATCAACATTTATTTGTTTGCCAACTTGATTCAGCAATCCACCCCAGGTCATGGCTTTCTTCCTTGTTACCGAATCGGCCAGGTTGCCCGGGTTCAAACCTTGTCTCAGGGATGCTATTGCCACTTGTTCAAAGCAATCAGCCAGCCCGTTCTTTGTGTTCACAAAACGACTTATGTATTCTTTCAACGATTCATTTGGCTCTTGGGCACAATGGATTATGGTATCTCCATTGCCCTTGAGCTCCTTACTTCCCACAAATTGCCTTCGAAAGGCCACCCAAAAGGTATCAAAGTCCCTGATACAGCCCTGAGGAAGGCTGTTATACCATTTCAGAGCACTCCCCGTAAAGGACTGGGAGAATGCCCTGCAGAGTAGTTTATCATCATCATCAAAGTTCATCATGAAGTTCTTGAATTGCTCCAGATGATTGTCTGGATCAGTACTGCCATCATACTTCTCCATCTTGGTGCTATCGAACCTCTTGGGGAGGTTTCCGGATAGGATTTTAGAAGACAGTGGAGACTGCCTCCAATTCATTCCACGACTGAACACGGTATCCTCATTAGGTGTTGCAAAGATACCTGGCTCATCATGGAAGGCAAATGGATCCACCAGCATCCGGTCTATATGTCTCCGGCTGTGAGATGATCCTTTCCCAATGTGTCTTTTCATTCTTCCATGGTGGTCTCTTTTTCTGGAATACTTTTTAACTTGCTTTTGTTTTTTCCTGGTTCGCCCTTCGTCACTGCTGGAGGACAAGGACTTTTCATTCCCCTCACTGTCCGAAGAGCTGTCCGAAGATTCTGAACTTGAGTCAGAACTCTCCACAGGCTTGGACCGGTGAGACTTTTTAGAACTAGCATGTGTCTTTTTAGTGCTCACATGAGTCTTTGAAGCCTCATGCTCTCGAGGGTTATCAGAGCGATGAGCAACTGATGCTTTGGACTTTTCCTTCATGCCCATCTTGGCCTTCTCAGCCCTCAGAGCTTCTATTTCAACCCTCAACCTGTCACGCTCTTGGACAGTATATTCATCGTTCTCTTCCACCACTTCGAGCAAAGCTGGTGGAAGCTCTGGATTATCCGGATTCATTCGGACAAAATTCTTTTACTTGGTTTTGAATGTTTGATTCAGGCACCGTCGCCTCCCACTGTGGTCGCCAATTTGGTGTGGATAAGAGTAGCCTGGGGGTAGGCTGGTAATTTTGAGTAGAGTTTTAAGGCGGCGTAAGGGTGTTTCACGGTGGTATGGTGGTGTTTAAAGGAGTTTCAAGATATTTCAGGGTGTTTCGAAGTGTTTCAAGGGTGGAGAGAGAATTAAGCAGCCTGGCAGCAGTTAATTTTTCTTACCCATAGTTAATGCTGGTGGTTGGGTATTTATAGTGTGAAATTTGGGCCCTTATGGGCTTTCGGGTCAAGTTTAGTGGACCCGGGTCATGTTTAAAGACCCATAAGTTTTAAGTAAGTGAATAGACAGCTTAGTCAGATAGTGTTTAGGTATTTTAGTACTTTAGTCATAGTTCGAACTGCCTTATGCTTGCAGTGTTCAAAATCACCTGTCCGGTTCAATCAGTCCTGTTCGGATTATAGTCTTGGAGTCTGTCCGATTTTCGGGGAGTTTTACTTTAGACTACCCTTCCGGGGCGCTCTTCGAATTCGGACTCATCAGCTTCCACATACTTTGAAAAGAAACCCCTTAATTAATGTTGGTGATATCAGCGCCTTCTTTAATCATTACACCTATCTTTTCGTATTCTCCTAAGTATCAAAGCATCATTTGTTCTTTTAGTATAAATTAGTCCACTTTTCACTGTTTTACCATCTTCATTCTCTTTACTTTATTAATCTTCAAAGTCTTTACCTCTTAAAAAACCCTTCTTTTGTTGTGAGTTTATGTTCACAGCAAGAAACGCCCTAGTAAAAGGTGGGTGGCTCAATTTTTCGGAGTTAGAAAAAGCTCAAAAAGTCAAAAGAGAAAAGCGCATTGCTGTGGGCCTCCCTGTCTTTCCTGTCGAAAAGTATGATACACCAAACTCAGCCTGATCGGGGTTCATCTTCTGCCAAAAGTTCTAAACCCATAAAGTTATTCCAGCCCAATCTTTCTCCAATCGCTTCAAGCTCATTGGTTCAAGAATTAGAGTCCGTTGTTGAACCAGAACAGGCGGTTACAAGCCTTAGAAAACCTTCCCCATTCATAGTTATGGGATCAGATGCTGATATTTCCCCAGAGAAGCTAGTAGATCGACAAAGGGGTCGTCTGGTGAAAGGGCAGACTGCTACAGCACAGCCTAAACCCTCCAAAATCCACGCCTTCTAAGTCAGAAGTACCCGTTAAAATTCCAAAGGACAAGCTGTCCGGTCCGGAGGCTACCAGTTCAAGCCTCCGGAAAGAGACCTCCGGATCTGAGCCCCAACCAGATTCTAGACCACAAGAGGAGAAGAATGCTCAACAATCCGGAGGGCCTACTGAGCCAACCACTAGCTGTTCTCTCCCAAAAATAGCTGACAATCCTTCCATGGTAATGGAAGATGTAATGGAGGACATCATCGAAGAAGCCCCTTTTGAGACTGATGTCTCCGGGCACACAAGCGAGACTGGCATCACCAAGAATAGCAAAGGCAAAGAGAAAGTATGTTTAAATCATCCGGACCTGCCGGAGTGCCTTGTAGGAAAAGTGGGGCCTTGTTTCCAAAAAGTAAGCGTAAAATATCTGCTAGCCATGTAGATAATCAATTATGCTTTTATTCATACAGCTGAACTTGGCCGGATGAGGACGAAGTGGGGGATTCCGGAAAATGTTAAAATGAGGATACCAATCGATCCGGAGACACCCATGGATTGCAAACTCAGTGAGATAGTTTTCTACACTGAGTTATTTAAATGGGGGCTTAGGTTTCCCCTGGACCCAGAAATAGTCAGATATTTCCATCTGATAAAGCTTTGCCCAACTCAACTAAGCCCTAATGCCTGGTTCACCCTTATGGCATGTATCCTGGATTTCAGGCTCTCCAGAATTCCTCTTCCGATGGAGAAATTCGTTGCTGTAGCAAGCCTATACAGAAACCACGTCATCCATTTTTATTACTTTAACATGAGCGACGATTACAAGGCGGTAGATGATTTACTTGAGTCGGAGAAAAGCTGGAAAACTCAATTTCTGTTCATCAGCGGTGCCTGGGAGAATGGGAAGAAAATCAAAGCTGGTGTCAACCCAAGCATGCTTACCAGCAGATGGCGAAATGATGGTAAAAATCTCATTACATACTTCTACTTTTGTTTATAACAATTTTTTCTAAATTCCTCTTCTTTTGTTTTTTCGCAGTAATGCCCAAGGATTTCAACGATTACTTAGAGGCCGGGCAGACTACTCGTGCCAAGCTAAATGCTTGAGCTGCTGAAAAATGGGGAAACCGCTTCCACAACTGTTTCACCGGAGGCAATTTAACAAGATCATATCTTTGGAATACAACCGACCAGAGGGACTTGTCCTGGGAGGAATTAACTACTTCACCCCCTCCGGGAGTGATTCTGCGGAAGACAGAGGGAAAATATTGGAAATTGGTCTTGCCAGGCAGAGCTAAAGCCCCAAGCAAAATGAAGGGCAAGAAAGTTAAGGCCAAGAAAGTTGTTGTTGAGGCCAATCCTACCGAGGTAAAGGAAGCTGTCCCAACAAAAGCAGAGGGACAAGATCAAGGTCAGATTGATGTTCCCTTATTGCAAGTGGTGGAACACGAAAGCACCAAGGAAGTAGATGGGTCTCCAAAACCCCAAAAGGCTCTTAAAAAGGACAAAAAACGGGGAGCATAAGGTGGAGACAGGGAGGCCAAGAAAAAGAAAACCTCCAAAGGAGATGAAGTTTCTCTCCGGGCTCCGGAGTCTCTACCTCCATCTGACCCAACCGACCCTACTCAAGCAGAAGAAATTTTTGGTGACCTTCACACCGGAGAGGGTGCCGGAGGGGACATCAATATTGATGGTGTTGACATCACAGGGCTTCAAGGGATTGGTCTTTACTTTGAAGACTTTGCTAAGGATGATTTTGTTGGACCCTAATTCCCCCCAAGTTCTTCGAACATCGTCACCTTCAATGACAGGTCGTTTTTTGTTTCGAGTGAGAGAAACATCATCACCCATTCCTTACTAAGCAACATCCAGCCAATGCTTACCTTAGAGAAGCAAGTGCACAATCAGTCAGCCATCAGCAATACCCTCAACTCTGACAAAGAGAAGCTGTCTAGTGACCTTCTTAGTGCCAATCAAAATGCTGAGGTATTGAAGAAAGAGAACGAGGAGTTGAAAAAACGTCAGGAGGACTTGGCCACCAGACTGGCCAATTCGGAGGGAGTTGTCACAGAACTCCAAGAAGTAGTTTGACCTGGAGAGAAACTTCTCTTCTTCAAAAGAAGAGGTGAAGGCTAAAGAAAACATCATTAAGACCTTAACCGATGACAAGATTTTGCTTGAAAACACTGTGTCCAAGGCTGAACAAGAGAAAGTTGACTTGTTAAGGGAGTAAGAGAAAACAATCCAAGCTAGGATTTATGCTTATACCAATGAGGTGATAGACTCTCAGGAGGAAAGGTATGCCGAAGTCAAGTCGCTCTTTCATGAGAAATTTCTGAAGAGGACACTGGGAGATTTATGGCGATTCGTAGAATACGAAGACCTTCCCCACCATACCATGGCTGATGGCGATAAGCATAACTACTCCAGTGGCTGGGATGACACAACCGATGAAGAGGAAAATACTGGGGAGAGTCCGGATGATGACCCAAAGAAGAAGAATCCAAGTGAGGCTAAGCCATCTAAGAAAGCTCAGTCTTAAAGTATCAACTATGTTTTTTTAATTTTCTGTGATTGAACCAAAGTCCTTGGATGGCCAAGGCATTTTTTGTAACCTTGTCCGGGCCTTGTCCGGATAAACCTTTCTGTTTTGAGAATTCAAAGTCCTTGGATGGCCAAGGCATTTCGTACAACTTAATGGGTAGTTTCATTTTACACAACTCTTGCATTATTTCATAGTTTTTCAACTTTGGTTGCTAATGTTTAAACATCCCTTAGTTATTTTACAAGTATTTTAAAGTGAGAGTGTTTAAGAAGGCATCATATTTTATAAAAACGACCAGACACCTCATTAAAACCTCCCGAGCCACCAGGGAGGAAAGAGTATGCTCCCAAATATTTACATGAACTTTTAAACAAGTAAATATTTACATAGCTTTTATTCCAAGTACAACCGGAGATGCTCAATGTTCCAGAATTGATTCAAAATCCTTCCATCCTTATCTTGGAGCCGGTATGTCCCAGGCTTAAGCTTTTCACTGACCACATAGGGTCCTTCCCAAGTTGGAGCTAGCTTGCCGAACTGCTTCTCCTTGGTGTGTAGGAAGACTTTCCTCAATACTGTATCCCCTGGTTAGAAATATCTTCTCTTAATTTTAGAAGCAAACCTGCTTCTCATTAACCCTTGATATTGTGCGGCTCTAAGGTGAGCTTTAACTCTTCTTTCTTCCATTAAGTCAAGCTGGCCTCTGACTGCCACTTCGTTAGCGTGTTCGGAAAAATTATGAACTCGAAAGGAAGGAAGAGTAGCCTCAATGGGAGCTATGGCATCCATCTCATATACTAAGGCGAAGGGAGACTCTTGTGTTGCAACCCCGGAAGTGGTCCGGTAAGCCCATAAGACTTCTTGTAGATAACTTGGCCATTTTCCAGCAGCCCCTTCTAAATTCTTTTTAAGAGCGGACAACATAGTCCTGTTAGCCACTTCAACTTGTCCGTTTTCCTATGGGTGGAAAGGAGAAGAGAAGCAATGTTGAATGCCTATGGAGGCACAGAAAGTCTCCATTTCCTTGTTGTCGAATTGTGGCCCATTGTCTGTAGTTATCTTCTGTGGAACTCCAAATGTGCAACAAATGTTAGACAAGATGAATTTGATAACCAATTTCGAGGTAGTTCCTGCCAATGGGGCTGCTTCGATCCACTTCGAAAAGTAATCAATGGCAACAATTATACTTCTACACCCCCCGGACGCCATGGGAAGAGGTCCCACTAAATCCAGCCCCCATCGAGCAAAATGTATTGGCTCAGAAATTGACTCTAAAGGGACAGCCGGAGTATGAATTTCATTACTATATCGTTGGCATGGATCACACTTTTTTACCAACTCTTTGGCATCGTGCATTATAGGGGGCAATAGTACCCAGCTAACAAAACTCTTCTAGTTAGGGCCCTGAATCCACAGTGTGCTGATCCCTCACCATCATGTAATTCAGATAGCACTATTTGAGAATCATCGATCCCCAAACATCACAAGAGGGGTTTACTATAGGATTTTTTATAAAGAACATCTCTTAGGATGACAAAACCACGAGCCTTGTATTTTATTTTCCTTGCTACCGCGTTTTCCGGAGGCAAGATGCCATCTAAGAGATAGTGAAGGAGAGGAAATCTCCAATCTTGGGGTTGTTTTATCTGTATATTCAAACTTTCTTCTTCTTTATCCGGATTGGTTTGAATGGATGGCCATCCTTGCACATGTATCCAAGGGTAGGACTCAGAGTAGGTTATGGTTGCCAAGGAGTCTGCTAGCGTATTTTCTGTTCGGGATATGTGCTCATAAGCGACACTTTTGAAATTGAGTGACACTTCTTTGAGGATAAATAAATATTTAATCAACTGCTCTTTTTTTTGCTTCGGACTGACCTTGTGCATGATGGATAAGAAGCTGATAATCGCTCATTAACCTGACCGTTTTGGCTCCACAGATGAGAGCTAACTTCAAGCCAGCTATAGCAGCTTCATACTCGAACTCATTATTGGAAGCCCCGAAGGAAAAACATATAGCCTTGTACATTAAGTCACCGTACGGAGAGGTTAAACATATCCCAGCACCACAATCCATGGTACTTGATCGACCATCAGTCCGGATGACCCATATTGTTTTATCTTTTACCCCGGTAGCTTGTTTAATATCCCTTTCCGAATGAAATTCAACTAAGAAATCAGCCACTGTTTGAGCTTTGACTGTTGTTCGAGGGACAAAATCAATATCGTAGTCTCCCAGTTCTACTGACCACTTGGTCATTCTACTCGAAATGTCGGGCTTTTGGAGAACGTTTTTTAAAGGAAAAGACATCCGGACAATGATAGAATGAGCCTGAAAGTAGGGCCTCATCTTCCTCGCAGCAATCACCAGAGCTAGTGCTAATTTTTCAAGTTTCAAATACCGTTTTTCTGCATCTATTAAGCTTTTGCTGATATAATACACCGTATGAGGATAGTTATCTACTTCCCTTACCAACACTGTACTTATGGCACAATCAGAGACGGCCAAGTATACGAAGAGGGTCTCTCAATCAATGGGTTTAAACAAAGTCTTGGGGGAAGACAAGTGTTTTTTAATCTCATCGAAGCCCTCATCACACTGTGGGGACCAATTGAAATCCTTTGCACCTTTTAAAGTTTGAAAAAACGGGGCGCACCTATCCAAAGACCTTGAAATAAAACGGTTTAGTGCAGCCAACCTCCCGGTCAATCGTTGTACCTCTTTAATATTCCGAGGAGGCTCCATTTGTAGTAAAACATTAAGTTGATCCGGATCAGGCTATATCCCTTTCTCACTTATCACATACCCCAAGAATTTCCCGGACTGTACTCCAAAGACACTTTTCTGGGTTCAACTTTAAATTTGCTTTCACTAAGTTAGCAAACGTTTCTCGGAGATCTACCAAGTGTAGCTCTTCGTCCACACTTTTCAACATCATATCATCGATGTAAACTTCCATGTTTCTTCCAATTTGATCAGCAAAAGCCTTGTTCACCAACCTTTGATAAGTAGCCCCAACATTTTTCAAACCAAACGGCATCACCTTGTAACAATGGAGGCCCATATCGGTAACAAATGTAGTATGTTCTTGATCCTTCAGATCTACTTGAATCTGATTATACCTGGAGAAGGCATCCATAAAGGACAACAGCTTGTTTCCAGATGTAGAGTCCACCAATTGATCAATTCGGGAGACCTGATATAAATCTTTTGGGCAAGCTCTGTTGAGATCTGTGAAATCCATGCACATACGTCACTTACCATTTTTATTTTTCACCAACACAGGATTGGTTGTCCATGAAGGGTATTGAGATTCCTTTATGTGCCCCATTTTAGTAAGTCGATCAACCTCTTGAACTATGACATCAACCTTTTCCTTAGAAAATGCTCTCCTCTTTTGTACAACATGTGCTATGTCCCTTCGGTTGGATAATTTGTGTGATATAATGTTCGCTGGTACTCCGGTAACATCAGCATTGCACCAAACAAAGACATGCTGATGGTCTTTTAAGAAATCTAACATTTTACCTTTTAATTTTGGTGTCATCTTGGATCCTATCTTGACACTTTTTCCCTCAGCTAGCGAGTGAATTTCAACTTCTTCAATTGTTATTAAAACACCAGGGGTCTCTCTGGGGTCATCAGTTTCACCCTCTCCCCCAGAGGGCCCCTCAAACTGCTATTCTTCATTAATCCGGATTGCCCCCAACGTCCGAGGAGCCAGTGCTGTTGCATAACACTATTTTGCTACTTTTTTGCTGCTTCAGACAACTCCCACTTGTCCTTGCACAGCATACTTCAAGCATTGGTGGACTATTGAAGCCACAACATGCATCCTGGAGAGCCAAGATATCCCTAGAATAGCATTATAACAAGTGGGACAATCCACCACAATAATTAGGATTCCAACCATCTTTTTAAAAGGGCCTTTGCCCAATAAAACTTCCTCCTCGAACTACTCGATCACATCTGCGGAGCTTCTAGTGAAACCCACAATTGACCTCTTCGATTGGTTAATTACCTAGATTTTTCATTTTCTTGTAGGAAGTTAAAAAGAGAATATCTGCAGAACTTTCGGTGTCCACCAAAATTCGTCTTATGTCATTGCCCCCAATGGATGCTCCTCTGACAACAACATCTTCATGAGGACCAGCAATATCCCTCAAGTCATCCTCATCAAAGACAATAAAGGGAAACGGAATCCGTGATTGATAGGAAGTCATGCATCCTTCTAGTTGGGTAGCTAAAGTATGAACGTGCCTCTTTCTCGAAGAAGTAGTTGGTGCAGTGATGGTGTCTTCCCCAAATATTGTAAGCGACTCACAAAAGTTAATAAGTCTGGACACCGCCTTGCAATGCTCTGTGATAACACCCACTTTATTCCGGGCTGGATCAGGATCTAAATATTCTGACTGTACATCAAACCTTTCGATTATAACAATAGCCCCATCCGGAGCCGACGTGCCTGAATTGTTTGGACCAGCCCGATTAGCATTATCAGGCCTATTGCCACCTCTTCTTTTAACATATCCCCCCAACTTTCCTCTTTCAATCAAATTCTGCACTTATTGTTTCAATGCAATACAATCCTCAGTGGTATGGCCAGTATCATTGTGATACTGGCAGAAACAATTATTACGGCTCTCCCTAGGAGATTGTAATGCAGCCGGCCTACTGTAGTGTACTTCGTCTTTGTTTTGTCATAAATAGTGGTTATGCTTTCTTTCAACTCAACAAACCACTCTGGTTGAACCCAAAGCCCCCGCTTATTCCTAGATTGCTGGCTCTGGGCTGGTGCAGCTGGATGAGACTGAGCTTCGGCTCTATTATGACCCTGTCCGGCTTCCTTGGCCTTGTTCCCGGACTAGTTTTGGTTTTGATTTGGTGCAGCTGGAGCAGACCTCACCTGCCTATGCACCCTAGTTTTCTTTGTTTCATCTATATTAATCTGTTTACCGACCTGATTCAGCAGACCTCCCCATGTCATGGCCTTCTTCCTGGTTACCGAATCGGCCAAGTTTCCAGGGTTCGAGCCCTGCTTCAGAGAAGCTATTGCTACTTGTTTAAAGCAATCAGCCAATCCATTCTTGGTATTTACGAAACGACTTATGTATTATTTTAAATATTCGTTTGGTTCCTGGGCACAATGGATAATTGTGTTTACATTGCCCTTTACTTCCTTACTTCCAACAAACTGCCTTTGAAAGGCCACCCAAAAAGTGTCAAAATTTGTGATGCAACCCTGTGGCAAACTATTGTACCACCTCAGAGCAATCCCCGTAAAAGATTGGGAGAAAGCTCTACAAAGTAATTTGTCTTCATCATCAAAATTCATCATAAATTTTTTGAATTGTTCCAAGTGGTTATCCGGGTCTTTACTGCCATCATATTTTTCTATTTTTGTGTTGTCAAACCTCTTAGGAAGCTTTTCGGACAGTATCTTGGAGGACAATGGAGATTGTCTCCAATTCCGGCCACGACTGAATACAGTATCTTTGTTAGGAGTCGCAAAGATACATGGCTCATCATGGGAGGCAAAAGGATCCATTAACAAGCGATGTACGTGTCTTCGGCCATGACTGTGAGACGATCCTTTGCCCAGATGTCTCTTCAACCTTCCATGCCTGTCCTTTTTTCTTGAGTACTTTTTGACCAACTTTTGTTTCTTTTTAGAACGGCCTTCATCACTACTGGATGACAAGGATTCTTCAACTCCATCTTCATTCGAGGAGCTACTAGAAGACTCTGAGTCTGAATCAGAGCTCTTCACCGGTTTAGACTGGTGAGACTTTTTTGAGCTAGGATGAGTTTTTTTTGCACTCACATGGGTCTTTGATGGCTCATGCTCTCTTGGATTGTCAGTATGATGAGCTACTGACGCTTTAGACTTCTCTTTTGTGCCCATCTCTGCCCTCTTGACAGCCCTTAAAGCTTCTATTTTAACTTTTAACCTATCTTGGTCTTCAATCGTATATTCATCATTTTCCCCCACCACTTCTGCCAAAGCTGGTGGCACTTCTTGCACGTCCAGATTCAGTAGAACTGGTTTTTCTTGTTGGTTTTGAATGCTAGATTCAGGCACCTTCTTCTCCCACTGTGGTCGCCAATTTGGTGAGGATTATTTTCAACTGAGGGTAATTTTGTCTAGATTTTTATGATGTTTCAAGGGGATTTAATATTTGGATAGATTGTAGTGAGAGATTTGACCTGCCTGGTTATATTTAATGTTCATTGCCCTCATTAATGAAAGTGGTTGGGTATTTATACCCTTAATTATGGGCCACATGGGATTTTGGGTTAACTTATGAATTCGGGTCGAGTTCAATGACCCATTAATCTTTAAGCAAGTAAGTAATAACCTTAGTCATGAAATGATTTAGGTTTTAATACACTAGTCCTGTTCGGATGGTTTAGGGGGTAGTTTTTGTCCGAATTTCCCCTGTCCGGTTCTCTCAGTGAGTGGTGAGAAAATCCGGACTCATCAGAGATGATAACAAAATATCAGTGAAACGAAAATGTAACCTTCTTATTCGTGGAAAAGATGGTAGTTACCAAATAATTTCAAATATTTATTACGTACCTGGTATGAAAAACAACATCTTGAGCTTGGGACAACTTTTATAAAAGGGCCATGATATTTGATAAGGGGAGAAAAATATAGGTGATCACTAGGTAAATTATGCTAAGAAAAAGTCCTATATTTGTATATTTAGTGGTTAAGGATCAAATTAAAGTAAACATAAGAAGTAGAGGGGTTAAATGATATGCCGCAAGAACTTATCTATAAATAGTAAAAGAGTGGGGTGAGAAATCCACTTTGATGGTGGTAATTATGTAATTTTACTATCCACCTCATCTACTATATAAAACACATTCCTTTTTTGGGAAAAGGGCCAATGATTAGTCAATTATTAATGATCTGATTACTTACAGTCACTTCATACGAACATTTGTTAGTCAGATCTTCTCTCACGAACATTTCCACTTCTCAACTTTCCTACGGATTTTCGGAGATCATCAGTGGCGCCGTCTGCAGGAACCGTGTGGTACCCAGAATTAAAGTTCTAAAACCTTGAAAACAATATTTAAAAAAATATGGATACAGAGGTTCGTGGAGAGACTGAGGTGAATCCGACCAGAGATCTGACTCGTGTTGAATCTGGCGATCATCTGATGGAATAACAAGTCCCAAATGAAGGAAACGGTCCAAACCGATACGCCGAGGAGCTTCTTGAAGAATCAGTCCTGGTAGCCAGGCGTAAAGAATTGTTGCAAGACATCAAAAGACTAAATACGAAAAATGAAGTGTTGTAAGCTCCAGGAAATTCAGATCTGAAGTCCGACAAGAGAGAATCGTGGCTGACCAGATCTAAGATGTCATTCAACCTGAAGAAAGACAGCGAATGAGAAGTCATCGACATTCCAAAAGGCGAGCGAGATCAGAACAAAGATACGAGCCGTCAGAATCTAATGAATATTATTCCCCGAGCTTAGATAAATTTTCATCTTCGGATACTAATGCCAAGTACAAAGCAGATCAAAGGCAAAAAGATTCGAAGTTGCACAAACACACTAATCAGACTAGTCGGAGAAAGAAGAGTCAAGGAAGAAAGGTGACCATAGGAAAAGGAAGATGTATTCCGAGGAGCACGAAAAAGATGGAATGTTCAACTCGAACATATCACTCTTCGGAGACAACCTCAGTCCGACAGCTATAATCAAGATTACTGAGTTAGTAATCATTTTACTTCTCCGACTGAGGAAAGACTTTATATGACAACTAATGATGGTTCGCGGGGAAGCGCTTATAAAGTCAGACATAATTGGAGGTAATCCCTACTCTCTCCGGAGATCCTATCCGGACATCTTCCCAGATGGTTTGATATTTCTAAGTTGGAAAATTTCGACGGGACTCAGGATTCAGACAACCACATTGAGCAGTTCAAGAACTTTAGACAACCACATTGAGCAGTTCAAGAACTTTATGATCAATTATGATGATGATGAAAAGCTATTGTGCAGGGCATTCTCCCAAACCTTCAAGAATGTTGTATCCAAATGGTATAATTGTCTACCTCAGGGGTGAATTAAAGTTTATGATATGTTTTTGAGTATGTTCTAACAGAACTTTTTCGAAAGCAAGAAATTTTGTGCAAATGGGGATACCATCATCTACTGTAGGAAAAACGTTGGAGAAATCTTAAAAGAGTACACAAAATGCTTCATTCAGGTCAAGACGGGTATAGATTTTTGCGAAGACAAGGTAGCGTTAGCCACCTTTCGAATGGGTCTGCTTCTAGGGGTGATGAAGAACAATGCCGCAAAGACACAGACCATGACATTCAGAGCTCTGTTGGATGAGATGGAGAAGCGAATCTTAGTCGAAGAAAATTGGGCCTCGAAGATAGAGTCAATGTCTCAATTCTAAGCAGCCTGCTTGTATTAAATGTTGATCACCCTCATTAATGAGAGTGGTTAGGTATTTATACTTTTAATTAATGGTCCATGGGCTTACCGGGTTAAGTTTAAGGACCCATTAGTTTTTAAGTAGATTAACAAATAACTTAGTAAAAAAGCTATTTACTTTCGTCCATTTCAGATTTATTGTGGAGTGATAAGGTCCGAATTACCCGTGTCTGGATTTATATGGTAGGCACTTTTTGTAATATATGAACTCATCAGTAGCCTTTTTTTTTAAGTCGTTCAAAGTATATTTTGGAAGTGTTAAAAAATATATCAAGTCAAAGTCACTATCAACTTTGTCTGATCTGCTTGCGTTGTCCGAACTGAGAAGCTTATTTCCAACGCCAATCCAGTTCGAATTTCATCAAGACTGATTTTTCTTTCCAGAGTTCTAAGAGTTTTCTCTTGAATCGTGGGGCACGTGTCAGTATTTGGTGTGACCTACCAGCCGTTATTTTTCCTAGATCGCCGCATCCACTAGGTCTAGAAAGTTACCTAGGTTTTAATTTTTCACACCTTTGCGCTACCCTTAATCATTGCAAAAGACTCCTTTCAACTTCTCTTTGGTAACTGCTGCTTTTTACTATTATATATATACCTTTTTACTATTCATTGTCTTCCATACTCAAAGCTTTTCTAGTTAGAAATTCATCTTCATCTTCAAATTGTTCTTCAGAGATTATATATTCACAACCAGAAACGCTTTAGTTAAAGATGGTTGGTTGAATTTATCAGAGTTAGAGAGAGCAAGGAAGGTAGAGAGAGAAAACGGTATTGCCGTTGGCCTCCCCGTTTCTCTAGGTAAGAAAACCAGTCAGCCAAATTAGGACGCCGACCAAGGGTCATTTTCCTCCAAAAACCCTAAAATCAAAAAATCTTATTTAAGCCAAACATTTCACCCCCCTTCCTTCTGGTTCTTCAGTACAAGAGTGTCAACACCCCGTTTCTAAAGAAAACTCTTTTTCAACTATAAAAAAACCCTCGACATTCATAGCAATGGGCTCTGGAAGCCAACCTTCTGATGAGCCTTTGGACCTCTTTAACATTTCGAGGAAGATCCATTTTCAATAGTGCACTAAGCTGATCCGGATCGGACTGCATACCTTTTTCACTTATTATATAACCCAAAACCTCCCCAGATCGGACCCCAAACACACATTTCTCTGGATTTAATTTCAAATTCACAGATGCTAAATTAGCAAATGTTTCTTGAAGATCACTTATGCGCAAATCCTCCTCCAAGATTTTAACCATTATGTCATCTATGTATACTTCCATATTTCTCCCAATCTGATTAGCGAATTTTTTGTTCAGCAACCTCTGATAAGTGGCCCTAACATTCTTTAACCCAAAGGGCATCACCTTGAACCAGTGAAGACCTCTATCTGTTATGAAGGTAGTGTGATCTTGATCCTTCGGAGCCACTTGTATCTGGTTGTACCCGGAGAAAGCATCCATGAAGGACAACAACTTGTTTCCAGATATAGAGTCTACCAATAGATCTATCTGGGGGAGAGGATAGAGATATTTTGGGCAAGCTCTATAAAGGTCATTGAAATCAATGCACATACGCCATTTCCCGTTCTTTTTCTTGACTAACATCGGATTGGCAATCCATAAAGGTTATTGGGATTCCTTTATGTGTCCCATCTTGTTAAGCCAATCAACCTCTTGAACTATCACATCTGCTTTTTCCTTAGAAAAAGCCCTTTTTTTTGTACAACATGTGCAATCTCACTTCGGATGGATAATTTGTGTGAAATAACACTTGCGGGTACTCCGGTTACATTACTATTTCACCAAGGAAATACATGATGATTGTTTAGCGTAAAAGACAACAACTTATTTTTTAACTATGGTGCCATCTTCGAACCAATCTTGATATTTTTACCCTCTGCCACAAACTGAGTTTCAACTTCTTCAATGGGTATTATAGGGTCATAAATCTCACTTTCCCCAGCAGAAGGCTCTAGTAACTGCTATTCTTCATTAATCCGAACTACCCCCAGAGTCGTAGGAGCAAGAGCTGTTGCATAGCATTCTCTGGCTATCTTTTGACTACTTCGGACAATACCTAATTTTCCTTGAACTACATATTTTAATCATTGATGGACTGTCGAGGCCACAACATGTATTTTGGAAAGCCAGGACCTCCCAAAAATTACGTTGTACGATGTAGCGCAATCTACTACAACCAATAATACCCTCACCATCTTTTTAAAAGGCCCATTGCCCAACAATACTTCTTCTTCAAATTCCCTAATTACATCCGTAAAGATCTCTGTGAAGCCCACAATAGTTTTGTTTGAGTGTTGAATAACGACCGGATTCCTCATCTGTTTGTAAGAGCTTAAGAAGAGGATGTTTGCCGAACTTCCTGTATCTATCGAAATTCAGCGTATATCATTGCCCTCAATAGATGCTCCTATAACCACGACATCCTCATGAGGCCCATCAATATTCCTAAAAATATCCTCATCAAAAACTATGAATGGGGAAGGGGTTTGGAACTGATGAGAAGACATTCCCCCTTCCAATTCAGTGGCCAAACTGTGGACATACCTCTTCCTTGATGAAGGGGTGGGTGCTGTCACAGTATCTCCTCCAAAGATAATTAGTGACTCAAAGAAACTGATCAGTCTGGGCACCATCCTAGTTTGTTCTGTTATGACTCCCACCTTATTCCGAGTTCGATCAAGATCCAGGTACTCATAATCAACATCAAATCTTTCAACAATCACCATTTCCCCTTCTTGAGCAGATGTTCCAAGATTGTTTGTAAGGCCCATCCGTGGAGCATTGTCAGGCCTGTTTCCACTTCTTCTTTTGACACAAGCTCTCAGTTTGCCTCTTTTAATAAGGTTCTGAACCTCCTGTTTTAACGCTATGCAGTCTTGGGTGTTATTTCTTATATCATTGTGATACTGGCAAAAATAAGTATTTCGGCTTTCCATGGGAGACTGCGGGTTTTCGAAAATGGACTTCATCCTTAGTCTTATCATAGATTGTGGCTACATTTTCCCTTAACTCTGCAAACCAATCAGGTTGAACCCAAGGATCCCTTTTACCTCTTGACTGAGCCTGATTCTGGTTGGATTGAGTCTGTTTAGACCGGTTGGAACCTTGTCCGGTCTCCTAAGCCTTGTAGCCGAACTGGTTAGCTGCTGGAGGAGCTATTGTGGTGGACCTCACTTGACGGTGCACCCTGTTTTTCTTTGTTTCTTCCACATTAATCTGCTTTCCCACTTGATTTAACAGACCACCCAAGGTCATAACTTTTTTTCTGGTTACAGATCAGCCAGATTCCCAGGATTCAACCCTTGTCTTAGAGAATGAATTGCCACATACTCGAAGCAATCTGCTAATCCATTCTTGATATTCACGAATCGACTTATGTAGTCCTTTAAAAACTCATTTGGTTCTTGGGCACAATGGATAATGGTATCCCCATTACCCTTCAGCTCTTTACTTCCTACGAATTGCCTTCGGAAAGCAACCCAGAATGTATCAAAGTTTCTAACACACCAATGAGATACTACACCATTTAAGAGCAATTTATGTACAAGTTTGGGAGAAGGCTCTGCACAAAAGTTTGTTATCATCATCATCAAAGTTCATCATGAAGTTCTTGAATTGCTCCAGATGTTTGTCCGGATCTTGACTTCCATCACACTTTTCTATTTTGGAACTGTCAAATTGTTTGGGTAGGTTTCCGGACAATATTTTTGCAGACAAAGGTGACTGCCTCCAGTTCTTATTACAACTAAATACTGTATCTTCATTAGGTGTTGCAAAAATACATGGTTCACTCTGAAAGGCAAAATGATCTATTAGCAATTGATCAGCATGCCTGTGGGATGACCCTCTGCCTAGATTCCTTTTAAGCCTACCATGCCTATCCATGTTTCTTGAATACTTTTTTATTAAATTTATCTTTTTTCTAGATCTCCCTTCATCACTGATTTATGACAAAGATTCCTCAAGCTCAGCCTCATTTGAAGAGCTATTGGAGGACTCAGACTCTGAACTTTCAACAGGCTTAGACCGATGTGTCTTCTTAGAGCTGAGATGAGTCCTTTTTTTAAGTAAGATGAGTCTTCAGTGATGGATCATTCTCCCCAAGATTATCAGTATGGTGAATAGCTGACATCCCTGATTTCTCATTGATACGTTTCTCTACTTGTTTTATGGCCCTCAACGCTTCTATCTCTGCTCTCAGCTGATCTCGCTCCTCAACGGTGTATTCATTGTTCTCCCTGACCGTTTCCACCACATGAGGTGTAGTACCTTGCTCATTAATATCCATCCGAACTAGTTTTCTTACTGGTTTTGAATGTAAAAATTAGGCACCTTCGTGCTCCCACTGTGGTCGCCAAATTGGTTTGGTTTATTTTGGGTTGGGGGGAGTTTTGTAAAGTATTTTGGTAAGTTTGGGTTATTTTGTGTTTAATGTGAGGAGTAGTGAGATAATTAAGCATCATGCTTGTATTAAATGTTGATCTAAAGAGAGTGGTTGGGGTATTTATGCTTTTAACTAATGGCACATGGGCTTACCGGGTCAAGTTGTGAAACCGGGTTAAGTTTAAAGACTCATTAGTTTTTAAGTAGATTAGCAAATAGCTTAGTAAAAAAAGTGTTTACTTTTTTTCCAGTTCGGATTTATAGTTGAGTGATAAGGTCTGAATTACCCATATCTGGATTTATATGGTAGGTTTTGTCTATAATATTCGAACTCATTAGCTAGTACAACAACGCTGAATATCCGACACAAGTTTCACACCCAAATACAATTGTGTGACCATGAGCACCAGTTCAAGAAACAAGCTAAACTCCTTAACGGGCAGTACACAATCAAAAATATGCACAAGCAGGGCAAACATCTCAGCAGTATGTTAGACCCATGTCCAACAGATGGGTCCGACCTGCTCATTATATTGAGTTAACCGAGTGTGTATCAATCATTTTCGAGAAAGCACGTGCGAATGTGCATTTTTCAAGCCTTTCCCGTTGTTGACTCCAAAGGAGCATATAAAAAATAAATATTGTCAATTTCATGAAGATATCTGGCATGATACGAAAGATTGCGTGGCATTGAAGAAAAAGGTCCAGTATATGATAGAGAATGGAATATTAATTGATTTTGTCAAAAAGAATTCCACGGTCGCACCAAAGCATGAAGCTGCTCCTAAACATGAGGGTACTATGATGATATCTGAAGCGGTTGATGAAGAATTTGTTGACGCATTTGATATCACTCCAGAGTATCAAGATCCAAAACCGGGTCGATATAGTATGAACATGGTTGAAGAGCTGATTGCTAGAGGAAAGGTTAGTGAATTATGTGCGTTTTTTTAATCACTAACCATTTTTGGTGGGGGCTCAGTGGCAAGAATATCAAACTATTATCGGAAGAGACACATTGTTAGTCTGGCGACACAGTTGGAAGCGGGAGCCTCATCACACCTATACAGAAACCCATCCCTGATTCTTTGCTTCGAAGATGATGACATGAGAGACGTAGCTGGTCCGCATGAGGATGTAGTGGTGATCAGAACGGAGATAGCGGGAAACGAGATAAGAATTTTTTTAATTGATACAGGGCGATCCACTCACATAATGTTTATGTCAACCTATATCTATATAAAGAACCCTCCAAAAATCTTGCGATCTGACCGGAACATAGTGAGGTTCACTGGAGCAACTGCCGATGTAGTCTGAGAGTTTGAAGGAATGGTAAAGTTGGGTCGAGGGCCATTCAAGAAGATAGTCACAGTACTGTTTGTAGTGGTGGATGCTCCCACATCATACAATGCTATCTTCGGAAGATCCTAGTTGTTAAAGATGCATGTCATGTCGTCTACTGTTCATCAGTGTTTAAAGTATGTGGTAGGTAGAAATGTGGGAACTGTAAGAAGTAGTCAAAATATGGCGAGGGAATGTTACAAAGCAGCGCTGGCCCCTAAGCAGATGAAGGAGGTCGGATAAAAAAAGAATAACAATAAGAGTGGTCTCCCGCAGATTCTGATCTGTTGACGATCCGAGGGATTCCCCCGGGTTCATGATCCCTGATGAAGGTTTTGAGGATCATGTCTTTTTCCCCGGTAAAAGTCTCAAGATTGGTATAAGGCTACACCATGAGGTAAAATAAATTCTACTCAAATTTCTTTCTACCAAATTACATTTTTTTTCTTGGTGCACAGAAGATGTAACAAGGGTCCCAACAAATATCATCTGTCACATGTTAGCAATACATAACAATATTCGCACGATTATCCAGAATAGAACATTCTTTTCTAAACAAAAGTTGAAACAATAATGCTAGAAGAGGACAATTTGATAAAAGTGGGCCACATCCGCGAGTCATAGTACCCTTTGTGCACGGCGAACCCAGTTTTAATAAGGAATAAAAATGGCAAGTAGCGGATGTGTGTGGACTTTACTGATCTGAATAGGGTCTGCCGTAAATATCCTTTCACGGTCCCTAGAATTGATCAGTTGGTTAACTCAACATCCGGAAATCGTTTACTATCCTTTATGGATGCTTACGCTGGGCACAATCAAATCCAGATGGACCCAAAGGACCAAGAGGGTACAAATTTTATCACTGGAAGGGGTCTGCACTTCTACAAGCTGATGTCGTTCGGACTAAAGAACGTTGGGGAAACATATCAGCGCTTAGTAAGCAAAGCTTTTGAGAGTCAGATTGGTAGAAATGTTGAAGTTTGCATCGATGACATGTTAGTTAAAAGCCTCAGAGATGAGGATCATTTGGCCGACTTGGAAAAAACTTTTGCCAATTTGGCGAAGATAAATTTAAAGCTCAACCCAGAAAAATGTACGTTTGAGGTAAGATCCGGAAAATTCTTAGGTTACATAGTCAGCGAACAGGGCATCGAAGCTGATCCAGTACAACTAAATTCTCTGTGTACTATGGACCCTCCAAGAACAATCAAAGAGGTGCACATTCTGACTAGAAGTTTGGCAGCATTAAACAGATTCATATCGAGGTCTTCGGATAAATGCGCCCCTTTCTTCCAGGTATTGAGAAAAGAAAATTGCTTCAACCCGACACAATAATGTTCATATTCCTTTAATCACATAAAAAAGCACCTCTCATCCCCGGAAATCTTGACAAAGCCACATCTGGGAGAGAATTTGTTCATTTATCTAGTAGTGTCAAATTTCACAATAAGTACAATCTTAGTCCGAGAAGAATCAAGCATTTCAAGACCGGTCTACTACGTGAGTAACATCCGTCTAAAAAATGAGGCCCTACTTTCACGCTCATTCAAATATGGTGCGAACATCTTTTCTAGCTGAACAACATGCTGCAAAGGCCTGATGTATCGGGAAGAATAACAAAGTGGTCAGTAGAACTTGGAGACTTTGATATCGAATTTGAACCGCGAACCGTTATCAAAGCACAAACACTAGCTGAATTCTTAGTCGAATTTGATTCTAATCGAAGCGAAATAAATATTGATAAAGAAACATCCGACCAATAATGGATAGTCCAAACCGACGGGGGATCAAGCTCATCTGGCTGCGGTGGATGGGTACAGTTGACAGTCCCATAAGGAATTGCGATGTATCAAGCTATCTGAATCGGGTTCAAAGAATCAAATAATGAAGCAGAGTATGAAAAAGGTTTTGTTGGTTTAAGACTTGAAAAAATTTGCGGAGCCAAAAGAGTCAAGTTGATAAGCAATTCCCAACTTGTAGTGAACCATGCCTCTGGGAAATCAGAAGCAAGAAAAGATCATTTAGTGAAATACTTGGGGGTTTTGAAGCATTAACCTTAGATTTTGAGGATGTCATATTCGAACATGATCATAGGGCAAGGAATTCAGTGGTTGATTCTTTGTCCAAGGCATCTTACTCAGAAGATTACCCATGGATAGTTATCCAAGAAATTCCATCAATTGTTAAGTGATCTAAATTAATTAAATGAAGTATCAAGACCTTCCAAATATCTACAGTTATAGTGAAAGATTGTAAAAGTGAGATACAAGAGCTCTTAGTCAATGATATATTAACAATTGATAAAGTAATGGCAAAAATAATACGATTCAAGGCATATGGGTATGTGTTACTTGAAGTTTTATTATATAAGAAATGTTTTAGTCGACCTTTACTTCCTTGTTTGGGGAGAGACGATTCATAACTAATACTTTCAGAGCTACATGATGGGGAAGGGTCAGCGCACTACGGTTATAAGACATTGATACGAAGAGTACTTCAGACAGGTGACTATTGGCCGACCATCTCGTTGGACACGAAGGAGTTAGTATAGAAATGCCACACTTTCCAAGGATTTTCTAATTTGATCCATATGCTCAATGTTTCCCTCGAATCGATATCAAAGTCTCTACCATTTGACCAATGGGCTATCGATCTGGTCGGACCACTCATGATGTCTTAATCAGGTCGTCAAACGATCATTGTTGCGGTGGATTACTTTGCCAACTGGGTAAAAGCTAAGTCGTTAGCGGGAACAAGAGCAAAAGATGTGATCGGTTTTACCATCTCTAATATTTGTTGTCGTTTTGGGGTACCAAAGAAAATTACAATGGATAATGGCCCTCAGATCGATGACGATGAGATAAGAACTTTTTGTGCTTCAAAAAGGATACAACAATGCTTATCAGAACCCTTCTACGCTTAAGCTAATGGACAGGTTGAAGTAACCAATTAGACAATCTCAGATGGGATGAGGAAGAATAAAGAGGGTAAGGCTGGAAAATGGTCGGATTACCTGCAAGAAGTTTTATGGGCCTATAGGACCACTCCTCGGACTGCAACGCATAAGTCGCCCATCGCACTTGTTTATCAGTAGTACCATCAGAAATTATGTTCCCGTCATACAAGTTAAGCGAGTATTCCGAGGAGGAAAACAAAAAAGGAAAGCGCACCGAGTTGGATCTAATAGAAGAAAAGAGAAGGAGGGAACAATTAAACTCTTTACACTATCAGACTCTAATGAGGAGCCGGGATGCATCAAAAGTCAGAAGAAGAGAACTTAAAGTTGGAGATAAAGTTCTAAGGAAAGTATTCCTTCATAAAAAAGAAAACATATTTGGAAAGTTAGCTTCAAATTGGGAGGGTCCGTACACGGTAACCAAGAAGATCAAGTCGGGGACGTACATATTAACAGATAAAGAAGAAAGAGATCTTCCCCACCCTTGGAACATTGAGCACCTCAAAGTTTACTTATAGTGAACGTTTAAATATATAAATATTTTCTATATCAGTTTATATAAGTATCGGTGGCATACTATTTCCTACCTTGGTGGTGCAGGAAGGTTTTAATGAGGTGCCCTAATAGCCGATTCATATATAAAATTTCATTTCCTTCTTAAAATGATTCACATAAAGTTCATCTTTTTTAACTCAAAACATACTCCAAAAACGTTTGGACAAGAAAGTTCATCATTTTGAACTCAAATCATACTCCAAAAACGTTTGGACAATAAAATTCATATTTTTCAAACTTAAAACATATTCCAAAAACGTTTGGACAAGAGAATTCATATTTTTTAATTCAAAATACACTCCAAAGAGGCTTGGATTAAGAATTCATCTTTTTGAATCATAAGTAAACAAGCATTAGACAAACTGAATCAGGGAAGACATGTTTTAGGTTAAGTATTACTCAGAGATTTGTTACATCATAACTCCTCACAACATGGGGTAAATTGTACATAACAATTTTTTTACCAGGTTCTGAATGCAAATAGTTAACAAAATAATGATGGAAACATTCAATGCTTGCTAGTCGGATGCGGAGTTTTCCTTACTGCCTTTCGGGGAACCAGACTCCGAGGATGAACTTTCTGAGTCATTGCTAGACTCCAAGGTTTCCACAGAGACACCTACAAGACGATGCCTTTCTATGAATCCTAGCCAAAGACTGTCAAGATGCATATCCATAAACTTCTCATCCATTTCCATCACCATAGCGGACCTCGTGTTAGCATCTCTTTCTTCGAGACGAGTGACAATACTAGCTGCATATACATCAAGGCGCTTTTTTTGCTTCGCTTCAAATTATTCCTTAAATATTTGTTCTCCTTTGACAGCTTCTCAATATCCTCTACAGCTCTCTGAAAGTAAACTTTAGTTTTCGCGCAAGACTCGGTGAGGCCATCAACCAAAGTATTCAGCTCGGTGTCTTTAGTACTAAATTTTTCTTGTTCGTCATTGAATGTTTTCCCCTCATCGGAAAGCGCGGTCTCAATAGAAGTAATTTTAGACAAACATTCAGTGGAAGTCTCCTTTTCCTTAGCAAGCTCACCCTCGACCTTTTTCGGTTAGGACGATAATATTGTCTTCTTGGCGAGCTCATCCGTCAAGTCCTTTACTTTTTTCTTCAGTTCAGTCGCCTCGTAGGTCAACGTTTCCACTTAGGAGGAGATTTCCAACTTTTTGGCAAGCTCATCTCCGAAGTCCTTTACCATTTATTTCAGTTCAACCGCTTCGGATGTTAGTCTTTTTAGCTCAGCCCTTCTTTGAAGGACCTCACTCTTTTAACGATCCTTGTGGTTGGATTTTCGTTCGAGGAGGGCAGCAACGCAGAGGAATTTTTTTAGCTCATTAGCAACATAGTCGTTCTCATAAACGTCAAAATAAGCTGAGGCAGGGAAGGGATATTCTCCTTCCTCGAAGTTCTCTTCAGTTGGTTGCCTTTTCCCAAGGACAAATTCCCCCATAGATGGACATATGATCTAAGCTTTAACAGAATTATTAGCATCCTTTAATTTTTCTTCTTCAGTGTTGGTTGAAGGATTAATCTAAGGGCCCACTTGATCTTCTTGCTGAACTTCCAGTGGCCTATTCTCATAAATTTCATTCCGATGACCCCCTCGATCCTGGCTCCTTGCTCCTTGTGACCTCCCTGGATTCCAACACCTGGCTCCTCGCGAATTACTTGGATTCCAACTTCCTTCTCATTGGGAGTGTCACTTTCTTACTCCGCATCATCTCCGGTCCTCTCACCACCTTCCTCTGGTTTTTACGCATTCGGGTGACTTGGAGCCCGAGCTCGAGTAGAAAGATAAACAGCATTATCCAAGCACTTGAGTCATTTGAGGATGATATCATTAGGAGGAGGCACCACTAGATCGGATATGGACCTTTTCTCTCCAAGGTCATACCTCCAAAGGTTGCTCTTTACGAAATTCATCGATAGAAAACTTTGATGGAACTTGTAATCATAATACTCGCCCGCCCAGGCACTCACCTTAACAAAGATATCCTTGGAGGTCTTGGCATAACGCTTGAATGGTTTAGAAATTTACTTCATAGTTGTTAGAAATAAAGTATTAGGAAAATCCGACCATAACTAGTAAAATAGAAGAGTATATAAGGATATTTACCCTGCCCGAACCATTTCAGAGTCAACCGGTAGGAAAGGTCATCAAAATTCTTAAAGTCAGTCTACCATAATCCGGATATGAAGATAAATTTTTGTTTCTATTTCGTATCAGCCTCTCAGAAATCTTTGATGACTTTGAACTGTCTACCAAAACCAAGAGAGTAAAAAGGGTAACGAGAATTTTTAGCCACATCTGAGATGAAGATGAGCTGCTTCATGGAAAAGGCTATCTCGGAGAGTGGGGATCCATGATGTAGGCCATAAGTGTGTACCACATGTTGGCACCAGCTTGAGACGGACAAAGTCCGATAAGATCAAAGTATTCGACTAGAGCAGGATCAAGGGGTAGACGAAGGCCCCCGTTCATGAGCTCGGTATAAAGGATCAACTCATTGTTTCGAACGGACAAAGGAGTCTCTCTGACGGTTGGAAATCGAATCGTGATGTTATCAGGAATTACCCACCGATCTCTTAGTTTAACTTCCTCACTCGAATGGAAATATTTTTATTTCACTCTATACAGGACAAGAAGATGCTTAGACTCTATGTCACAAAGATTGTCACCTAAAACATCTTCTATGTTGGAGGGTAAGTCTGTTGTGCGCTTCCTCTTCTTTTTTATCTTTCTTCGCTAAGGAAGCTTTCTCACTATGAGGGGGTAGATAAGTGACAAAATCCGGGGGAAAAGAGGAAGCATCTTAGCTTGGAGCGGATGGTCAGGGGGGAGGTATTGGAGCAGTAACCGCTTGTAAAGGCTGCCCCTCAACCACCACAATATTGGGATTTTCTTGGTCGCTGTCAGACTCATCAAGAAGAGTTCCCTCTTGAAGTTCTGGGATAGATGTTAAGGAGAGCTTGACTCGAATAGATTTTACTGATCGGTATGGGGAATTTTTCCTTTTAATGTGTTTTTTTGTATTCGCATTAGTTGCCTTTCCTATCTCATCACCCATGATTATGAAGGGAGAAGTTTTGGAAGGAAGATTAGACGTGAAGGGTCAACCTTATTATCACTAAGATTAGCTCAACCGGGGGGCTGAGTAACAAGTTTGAAGGAGCGTTCTCGGATAGGGGACCAGTTGTCGTGAAAGTTTGATTCCCAAAGTCCTGCAGGTGTGGGATGCCCTCTTCCACCGGAAGGTCTGAGCAGCAATCTGATTCAAAATATTAAATCACCTTCAAAGCTTATACCATTCGAGATTGACAAACTCTTCAGGCACGAAAGTGCAAAGAGGGAATTAGGGGTTAAGATTCTCTCTCTTTTGAATAGATGCTCTCGATTTAAAGTTAAGCAGAGATCAAAAAGCGTAAACCCATATTCAAAGAAGGAAGCAACTATTTATAATGAAAGGGAACATAACACGAAATGTTAAAGAAGATTTGACACGATTCCCATGTCACAAATCGCTTTGAAAAACGCGCTGGAAAGTTGGGGTAAAAGCGCGCCACGTAACCATAAGTGACCTCGTCGTCTAAAAAATCTTTGACTCGATAACGGTTAGACAGAGGCACACGAGTTCAAATGAAATGATTGTTTAGGTGAGGTCATCATGACCAAGGGTGAGGACATCATTCCAAGGGGTCTTGATCTATATAATCTGTAGAGCGGCACCTAAGCAACTTATAGGAGAGGCCTGACTAGCAAAGACATCCAATCCGAGGAGGTTGTCACTGACTAGCAAAGGCATCTAGTCCGAAAAAATTCGAAAAATAACTGCAGTCCCTACTCAAATATCTTCATGAGGACTAGGGGGCTACTAATAAGGGGAGAAAAATATAAGTGATCACTAGGTGAAATATTCCAAGAAAAGCCCTAGGTTTGTATATTAGTGATTAATGATCAAAGTAAAGTAAACATAAGAAGTAAAGGGGTTAACGAGTGGGGTGAGAAATACACTTTAACGGTGGTAATTATGTAATTGTTCTACCCACCTCATGTACTATATAAAGGACATTCCCTTTTTGGGAAAGGGGCCAATGATTATTCAATTATTGGTACATTTATTCTTTTTGTCTTTTTCTCTCTTTACAAAATACTGATTTGATTATTTACCGTCACTTCACACGAATATTTCTTAGTCAGATCCTTTCCCACGAACATTTCCACTTCTGAACTTCCCTAAGGATTTTCGAGATCATCAATATTCATATGAAAAATTATACTCTTTTTATGAGAGATGACAATGGGATTTAATTCTTAAAGTTCAAATGTCTAATAATAGAATGTTCCCTTTGAATATTCAAATGATGTTGTAAAGTGTCTTAAGGCTTGTTACAAAGATTCATCGTGGAAATGGCATATTCGATTTGGGCATCTAAACTTTACAGGTTTAGAGATATTTTACAAAAAGGAAATGGTGAGAGGGTTACCATGTATCAATCATCGTGATCAACTATGCAAAGGATGCTTACTTGGAAAACAATTCAGAAAAAGCTTTCCAAAAGAGTCAGAATCAACAGCCAAGAAACCTCTCGAGCTTATTTATACTGATGTGTGTGGTCCAATCAAGTCGAACTCTTGAGGTGAAAATAACTACTTCCGTCTCTTCATTGATGATTTTCAAGAAAAACTTGGGTATATTTCTTCAAAAAGAAATCCAAAGTCTTTGGAATATTTAAGAAGTTCAAAGCAGTTGTGGAAAAAGAAAGCGGAAATAAGATTAAAGCCATGAGATCTGACCGATGAGGGAAGTTCACATCCAATGAATTCCAAAAGTTATGTGAAGCACATGGAATTCGTCGTCGCTTGACAATTCCCAAATCTTCTCAACAAAACGGTGTGGGAGAAAGAAAGAATAGAATAATCATTTATATGGCGCGAAGCATGCTCAAAAGCCAGAAACTCCCTAAGGATTTTTGGGCGGAAGTAGTGGCATGTGCAATCTACTTGTCCAACCGATCTCCAACAAGAAGTGTGTGGGAAAAGACACCACAAGAACCATTGAGTGGAAGAAAGCCCGAAATTTCTCACCTCAGAGTATTTCGAAGCGTTGCTCATGTCCATGTATCAGACGAAAAACGAACCAAACTCGATGATAAAACAAAGAGTTTATCTTCATCGGTTACGACTCAAGTTCCAAGGCTACAAGCTTTACAACCCAAACAATAAGAAGGTTGTGATAATCTGAGACGTAATAGTTGATGAAGAAGACGAATGGGATTTTGGGTCTCATATAAATGATTTCACATTTCTCCCCAAATTGAAGAAGATGAGCAGACACCGAATGAGAAATCACAAGAGGTTGCAACCCCACATGCTTCACCAACATCATTTACTCATGGAGACTCACCACATTCATCATCATCATCAAATGGTAGTAAAATGAGAGAGGTGTGGAACGTATAATAAGCCTTATTGATCTTTATGAGGTAAACGAACCAATAGATAACCTTACACTATTCAGTCTCTTTGCTGATTTTGAACGAATGGCATTTCAAGAAGCTACACAAGAGAAACAATCGAGAGACGCAATGGACGAAGAAATTAGATCCATCGAGAAGAATGACACATGGGAACTCACCTCACTTCCCAAAGGATGCAAGACAATAGATGTCAGATAGTTATACAAAACAAAGAGAAAAACTAAAGGGGAGACTGAAAGACATAAAGCGAGACTTGTTGCAAAAGGCTATAGTCAAAAGGCATGAATTGACTATGATGAGGTATTCGCCCCCGTTTCCTGATTAGAAACTGTTAGACTAATAATTTATTTATCACCTCAAAACGAGTGGAAAATACAACAAATAAATGTAAAGTCAGCATTTCTAAATGGCGTCATTGAAGAAGAAGTCTACATTCGACAACCATTAGGCTATGAAGTCAATGGTCACGAAGATAAGGTGTTGAAACTAAAGAAGGCTGTTTACGGGCTAAAACAAGCACCAAGGACATATAACAGTAGAATCGACAAGTATTTCCGAGAGAATGACTTCAACAAATGTCTGTATGAGCACGCTCTATATACAAAAATCAAAGATGGAAATATTTTGATTGTGTGTCTCTACGTAAACGATTTGATCTTCACCGAAAGCGGCCCAAGCATGTTCAATAAATTCAAGGAAATAATGACGAAGTAATTCGAGATGACAGACTTGGGGCTCATGGCATACTATCTTGGAATTGAAGTTACGCAACAAAAAGATGGAATTTTCATCTCACAAGAAAGCTATGCAAAAGATATCCTGAAGAAGTTTAAGATGGAGAATTGCAGCCCGATTAGCACACCCATGGAGTTCGGAGTCAAAATACCCAAATATGAAGAAGGCGACAGTATAGATTTCATATTATTCAAAAGTTTGGTAGAAATTCTACGCTATCTAACTTGCACGAGACTAGATATTTTTCATGCAGTTGGATTAGTTAGCCACTACATGGAAGCTCCAACAACAACTCATTTAAAAGTTGCAAAGAGAATCTTTCGCTAGCTGAAAGGTACAATAGACCGTGGGTTACTCTATTCCATTTCTAATTATTACAAGCTTCTTGGGTATAACGATAGTGATTGGGGTGGAGATATTTTACAATCGAAGGAGTACTACTGGATTTTTATTTTTTATGGGGAGCATTACCTACATGGATGTCAAAGAAACAACTGATTATCACGTTGTCTACTTTAGAGGCGGAATACATTGTTGTTACTACTTGTGTTAGTCATGAAATTTGGCTTAGAAATCCGTTGAAGGAGATAGAACTGACATAAAATGAGCCGACTAAAGTGTATATCAACGATAAGTCACCCATTGCTTTAGTCATGAATCCAGTAGTCTGTGATCGAAGCAAGCATATCGATATCCGCTACCACTACATAAGCGAGTGTATTGCAAGAAATAATGTGCAAGTTGAATATGTGAAGACACAAGATCAAGCTGTCGATATTTTCACCAAGCCACTGAAAATCGAAGACTTCAAACGATTAAGGAAACTACTAGGGGTCACAATATCAAGTTTAAGGGGGAGTGTTGGATCATAAACTTGACCCTATTAAAGGGTCCAACCCACTCAATAAGGCCCATCTAGAAAGCATCTTCTATAGCAATTAAATTAATATTTATTTAGTAGTGGAGGCTGTGTGTAAGAGCAACCTTAGATTGAGTGCAAGATACTACTTTATGTTGAGTGTAAGAAACTCTTTTACCTTGAGTATAGTCTCGAGGTTGACTGCTTAAGTATCCATAAGCTATTGGATGATGGATCTTTGTCTCCACTATGGTTCTATATATAGTGGAGCTCTCACACCATCTAGAGCATCACCAAACACACCAAGAAGTAAATTAGAGTTAGAGAAAAGAAAGACAAAAATCCTCTTTTGAGTGTTAGAAAAATATTTTATCTTCTAGTGTGAGTTGTAACAGTGTTTTGTAATATTTCTGTTTTTAAATCTATATCAAAGTTGTTTGTTTGTTTTAAAAGGAGTGTTGTTTAATATTGTCCGCCAGCACACTCTACCTATCCAATTATAACATAAGAAAACAATTATATCTGGTGAGTTTTGCTATATTCATGTCGCGGATAGTTTGTACCTTTGATGGATCCATGATTCCAGGTGAGATCAAATCATTGTAACAGTTTCGTCAGCATTGTATCCTTATCTTATACCATCACTTAACAATACCTGCAAGAAATTTCTAATCTTAGTCGACGGCGGACCTCTAAATTAAAAGGTAAACACAAGTTATGTTTCAACTACCTTCTTTACAACAATATTACCATTGACACCAACGTTTTTTGCAATTAGTCTTATAGGATATTGCAATGCTTTTTGAAGATATCTAATAGAATATTGTACATGTTATTATACAATAGGAGAGATCAACAAAGTATCTAATGCCAACCCTTTTCTAGGTCCACACACCATAATCTCAAGTAGCAAATAAATTTACATATATAGTCACACATTGAACAGTAAATCGTCCATCGACTATCGCGTTTGGTGGCAGATAGTCCCTTGACTTTCAAATGTCCGTTTGACCTAAACTCAATGGACTAGTGGTGATACAAAAATTTGGGGACTATCGTGACAGGTGACAGCCTCTAATGGATCAGAGGATCTGGTGGACTAATTTTATCCAAACGCGATAGTCCAGAATTTGTCAACGAAAATTTTTTACAGTCAAAAGACTATATACCATCAAATGCAATAGTCGAAGGACGATATACTATTCAAAGCCTATATAGTCAACAAATTAACACTAAAAAGTTTCTCTTTCTGTTTTGTTTTGTTTATGACTATGTAAGGGTATGAGAGCTGGTTAGTCACCTGACCAACTATCAACCATTCGAGAATTTAATTCATTATCGATTGAGTTTGAAATGTTACACCACCTGTTCTAACGAACTAACTAAGTCTCCGTATGTGTTTTTAGTAACATAGGGGACTAATTTTCTTGGTGGAACTTTTAGAAGTGAGGGACTAAATTCTCGAACACCCTACTAATCAGGGCACTAACTGTCATTCAAAATCAACAATGTAAGGTATATACTAAAATGAAGGTACCTTTTGTTCTTCATTGTTCAAGACGTCTTTAATGCTATCGAAAAATGTTATCTACTTTCGATGAAGAGGCAATTACACTGAAGTGAAGAGCGAATGCACAAGTGACACCTTAACAAGATTTTTTATTTGCGCCACCCTTGTCTCAACAACTGATCGAGTGCTCCTATCGGTTACTATTAGCGTAGAATCTTTAGTTTTCAAAACCGTAGTAGCGTTCCCAAGAAAATCCTTGCCTGCCTTTTTCAAGCTAAGCCCATCTCATCTCCAATCACGGTGGCTAGAAGAACAAATGAATCTCGGATCTCTTCTATACTTTCATATCCGACACTTCGAGCAAGACAGCTACGCTGACCTCAACCCAGATTACGACGCAAACGTTCCCGTACCGGAAAATAACCTGATTTGTCCACTTTCAACTGTTGTAGTTTCTAAAAAACCATGACGGGAAGATAATAATAAATCTGATGTGAGTAGCTGTGAGAGTATAACCACGAAAAGGAGAAAGACAAGGATAATTAATAGAATTTGGTCTTGATATGGAATTAAGCTTCTAACGATTAAATTTGTAGTAGTATCATATTTTGGTAGGTATAATAAAATAATCCTATGTCGTAATTCTGTTGTAAGAATCATCAGAATTATAAAAATGCAGAAAAAACATCACAACATTTTGATAAAAAATGAATTCACTAAGACTCTTTTGTGGTTAATATTTTCGTCCGCTTGAATTATCAAACTATCAAGATCTAACGCCGAAACTGGATACATAAAACTATGAGAGTACTAGTGAAAGTCAAGAACCATGCACTCCTAGGCGAGTAAAACATTCTAGCTTGTTCCATCCGAGCGACCTCTCGAAAATCAGTGTGAAGTTATTCAGCTGAGGTGGTTTGATTTAGTTTATGTAATCAACTTTTTTATTGAAAGTTTTTATTTTCTTTTCAAAAAAAATAAAAAATAAATAACCCTATGTTGTAATTTAAGGGAATTGTGTTTAAAAAATCTAATTTTATCTAAGTCAAATTAACTTGGTTTTATATATTTTTTTAGTTCAATACAATTGGTTTTGATTTACAAAGAATCTAATTTTAGATGGTTTTTAACAAATATAAATTTAAAGTTGTTGTCTCATATGTAAATCAAGAAATTAAGTGGTAAAAGGAAAAATATATAAAATAAAAACATTTCTAAACGAGTGAGTGGTAAAAATGATCTTGGAATATTTTATTTTACATCGTGTATTTATTCCACAGCATTATTCTATATACGTTAATGGTGTCTCTATTTATATAACAAGATTTAACATATTATACTAATAATCTAATCCAATAATAAAAACATCTTTTGATTTTTATATGGTATATGACATTTGAGTTTAAGTTTTCTTTATTGAGAAAATATTTCATGAATTATATAGATGCAACCGATAACTTATTGTATCATTACAAGTAAAGAATCTTTTTTTACAAATTTACAAATTTACAAACGTAAGAAACGTAAGCGGCACTCTCTTTTCTCTAAAACTCTTGAGAGGGTCGTTCCGTCTTTCCTGTTCTCATTCTAGAGAGCGTTGTTAGAGCATGTACAGTCGTTGTTGTTAAAATGGTGTGTTAGTGGGTGCCAACTAGGAGTGAGAAACATCATTTAGCATTGTTTTAGCTAACAATCCTAATTTTACTCCACTCGTTTTTTTAATTTTATCTTTTAAAAGGTTTTTTAATTAACGATTTTAATTCGTTCTTATCCATATATATCAAAGATATTTTAATTTTGTTTGTTTAATTCGTTCTTATCCATATATATTAAAGATATTTTTTCAAACGTATTTTTAAATTTCTATCATCATATGTCAGATTTGGATTCTAAATCTTTAAATTGGTTACGGAAAGAAAGTTCAACTAATACCATTTGTTCGTTGTATTGAAAAGAAAAGAAAAGTAATTGAAAAGATGAATGAAAATGAAGAAGATAGTGAATAACTATGATGAAAAAAGAACTGCAATAAGAAGAAAATGAATCATGAAAAAAACATTAAAAATAAAAAAGATATTAAAAAAAAAGAGGAGAGAAATAAAAATTCCCCAAAATGTTAACAAAGCTGACGTGGCTTTGTTAAGTGACTCTGGGAAATTAGCAAACCCACTAGCTTTTTTTGGGTTTACGTTAGTTAACTTCTCCACTAACACGTTCACTGGAGATACTTTTTATTAAAAAAAGTTAACACACTCTTTAACATATACTTTAGCGTGTAGACTGTACATGCTCTTAGCTTTCCTCTTCACAACAAACAAGTTTGTTCTAATTTTTTTTTGTCTAGTGACTATGTTTCTTTTGTTTTACAGAAATTATTGAGATGGTATCAAGGGTTAGTCATCGATTCTTGTCTAGTGGCTGTATTTTTTTCGATTACCATTGAGATGGTCGCAATGATTTAGTTCGAGAGTATGAATAATAATCTTCTTTATTTTTATTGAGAGCGAAGATGTAGAGAGAAAAAAATCTCTATTTGTTTCTATCCATCGTTTTCTCTAGAGTCGTTTTTGTAATTGTTGTTTGTAGACTTTTTTCAATATAGATCTACAGTATGAGGGAATAAATTTCTGTTAACGGTTTTTTTTGGTACCACTGCTCTTTACTCCATCCATTTTTCTCAAAATTTTAGTCTTTTTTTTTTTCATTTTTCGGCGGCCAACAGTGCACTAAATGTGTTTTCTGATTGTTTAGGTTTAGCTATCTTTGGCATTTTGCTATGGTTGTCCTCGCTGCCTTATTGCCACCATTTGGAAGTCCCTTACCCAAGTCAAAATAATAGATATGTGACGAAACCTTCATATCTTTAGTGGTGTTTTTAGGTTTTGTTCGAACTGGTCGGATAAGTCCGATCTTGAAGTACAGGTCTCTCCTTAGTTCTCTGGTTCTGAATCTTTTTCCAATGATCGTGTTCCCTTGTCACTGGACTGGTTGAATCTTCCGGAAAGTTATTGTCATGTACTTGTGGTTTTTCTCATTACGGAGATTAGTACCATTGTGTATCTTAGTGTGTATCTTAGTACTGTATTTGTAATTTTTTGTATTTGTTAGGGAGATGTCAACTATGTGTAACAAACTTTATTTTATTAATTTTACTGCTTTTTAATACAAAAGAATATATTTCATGAATTTATTTATCTTGCATACATATTATATTACTTGATGACTATTTGCTTAAACCAAATTGATCATGCACATTCCATATTTGTGAAGCATTCTCGTGTATACTAATAGATAGGTATTCACTTGACTGGTATGGCTCATGTACATGTAGGATGCATATATTATTGAGCAGTATATTAATAGTTCCAACACTAAAAAAACAACTAAATTAAATGGAATATCAAGATGAACGGTTTTTTTAGAGCGCTTGATGTGTGGGATGTCGTAAAAGAAAGTTTAACGAGTCGTAAAAAAACGTTTAACAAGTCATAAAATAAAGCAATTTTTACTCAAAGCGAGAAAACAATTTAAAAAAATTCTATTAAGAGATAAAAAAAAGCTTTCTTCCTTATCTATCAAACATTAAATGATGATGACGTTGAAAAACTTTCCAATGCAGTCTTTGCTAAAAAATGTGGGAAAATTAACAAATTCTTTACAAAGGAGCCGAGGTGAAAAAGAGAAAACAACTTTGAAGAATTGTAGAAAGAGAGACGATAATTCTCTCTTCCTCATCTATCAAGCATGGGATGCTGACGACATTGAAAACATTTCCAGTGCAATTTTTCCAAATAAGTGTTGGAGAGTATACAAATCACTTATAAATGAGTCGATGTGGAAAAGTTACATCTCCAAACATTAAGAGTGACACATGATAACGTCTTATCATATCTCAAATTATCTATCAAAAATAGTATTTCTTTTAATCAATTAAAAACAAATGATGAGCAATTATAATATGTGAGCATAATAGAGAAAATACTCTATTTGATCGATCCCAAATTTAAGATATCATCGTGACCATTAAAGAAACTAAAAAATAAATATCTCCAAGGATCATTATGCGCATATAAACAAAAAAGACAAGAAGAAGGAAAGGCTTGTTGCAAACCTCTTCAAAGTGAAACGTAAGGAGATGCATGAAAGTCAAGGAAACGATAGACAACAATGTAACCGACGCAAAGTAGACGTCATGGACGAGGCAATAAACATGGTCGTGGACAGGGTTGGAATTACAACAACGTCTATTCCAATAAAAATTACGAGAAACAGAAAAGCTCAACATGAGTTCGTGGAAGAATAAATCTTAACTTGAGGTATGAAAAATTTCAAGTTCGATGTTATACCTTTCAGAGGTTTGGATATTATGCTTTAGAATACAAAACTCTCAAAATAGAGTAGATGAGAACGCCAACCACAAAAAGGAGATGACCAAGGATAAATGTATGATGTTACTAGCATACAAATACAGTAATGAAGGTCAAAATATTGCTTAATATCTTAACACTCGTGCGAGAAACCAAAATATGGTAAGCATGTTTGTAAAGGTCAAGGAAGTCGTGAGGAGGAACATCTCTTTTAGAGATGATACCAGAATATTAGTAAAAGAAAAATGTAATATTTGTATTCGTACAAAAAATGGTTCCACAAATTAATTTCAGATGTCTAGCATACACCTAATATGAAAACCAACATCTTGAGCTTAGGTCAACCCTTACAAAATATATATTATGTTCACATGAAAAATTTATAGTGTTCTTATAAGAGTTGTCAAATAAAATTAATTACTAAGGTTCAAATGTCAAAGAATTGGATGATTCTTTTGAATATTTAAAATGATGTTGCAAAGTGTCATAAGGCTTGTTACGAAGATCCCTAGTGGCTATGACATCTTTAATTTGGGAATTTCAACTTTAAAGGATTTGATTTATTATCCAAAAAATAAAATGATGAAAGGATTCCATGCATCGATCACCATGTCTAACTATGTGAAGAATCCTTACTTCAGAAGCAGTCCATCGAAAAGATTTCCATAAAGGAGTCAGAGTCAAGAGCAAAAAAACCTCTCAAGTTTATTCACACTTATATGTGTGGTCCAATAAAGTCTAGCTCTTTAGGTAAATATAACTATTTACTTATTTTAATTGATGGTCTAAAAAATTGGGTATATTTTTTAAACAAAGATCATAAGTCTTTGGAACATTTAAGAAGTTCAAAGAAATTGTGTAAAAATAAAATGGAAACAAAAATAAAAGCATGAGCTCTGAACAATGAGAAAACTTCACATCCAATTAATTCCAAAATTGTTTTAAAGCGAATGGAATTCTTCGTTCATTTCAGTTCCTAGAAATCCTCAACAACATAGTGTGTCTGTAAGGAAGAATAAGATAATCCTTGATATGGTGTAAAAAACACTATTTAAAATATTTTGGATGGAAGCAACGATATACGCAATCTACTTATCCAACCGATATCCAACAAAAAGTGTTTAAGGAAGGACACCACAAGAATCATAGCGTGGAAGAAACCATAAAATCTCTCATATAAGAGTATTTTGAATCATAACTCATATTCAAGTACCAGAATAGTACTTTAAAGGAAAAACATCGAAACAGTGATAAAGTATGCTTGCAAGCAAGGTCTCATGTTTCTAGATGCTATCACCAATGCAAAGGCTAATTTTTCTAACTTCAAGTACTTTTTATCAACTTTTGATAAACTCTTGCTTATATAATACACCAAGCGGGGGTAATTATCTACTTCTCTTACCAACATAACACTGACTGCATATTTCGATACTGCTAGATATATATCAAGTCTCTCTCCTTGAATAGGATTGAATTATGTCTTGGGTGAAGATAAATGTTTTTTTATTTAAAGGAAATCTTGATTACACTATGGAGACCAATTTAAGTCTTTAGCATTCTTTAAAACTTGGAAAAACTGAGCATACTTGTCTGATGATCATCAATATAAACTGATTTAACGAAGTTAATCTTCCGAATAGTATTTGGAATTCCTTAGTATTTCGAGGTGGATCCATGGCTAATAAAGCATTTAACTGATCTAGATTAACCTGAATTCCTTTTTCATATCCCCAAAACTTACTACATCAGACTCCAAATATACATTTCTCAAGGGTTAACTTCAAGTTGATAGCCTCTAGGTTAGAAAATGTTTCTTGGATATCAGATATGTTATCTTCCTTCGTAGAGCTTTTCACCATCATGTCATCTTTGCAAACCTTTACATTTCTGCCAATTTGGTTAGAAAACGCCTTATTCACCAATTGATGATAAGTAGCTCCAACATTCTTCAACCCAAACGACATTACCATAACCTTATAGCAACGGAGCCCCCTATCAGTAATAAAAGTAGTATGATCTTGATCATTCGTATCTATCTGTATCTGATTGTACCCAGAGAAAGCGCCGATAAAAGACAATAATTTGTTTTCCGATGTAGATTCTAATAGTTTGTCTATCCGGGGCACTAAGAAAGGATCTTTAAGACAAGATCTATTAAGATATGTGAAGTCAATACACATATACCATTTCCCATTCTTTTTCTTGACCAATACTGGATTACCTGGCAAAATATGGTATTGAGATTCATTAATATACCCTGTCTTGTTTAGCCAATCTAGTTCTTACACAATCACTTTAGATATTTCTCTCGAAAAGGTCCTTCTTCTCTGTACCACTGATCCATTATCAGATCGGACTGATAGTTTGTGACTGATCACGTTGGATGGAACTCCGGTCACATCTTCATTGCACCATGAAAACACATGTAGATTCTTAAATAAAAAAGATAATAATTTTTGTTTTAATATTAACGATAATTTGGCTCCAACCCTAACACTTTTTCCTTATGTCAGGCAATGAATTTCAACTTCTTGAACTAAAATTACAGCGAGCCTCCATCAGATCATCTATTTCAATTTGATTGGCAGAAGTCTCCACTAATTGTTATTCTTTGTTAATTTTTATTGCCTCAATAAAGCAGCGATATAACATTCACAAGCTACTTTCTGCCTGCTTTGGACAACACCCACTTGACCTCCCACAACATATTTTAACCATTGGTGGACAGTGGAAGCCACTGCAGGCATAATGAAAAGCTAGATCTACCAAATATGGCGTTGTAAGATGTTGGACAATCAACCACAACGAACAACACCCTTACCATTTTTATATGGTCATTTACCCAATAACACTTCCTCTACAAATTCCCCGATGACATCAGCAGAAATCCCCGTAAAGCCTACAATAGTTATGTTCAAACGTTGGATAACAGAAGGATTTTTCATCAGTCTATAAGTAGTAAAAACAATATATTTGCTGAACTACCCGTATCAACCAAGATTCGACGTATATCATATCCCGCCATAGATGCCCCTATCACAACAACATCCTAATATGGGCCTGCAATGTATCTTAAATCATCTCCATAAAAGACAATGAATCGAGCAGGTTTTTGGTAAAGATGTGTGAATATTTTTCCCTATAACTGAGTTGTCAAATTGTTAACATGTCTTTGAACAACTTGAGGGTGCTTTGACAGTGCCTCCCCAAAAAGAGTCAATGATTCGAAAAACTAGAGCAGATCAGAAACAACTGCACACTTATCTATTATCACCCCAACTTGATTTCGATCTGGATCAGGATTAAGATATTCCGAATCTACGTCAAAATTTCCACAACCATCATGGCATATTATTGCTTGGATGCCCGCATATGTTTCCCTGGACCAGTTGGTGAGGCTATACGGGGTGCATTGTTTTTGGGTTAAGAGTTGATATTATCTTGTCTACTGCCCCCTTAACTTTTAACATAGGCACCCAACTTTCCTCTCTCGGTGATATTTTGTACTTCTTGTTTTAAAGCTATACAGCCATGTGTATCATGACCCACATCATTGTGGTATTTACATAAACGAGTACTCTGAATCTCTCTAGGAGACTGAATTGGGGCTTGTCTTCTAAAATGCACAACATTCTTATTTTTATCATATATTATAGCCACACTTTCACCCAGTTTGGTAAACAATTCAGGCTGAACCCATTGGCCCCTTTTGGGTCTAGCTTGTTGGTTTTTGTTACATTGATTTTTTCTAGGTCGATGTGATAATTGTCCGGACTCTTTTGGTCTATAACGAGTAGTAGCTTGGGATTGAGTAGTAGCTTTTGGAATTGATGTTGTAGCAGCGGACTTGTTCTGACCTGGTACTCTAAAATTCTTAGTTTTTTCAACCGTGATTTGTTTTCTAATTTTATTTAATAGCCCTCCCCAGGTCATTGACTTCTTCCGAGTTACTGCATCAGCTAACATGTCCGAAATTTAATCCTTGTTTTAAAGAGATGATAGACACCTTTTCAAGAAATCAGGTAACCCATTCTTCTTATTCACAAATCGATTGATACATATATATAATGATTCATTCAGATCCTGGCATAATAGATAATAGTATCACCATTCACTTTGAGCTTCTTGGTTCCCATAAATTGCCTTCTAAATTCCACCCAAAGTATATCAAAATACTTTTATAGAACCCTGTGGGAGACTGTTATAACACTTTAGGGAACTTCCTTTAAAGGTTTGTAAGAAATCCCGACAGAACAATTTGTCATTGTCATCGAAGTTCATCATAAAAATTGTAAACTACTCGAGGTGATTTTTTGGATCTTTACTTCCATTATATATCTCCATCTTGGAATTGTCAAACCATCCCGGGAGATGTTCGGAGAGTATTTTGGAACGCAATGGTGATTGTCTCTAATCGTGACTTCGACTAAATATTGTATCTTCATCAAGAGTAGCAAAAATACCTGGTTCAGATTGGATAGAAAATTGATCACTCAATATTGATTTTTATTATTTTTTATTGTGTCTCTATTGTCCCCTTTCCTTGAATGTTTCTTAATTATCCTCAATTTATTTTTTTGACGTCCCTCGTCACTACTGGATGAAAGAAACTCATCAGAGTCAGAATTAGTTGATGAACCATTAGAAGAGTCTGATGTACTCATAACTTGTTTAGCCCGATGCATATTTTTATACTTGACATGAGTCTTTGGGGACTGAACATTTTCACCATGCTCATCTACAGACACACCACATACATTGGATTTTTTATTTACTATTTTTCCAGCTTGCTTTTGGGCCCTTAGAACTTCAATTTTGAGTCTTAAGCTAATTACATTCATCCTACATGAATTGTCTTTTATTTTTGTTGTGATTGACATGAGACATAGTAGTGTGTTCATTATTTTATCTTACACCTTCAGCTTCATGAGGTGGAATATCTTGCATGTTAAAATCCATGCTTTTATAATATCCGAACTACGATTTCTACTCTCTGGTTTTGAATAAAGTTATACATGAATCTTCTTCTCCCACCGTGGTAGCCAATCTGGTGTAAATGATTTCTAATGGAAATGTATTTTTGGGTAATTTATCAACTGGGTATTAAATTCTTAAGTAGAAGGTGGAGAAATAAGAGAGGTGTATGCTAGTAATTATGTTTCTATCAAAAGTCCAACCTATTTAATGTGGTTGGTTGAGGGATTTATACTTTTGTTTTAGGACCCATGAGTCGTTTGGGTTGGATCTTGGATTTGGGTTATCCTTAAATACTCCAAATCCCAATACCAAACAATGGTTTAGCACACTGCTGAGTCATAACCCACTTGAGCTCATTGTTCATCCATCGAACTTTATGATTATGCCCAAACTAGCCCTTCAGATAGTCCAAAAGTTCACTTCCAATAATATTTGAACCTATCATTAGTAATTATTGCCAAAGAATCAACAATTGTGTTATCTATTTGATTAATATGTTCTACAATCACTTTGTCAAATATGAGAGTCAAATTTCGAAGTTGTGGTTTGGCAAGACATGACATATGATTTTCCACTAATTGTGAATCTTCTTCTGGCAAAACCTCTTTATCAATCTCCTCATTTGGTGTCCTTGAATGAAATTCAAAAATAAAATCAGCTAAGTCTTGATTCTTAATACCCATTTGAGGAGCAAAATATATATCTAAATTGCCCAACTTTACTGACCACTTGGTCATCCTACCAGAAATATATGGGCGTTGTAGCACATTCTTTAGTGGCAAAAAGTTCAAACCTCAATAGTATGAGCTTAAACATAATGACACATCTTTTTAGCAGCCACCACTAAAGCCAAAGCCAATTTTTCAAGTCTCAAATACCTTTTCTTTGTTACTAACAAACTTTTGCTAACATAATAGACTGACTTCGAAACTTCCTTATCTTCACTTATCAAAACAACATTCACAGTGAAGTCAGACACTGCTATGTATAAAAACACATGCTCTATAGTTCGAGGCTTAGACAATATCTCTGTTGATAACAAAAGTTCCTTAATCCTTGAAAATGCTACTTCATAATCTGATGTCCATTCAAACTCTTTTGGTTTTCACAACACTTGGAAAAAAAGAAAATATTTGTGAGAAAAACCTTGAAATAAATTGCTTAAGGGAAGCTAATCTTCATGTCAAGATTTGCACCTCCTTAATAGTTTGAGGTGATGTAATTAAGACTAAAGCCTTTCTCAGGATCACCCTCTATCCTTTTTTGACTAATAATATACCCCAAGAATTTCCCTGATCGAACTCCAAAGGTACATTTCTCAGGATTAGCTTCAATCGAATAATCCTTAAATTCAGAAAAGTTTCTTATAAATCCTCTAAGTGTCTATCATTAGCTAGAATTTTAACCAAAGTATCATCAATATATACCTATATATTTCTCCCAATTTGATAAACAAAATCTTTATTTACCAAACTCTGATATATTGCTCCAACATTCTCCAACAGAAAGAGCATAACCTTATAGCAATGTAAGCCTCGATCAGTAATGAACATAGTGCTTTCTTGGTATTTTGGATCCATCTGAATCTGGTTATAACCTACAAAAGCATCCATAAAAGACAAAATTTTATTTCTTAAAGTAGAATCAACCACCTGATCTATGCGAGGAAGAGAAAATAGATTTTTAGGGAAAGCTCGATTCATATCGGTGAATTCAACACACATTTTCCATTTCCCATTCTTATTTTTAACCAATGATGTCCATACTGAATATTGGGCCTCCCCAATATGTCCGGACGTAAACAAGCGATCCAGTTCTACCACAATAGCATATGATTTTCAACAGAAAAACACGCATTTTTAGAATAACTCACTTGATCCTCGGATTTATAGCCAAGATATATCATATCACATCAGATGGAAGCCCCACTACATCTTCTGGTTCCCAAGAAAAAATACAAAAATTAGCAAACAGAAATTGTAACAACTGATGACGCAAAGTAGGTGACAGCAACATTCCTATTTGTAGTCTTTCCATTGGGAAAGATATACTCATCTATACTTCACTTACTATTAAATAAGTTTGGGTCTCCCTCGGATCATCAATTCTCTCTTCTTCATCCGAGGTCAACCCCCCTGTCAAATTCATCATCACTGGACGTAACATACCTATGTTTGTTTGTTTTTTTTTCTCTTTTCGTGAGGTACGATGCTCTTTATCAGACTCAAAATGTGTTTTCCTTTGATTAATTTGAACTTGTCGAGCTCTACAAGCTCGATCAGATTGACTTTCTAGATCGTACTTCTCCTCCACTTGTCGCACCTCAGATTTCAGCCTACCTGATTGAATATTGTGTTTTCTTTGAACATACTTCTCATTTAAAGCTGCGATTTTATCTAGCAAATAATTCATTTGAGCTTCAATGTCTGAATGAGTCTGCTGAACCAGAATTTCATCATCTTTCTTAATTCTCCTATTCGCAAATCGGATTTTAACGTCTCGATTACCTTTCGAACGAAATGATCATTTTCATTTCCTGGCTCTATTATTAATCAATATATAGTTGGATTTCTTGCCGCTAGGTCTCGTAACTTCTTTTGTTATATCTCTATTATTTGGACCAGTTCATCTTCAATTATATAAGTTTATTTTGTTCAAACTCTAATTATAATACTCATATTTCCAAAAAAACCCAAAAACTCTAAATTATACTAATTTCTAAAGTGTTTGTTTTTTAAAATCAGATTTCACAATAATATTAAGGTACTTACTACAAACAACTCCATGTATGTTTTCTCAAATTGATATATATATATATATATATAGATATTATTTTGAATTTTTAGATTATAAAAACGTATTATATATATTTAGTTTTTATTTGACTCATAGTTAGTTGTATTGTTTAAGGTATGCATAGATTTGCATTTTGGATGCTATTTTGTGAAACGTAGTTGTTAATAGAGTGATTTGGATTTTTTGACTCCCATGACTGTCGTTCAAAATTTCACACGATTATTGCACCAAGTGTGCAACAATTCTTTGACTTCGTCGCACTATTGTATGCAGAAATTCACCCATTTTTTCATGACTAGTGCAAACATTACATGATTTTATGTAAATATTTATCTCATTCATATTTTATAAAGATATTTTTCTCACATATTCATTTTTAATTTATTGGTCTTTTTTTTATTGTTTGTAAGCATATTTTCATACATAATTTTACGATGCCTTCTCTTCCACCTCTATCCTCCACGCTTGAGATTGGGGGTGAATATTAGGAGATAGTACAACGACATCAGACGTCACACAGCACCCGACATAACAATTTCAGTCGTTGGGGGTACAACATGATACTCCTTTGACTTTTATGAGTCACTTATCACGCGGAGAGAGCCTTTTCCATTAGGGATATAGTAGTACTAGAACTCCACATTTGACCGATGATAACTTATTTTACAGTGTCAGTCGTCATGTTCCTGACTTGTACTCAAAATTCAGTGATTATAAGGAGTATGAGGCTTATAGCGTTTTCAACAATGATGTAAGATTCTTAAAACCATGTGTTTGAATAAAAATATTTAATTATATTGTTATTTTTTTATATGTTTATAGGCTAGAGTATTCGTATGATTTGAGACTATGTATGATACTTATCGTCGATGAGATCTTATGCATCACATTCGGGTCAGAGTTGAGGTTATAGAAATATTATTCGGTCTTATTTTAGAGTGTCTCTCACGTTGGTATACAAATTTCCACTTACTTTAGGCGTGCTTGGAACACTAGCATGCCAAGACGAATTTGTTATATTTTTCTTTTTGTGAGATGAAGATCATAGAAGAAAATATCTATATAATCATTGTTTTTCTTTTAACAAGTTACTGTTTTGACCTTGTTTAGTTTTATATTCAGGTTTAAAAACGATGAAACGGTCGCCCAAATTCTTGGTATTGATCATGTATACCTTAGTAATGAGATATCTGTAAACTATAGGAAGAATTATAGCAATGCCCGTCTTGGCTAGTTGCGTGATGCTTATATGAGCTAGGATTATTCGCATAATCAAGCACTCTGGAGATGGTTATTCATGACATACAATTATCTTTTACATATGTTTGGCTGTTGCATTTTGGTGAATAAGACTGGAAATGTTATTTTCCTTGATTATCTATAGTTTGTTGAGAATTATACCAAATTGGTTAGGCATAATTAGGGTGAGGTGGAATTAGCCCAGTTATAACACACTCATGATAAGAGTTTGATTCATAACACATTGAGTTTTAGCATTTTCCACGCATTGTTAAAGACATGGATATACGATCATTTTTCAAGGTATGCGGCTAATGTTTTTTATTTCTTATGCTATCACCAAGACACGTATGTGTAGATATGCACCTTTGAGTTATCGACCAAATCCATAAACTCGAGATGATGTTTGCCAAAGTATATTTATGTTTTAAGAAGAAGATGTAAGTTTTATTTATCATTTCTAATTTTTTAACTTTATTTCTCTTTATTTCAATACCACTAAAATTTATCCTAACATGTTTATTTATTTTTTAAATCGTATTCATGTTTTTTCCATAGGAAACCGCATTCGCTACTTAACGAGTGCGCACAGGGTAAACGCTCAGTCAGACACAAAAGCCTACAAAACAACGCTAGAAGGTAAACCACCCAAGCTGACAGGCTCAACTAAGAAAGTGTGTGTAGAGGGCGATGGTAAACTATGTTATATGGTTATTTATAGGATATTAGATATTTATGTAGGTTCTTGGATAAATGCTACCTTGAAGTCTTCGGAAATCGTTGAAGCTTACTATCCTCTCTGTGTCTCTTTGACATGTGGGGCTTGTTCAACATATACTTGGGCCATAAAAAATTATTTTGGTAAGTAGAGATGTATCAATACTCATTATAATTATTATTCATAATGTTTAGGATGCATGACAAAACCCTATTATTAACACCGGCTTGCAATGTTCTACGTACAAGTCTGACTATTCCAGTACGAAAACGTTGTAACCTATTTGGGTAAGGTCAAAATTATGGTATGATGGATCAGTCAGTTGGCACTGATACATCTGTTGAGATGAAACAATGTATGAGCATTTATTAGTCCAAATGAGGTATGGGTTGGGATCAAATACTCAAGAGGGAGGAGATGGATGAAGAAATGACTATGGATTAGAAACACAATTGTTTACGTAAGTGTTTTCGGCTTGTACACCTCCATCGGTAGGACGAATAATTTTACCATAAATATTTTATTGTTTTTTTACAACTCTATTACTATTTTTGATAATCTTAGTATGTAAGAATTCGATGATATGTTATGTATAGTATATTAAGTTAACTTATTTTTATTTAATATTGTTATGAATTTTATAATGGTTCTCTTAATATTCAAATATAAGCATTCAATTAATTGATCTACATGGATTTATTAATTATCATGAGATTTATAATAATATAAAACTAGGGCTCATTAAGTGGGTTTATTTTGACTCGGGAGTTGTGCAATCCTTAGCCAACATATGTTCATAACGAATTGGTCTTTGTAGATTACGGTACATGTGTGGAATATTTATTTATTTGAATTTTCTTATCCGTCAGTATCATAAGCAGTAATCATGAAATTGGTACTCATCACGTGAGTTTATCTTGACATGCCTCGTGGATTGTATTGTTTTTATCTAATAAGTTGTCCCAAACTGATTAGATAAGAAGATTACAATATCCACAACTTATTTGTGTCGAATTTCGATAAGTCTGTTTAGATTACACAATCCTCGTCGAGAACTTAAGAAATATACATTTCGCTTCTGTGAAATCTAATCCTTAAACTCAATCCTAAAAAATAAATATGTATGTGTGGACTTTTGTCGAAGATAAATATTTGAATAAAGTCGTGGTAGATATAGGGAAAACATATCGAGACGAATGTGGTAAACGTTATTGAGAGGTAATGGTCTGCTAGTTATAGTATCTTTATGGTATAAATCATGTCAAAACACCAAATAATTTACAACATCTAGATGAGGTTAAACTAATTGGAATTATTTAAGGATTCAACAAACAAACTTGGTTTTCAATATCCACGAAGAAGAACACAAAATTGTGTTTCAGTTTTTTAACTGCAAGGTCACCAACAGTTTGATCAGGGGATAAATAAATTAGGTGCATGACCAAATAACAATGAATAAAGACAAAAATATGTACGAGGCTCCAATTGACTACAAAATTAAGGAGGAAAATAGGATGATGAAATGGAATTGACCCAACTGATAGGCAAAAACCTACATTGTTGTTAATTTCAATTTCTAAATCTTTAAGTTATCGTTTTTTCAGTTTCAGTACTTGTCATTTCAGTTTCAGAATTTCTAATTTATTGTCATTTATTTATTCAAATTTAAGTGTTTCTCTTTTGTTGTTAGTTTTTTCACCTTGTCTTTGTATTCATTTTCTTGGATGAAAACGTTTTTAAAATATCAGTTTTACTTAGAACAAGTGTGTGTGAATTGGATTTTTTCCAAAGCATATAACTTCTTGTACAAGATATTTCTAGAATGTTGCACTAGATGTACGCCAACATTACTAACATTCACACAAACTATGCAACCATAGTTAAAAAAATATCACGTTGGGTGCATGACATGCTGATCATGTATCACATTTACGGTGTGACTTATCAACAATATCTAGCAAATTATATGGTAACTACCAATTTTTAGTGTTACATGAACTATTTCAAACAAAAAAAATATATAAATATTAGAGGGATGAAAAAATAAAATTAAAAAAATACTAAATGAGTCATGGATGAAACATTAATTACAAAAAATAAGTAAATACGTTGTAAATATGTCATAATTTGAAATTTAACAAACTTACACGTGAAATACATTCAAACAATCGGGCATAATCAAACATCTTTAGTCAAATCGGTAAAGTGTGCTCTTCGATCACACGCAATAAATGTATGGACCAACTTGATTTCGTTTCGTCGAGCAGATTTTCCCACATAGTTTCTTATTTGGAGTGAAACGCCAGCAATACCGAGTATAATTCTGCTAGCGGTTCATTCAACACCATAATAGCATATATAAATAAAATTAGGATAAGTTAGCATAACGAAACCTAACTTAATATAAAATAATTTGATTGACTTAGTTATGCGAATAAAGTGGGCATCATGTATATATGTAAATGATTTCTTAAGAGAAATATGGTATTTCACGTATTGATATCGAGTGTATCACTAATATGATGTCAAGTAATGTTATCCATTAATGGTTACCATCATGGTATACTTTGTATAAATTTAACCTACAAATAGTCTTTCTAAAAGTTCCGCACAACCAAACATTCTCAATCAAAAACCGCGTTGTTTATTCAATTCGGACATCAGTTCCCATCTCACATACATGATTCCTCTGAATCATATAATTCTCCATCTAGGGCCAGATAACCGTAATGAACGTTTAGATCATCGTTTAGCATTCTATTAATATAATTATGTAAATATTTTGACAATTTTTAATTGTAACAAATTTGATCTTTGTTGTTAATAAGTTTCTTTTTATCAAGTTACCTATTATTCTGATTTTCTTGTTATGACATCTTCAATACTCGTTTCATCTCTAGGAATGATCTTTACAATTCTTTAATGTATGTCACATTTTTTTAGGAAAGAACTTATCTTCTGCATTACTCATATATAGTTCACATGCACACGGTAATATGTATGTTTTTCTAATAACACAATAACAAGCTACCCGATTTACGCCTATATTTCTCGCATGATCATAACTTTTATTGATAAATTACTTTTTTAAACGGTATAGATAAAACATGACTTTCAGCCCAAATTAACTTATCTCAAATAATTCCAAAATCTTTGAATGTTGAAGACCAAGAAATTCATGATTTTCCACACAAAAAATCATAATTTAGTTGATTTGAATCAATGTAGCGTCATAGGCTTGCGTGAGCGTTTTACACCCTAAGAAAGTATAAACGATATATTTTGACTATAACATTGAATTTTGAGTAAATTAATTAATTTCTAAAATGAAAATATTAATTACCGATTTGTTGTTTTGTTTCCAAAATATTGATACTTGTTCGTGAAACGATGAAGAAGTTTTTCCATGTATAGTGTTATCCATGAATTCTACCATAACCTGTAGAGTTTTGAGAAAAGGAGAACACTTAGTTTAGTGTTTCTAGTTTTGTGTTATACTCTTCCTCAATATTTTCTTTAACAATAACGTTATAAAATTCTATAAACTCATTAGCATCGTTTCATTTGGCCAACAATTTGGTAGTGTTTTGCAAGAATTTTTTTTATACATTTTTATGTGCATAACATGTGGCTACCATCCATAAATACGTCTTCAATAGCTCTCATGAATACTAACTAATGACTCTAAAATTTATAAATATTATTCACAATGTCTTTGAAATACTTAAAGCCTACGTGTAATTCCATTATTTCTCTAAACTCATAAAAACAAATTTAAAATGTTTGGTTGGTTCATGTTACACCAACAATTTTGAGTAATAACATTGTATTACTTGTCACCTTGTAGGTATTTTCCATGATAAGAACTTGCAGAGATTATGCGCAACAACTTGATACTTATAGGATGCACGAAAAAATATTTGCTGATCATGTATGTTAATTCAGTTGGTCAATGTCATGCGTAGTAATCACGTTCCTTCATTTACTCACTAATTATTGCATTTGGGTTTGATTGTCCGTTTATACTAAATAGGTTTTTCGATAAATTTTGTACATAATGCGCATGTTAGATATACTTTCAGGATTATGAAACTTCAAGTCTACATATATTTCTCTATGACGAGGAACGACAAACATTAACTTACGGACTAACTCATCTGTCTTCGCTTTGAGTCTATAAACTTGGGAATGGACTTCCAATTGTAAACTTGGTTTGTGGTTTTGTTTCCCATCTACCATAGTTGATCGAAAATAACCAAATTATTCTTCAACTAGACTTTCCCTTAGCAAGAAGGGAGAATTGCATATTTTAAATACAAAGTCTTTTCTTTTTAATAGTTTTACTAGTCCTCACATATATAATATATCATATGACGTTTCTCTTATTTATCACACTCGTAAAGGGTAATAATGTTGATGAATCCCATATTAAGGCATTCAGAATAAACCATGCGTCGAAATAGGCTTTAGTATAATACTTGTGATTTATAAACAAATCTGTGTAATCGGCCAGCATACCCGTTAATTGCTTCGGTTTCTATAACATACATAAAAATACCAAACCAAAGTATTAAATATATACAAGATAGATGAAATTATTCATCTATGAAAACATTAATCGAGAAATTATACAAGATAGATTCCTGCTACGTGGGAATTATGCCACCACAAAGAGACCGATAGAAGAATACCTCGTCAATCACTGCGATCTACAATCGAGAATATCTAGATCGTGTAGGTTTGATGGGGTATCCCAACAATAGACAATTCTAGACGATTAAAGAGCAGCTGAGTACACTAGGAGATCAGATGAAGCAAATACAAGCAGCGATGCAGAGGATGAGCACCGGATTTCCGAGCTCCATGGTCGACCAACCTATTGTTGGGTTCTAAATGAGACTATAATATGGGTCAGAATATTTTTGTTCAGATGAGATATGAGGACAGAGGATGTATTCCTCCATAAATTTATCGCAAACAAGCCTTTAAACAATTTCCAGATCCTGATTACTATCAGAATACAAACAACTAGTGGGACTCATGATACAATCTTGAGATTCTAGGATTTCATGGAGATCTTCAACTGGAAAATTTTCTAGATTGGAGCACATATATAGAAGAATTTTTAGACTTCAACAACGTTCCGGATGACAAAAGAGTCAAGTTAGTCGCAAAGAAGTTTCACGGTCGGGCTGTATCATGGTGGTAGCAGATGAAACAGACTCGTTTGAGACAAGGTAAATCGAAAATACCAACTTGGGTTAAGTTTATGAAATATCTTAGGGCTACGTTTTTACCCTTTATTTTCCAAGAAAAAATCCCTCTCATCAAATCCGAACCTAGCCTTAATTATAAATCGGTGGAACCGATGAAGAATAACGTATTTGACAAGAAAAGGTATGTTGATGATTATTCCGGATACCAGAAGAAGGAACAACTGAGACATATTTCTCCTTATTATGATAAGGCAAACAATTATAATTTATTTGTTCGTGTTTGTAATGCAGAAAAGGGTAATATTTTGGTTGGTGATTTTTATAAATCCGATTCCAAAATGAAAAAATTATGGTTTAAAATTACAGCAAAAAATTCTGGTAAGTATAAAGATGAGTTGTATAGTAAAATAATGGGAAAAAGTTATACTTTTAAGAAGAAAAAAACTAGATTTTCAATTAGAACCTCGAGGGGTTTTAGATAATGTTGAACTTATTGATGCAATGGCTAGTGAAAACCTTATTGTGGAAATACATGATAAAGAGAATGTGGTTGTGGAGACTTTGAATAATAAAAAAACTAGAATAGTCTCTGATTCTTCGAAGAGTTTAGTTCATTTCAACGAAAACGAGAAAGAGAAAAACGAAAATAAAAATGTTAAAGTTAGAACAAAGAAGCTACTAATTGTGGATCTTGGAGGATCAAACATAATGGAAAAGACTTGTGAACTATTTGAGTCAAAGAAAATTTGGGTGTTGGAGAAACATTTCCATGCTTGGCAGGTTATTTTTGAATTGCAAAACATACAGCAGTTCATAATTCACATAGAAACACGAGATATTAGAGAAGTTGAGAAATCAGAAACTATTATTCTGTCTTCATAGTATGAGGAAATGTTCTACTTGTTCTTGGTGGTGTGACTGGCTCAACACACTTAAACAGGGTTTTTTTTGTGGGAATAGTTTATATTCTGATTGTATTTACAAAGTGTTGATCTTGCTAATGATGAGAATTCGAGGACGAATTCTTCTTATGTGGGGGAGAATGATGTCGTTCAACAAACAAACCAGAAACAAAAACATGTCCTGTTTTTCACTCTGATATCAAAACGGGGCGTATTGCTACGCAAATCGAAGGTCTTGGCGAGCCCAACAAGTATCAAAAGCGTGACGATATCACGAAGTTTGGACCCTAAATTCGATTGTTTAGAAGCCCAAAAGTCAATTTTCGTATATTTTATTATTATTAATAATATTTTAAGACAATTATGTAGTTTCCATATTTTAGGATTAAGGTTTTGAGTATTTGCTATTTAAAACATATACCCTAAATTTTGAGTTAGTTTTTGTTGAATTTGATGAGTCCGGACAAATTCACCACTACTCTTTGAGAAATCTGGACAAGGGCAATTCGTACAATAAGTGCCTACTGAACTATCTAGACATGACAAAAGTATTAAATAACTAAACACCTTTTTGACTAAGCTAGGTGCTAATCGGCTTATTAAGTAAATGGGTCTTTAAACTTGACTCGGTTTGATAACTTCACCCGAAAGCCCATTGGTTCATAATTAAGGGTATAAATACCCAACTACTTTCGTTAATGAGGGTAATGAACATTTAATACAACCAGGAAGCTTAAATCTCCCACTACATAACACCCAAAGATTTAATACTCTTGAAAATCTCTAAAACACTTGACAAAATTACCCTCAGCTTGAAATAAACCACACCAAATTGGCGACCACAGTGGGAGGAGAAGGTTCCTGAATCTAGCATTCAAAACCAGCAAGAAAAACTAGTTCAGATGAATCTGGACGAGCAAGCAATTCCACCACCTTTGGTGGAAGTGGTGGGAGAAAAAAATGAGTACACGACCGAAGAGCGGGACAGGTTGAAAGCTAAAATTGAAGCATTGAGGGCCATTAAAAAGGCAGATATGGGTTTAAAGGAAAAGTCAAAAGCGAGAGCCATTCACCATACTGACAACCCAAGGGAGAACGACCCATCAGCAAAGACTCATTTGAGCACGAAAAAGAACCATGTTAGTTCCAAGAAATCTCAACTGTCTATACCGGTGGAGAGCTCAGAATCCGAGTCCTCTAGTAGCTCCTCGAATGAGTATTAGCTTAAGAAGTCCTTGTCATCTAGCAGTAATGAGGGGAGATCCAAGAAGAAACAAAAGCTGGTAAAAAAATATTCAAGAAAGAGGGATAGGCATGGAAGACCAAATAGGCATCTGGGAAAAGGGTCGTCTCACAGCCACACCCATAGTCGTAGGAATGTGGATCAACTGCTGATGGATCCTTTTGATTTCCATGATGAGCCAGGTATTTTTGCAACACCTAATGACGATACAGTATTTAGTCGTGGTCGAAATTGGAGGCAATCGCCATTGTCGTCCAAAATACTGTCCGAAAAACTTCCTAAGAGGTTTGACAGTACTAAAATGGAGAAGTATAATGGGAGAAAAGATCCGGACAACCATCTTGAACAGTTTAAAAACATTATGATGAATTTTGATGATGATGACAAACTTCTTTGTAGAGCCTTCTCCTAATCTTTTACGGGAAGTGCTTTGAAATGGTACATCAGCTTACCACAAGGTTGTTTCAGAAACTTTGATACATTTTGGGTGGTCTTTCGAAGGAAGTTTGTGGGGAGTAAGGAGGTGAAGGGCAATGGAGATACTAGTATCCATTGCGCCCAAGAGCCAAATGAGTCACTAAAAGACTATATAAGCCGGTTCGCAAACACTAAGAATGGGTTACCTTATTACCTTGAGCAAGTAGCAATAGATTCCTTAAGACAAAGGTTAAACCCATGGAATCTGGCTGATTCGGTAACGAGAAAGAAGGCCATGACTTGGGGCGCTTTGCTGAATCAGGTGGGAAAAATCAATGTAGATGAAACAAAGAAGACTAGGGTACAGAGGCAAGTGAGGTCTGCCCCAGATGCTCCAAACCAGAACCAGTCCGGATACAAGGCCAAAGAAACCGGACAAGGGCACAATAGGGCCAAATAGACTTAATCCCACCCAACTCCAGCTCAGAGCCAACAGTCCAGAAATAAACGAGGACCTTGGGTCCAACCAGAGTGGTTTGCTGAGTTAAAGGAGAATGTGGCAACCATCTACGACAAAACAAAAGATGAAGTGCATTTTAGGAAGCCGGCAGCACTTCATCTCCCAAGGAAAGTCTAATACTTGTTTTTGCCAATATCATCATGATATTGGCCACAACACTGAAGATTGCATCTCTATGGATGGGAAAAAGAGCATATCATAGGGTTATATACCAACCAGTACTTTTATAATACGAAAAACAAAGATTTAGAGCTAAAAACACATTGGGGGATTCCAAAAAAATTCATCATACGTCCCCTAACCACCGTAGAGACATCTATTTCGATCAGGAAAAAAACGTTGATAATATTTCTCGACGTCCTAAACTAAGGACTCTACTTGCCTTTGGACCCCTTGGTCGTAAGGTATTTTAAACTGGTGAAATTGTGCCCCAGTCAGGCTAGCCCTAACACGTGGTTTATCTAATGTCTTTCACCATGGCGTCACGCCTTTCCCAGACTCTTGTGCAGATGGAAGAGTTTGCAGTTATTACCACGTTATCCAAGGTTTTGTGGTATCCTTTCTTCTACGTCACCCTTGGGAATGACTATAAAATTGTTGATGATTTGTTGGAAGTGAATAAAACCTGGAAACAATGTTTCTATCTTGTTAGTGGTGTTTGAGAAAATGGCCGGTCTCATTCTAAAAAGAAAAACCCGAGGTGGCTCCCGATTAAGTGGAGATGCAAAATTAATTGTCTTATTATGTTATTTCTCTTATTAATTTGGGTTTTAACAATATTACTTGATGTTTGAAGTTCCAAAGGTTCCACTACATGCTTTGAGAAAGAAACATATGAAAGTTGCGGAAAATACTATTACGGCTCTGAATGTCTAGGCTTGAGAAAAATGGCTAATGAATTCTATGGATGTTTTAAAACTTTGAATTTGGTTCGTAACCATCTATGTCATTCCTCCGAAGATGATCTGAATGAGGATCAATTAATAAATCCTCCCCAGTTTTGCTGCACGAGTTTTACTTCCTACTCGGAAGGTAGCGCCCATGATTTGAGTAAACAAAGCGTTTCCTTAGGGTCTTGACCAGTAAAAAATAAAGACCAACGCTACCGATGTTTAAAAGGTAGTTACAAATGTCGGTGCTACTACATTGGGGAAAACCATTGAAGTCGAGGCTAACAATAAATCTAAAGCCGAATGGCTGAAGAGGAAGAAAAATGCGCCCTAAGAGAAAGTGGGGAACTAAGAGAAAAATGTAACCAAAAAGAAGAAAAATATGCTCGTAGAAGATCTTGCAACTGAAAATTCTACTAAAGAACATACCACCATTCCTGTTACGTTTGAGCTGTACACCGCTCCAAACCCTAATGAATTACTGTCAATATCTTCGTAGGTAGGCTCAATATATGATATTAATGAGTCCGGAGAGGAAAATGATCAATCTCTTAGCATCCCTTATGAGAAACAATCAGATTTTGATGTCCATGGGCATCTCGAAGCGATGAATTTTGGTGTTGACGTATACAGTCCCCTTGGAGATCTTTTTACCAATCTAGATGACCACTCGGTGTTCCCAAATATCCAGCTAAATGTCCTCTCGAAGTCCCATGTAGAAAGTTCAGGTGATCAAGCTTTATCGGTTGACTCTGTGGCCACCAGATCCTTTCAGCTTAGCCAGTCAGACTCCTATGCTTGCTCTCTATATTATCTGATAACTCAAATTTCCATGCTCGAGAGGAAAGCAAATAAAATGAAAAGATATTTCTCAAGAAAAGCTTTGGATTTGCCAACTTGAGAAAAGTAATAAAAACTTTGCATATCAAGTTGACGAGAAACACTAACGAATCCAACGTGCTGAAGAATTGGTATGTGTTGTTTCCAAAGAGCTCGAAAAGCGAGAAATTTTTTTTCGAATAGAACTTACCCAATGCTTAAAGGTTATACAAGAATATGATAATGCATAAAATATGTGATTCGACCTTTAAAAAAAATAAAGCATTCAAAATTGTAGTGAAGGTAACCGATGAGAAGAAGACCAAGGTGGTTCAAGAACTAGCCGCTTTTAAAATCAAATCCAAGGAAACCGAAAGAAAGTATCTTGCTACCCTCCAAAAGAAGTTAGAGACGGATAACACAATTGCATTAAAATATTATGTTGAAGACTCCCTTAAGACTTTGTCTACTTAGGAAGCTGAGGTTAAAGCTGCGCTGATTATTGAAATTTATGGAAGGTTCCCGGACAAGGGCACAATAAGGCAAACAGACTTAATCCCACCCAACTCCAGCTCAGAGCCAGCAGTCCAGAAATAAACAAGGACCTTGGGTCCACCCAGATTGGTTTGTTGAGTTGAAGGAGAATGAGGCAACTATCTATGACAAAGCAAAATAAAAAGTGCATTTTAGGAAGCCGGTAGCGCTTCAATCGCCCAAGGAAAGTCGTAATACTTGTTTTTGCCAATATCATCATGATATTGGCCACAACACCGAAGATTGCATCGCTTTGAAACAAGATGCGCAGAATCTCATTGGATGGGGGAAGTTGGGAGCTTATGCTAAGAGAATAAGTGGAAATAGGCCTAACAATGCCTACTAGACTAGCCCAACGAACAATCCAGGGACGTCTGCTCCGGACGGGGCTATGGTAATCCTTGAAAGATTTGATGTCGAATCGGAGTATTTGGATCCGGATCCAACCCAAAATAAAGTGGGGGTTATAACAGAACATACTAAGATAGTGACTGGACTAATAAGATTTTTTGTTCGTTACTTCAACGATCTCATTCTTTTATGGTATTCTAGAATAAGTGTGATGATGCACTATTCCCTCAGCTTTGTAAAACTTGTTGAACTTAAGAATGCAAAATTCGAATTCAATATATGTCCCAAGATTCTTAATCTTTCTTCATGTCTTCTTCTAAATCATAGTCTTTCATTTGACAACTGTTGAATACACCTCATGTTTGGTTTTCTAGAAAATAACCCACACCATTGTTGAATAATCATCAATCAAACTCGTGTAGCATCTGACTCTATTCTTTGATGGAATCTCTTTGAACCTCAAAGATATGAGTGAATGTAATCCACTTTTCCTTTAGTCTTTATTACAAGCTCTTTGCCGAATTTGACTCTAGTTTGTTTCCTAAAAACATTGTGTTGACAAAATTCCAATGATTCTGCTTTGTACAATTACAACCAATCCTCCTTTTCCAAAACATCTAATCCTATTTCACTGATGTGACCAAAAAACCAATATTACAACTGATTTTAATCCTATAGAATTCACTTCCTAGTGATGCTATTACATCATCGCCCATAACCACGATCCCCTGGAGAATATAAAGCCACTTTAGTAAATTTCCTTTCATACACACCATTAAGCACTTTGTCATTTTGATGACAGCATCATCTGCACGATACTTGTAACCCCGAGATTTTAGTGTCTCAATAGATATCAGGTTTCTCTTCAATCCATGAACATGAAACACGTCACGATTCTAACAACCCCATCAAATATTTTGATCCTTGATTGTTCAAGAAATATCAGAAGTGGATAATATAACGATTGTTCACCCTTCCTCAAACAAATCAATATTTCTTTATAGTAAATATGATAGGCCAAAAACTACATAGTTGACCAATTTAAGATTATTACACCCGACTATTCTACTAATCTCACACATATGTATTTATTATTGCATTACATGCCCTTAATGTTATATAGTTTTTTGGATTTTATGTTACAAGATTCATATTAAACCAAACTCCTTCAATATTCAACCGTCTGGAACCCGATTCGGATAAATCACACCGTTATTAGTAGCCCTCCTAGTCCTTGCGAGAAGATTGAATGAGGATTATGCAACGTCGCTTAAGACCGGAGGAAGGTCCCCATTCGAATTATCCCAAACAAATATATATAAATATTAGTTAGTTATCTCAGGCCTATTAGCATTATGTTCCCCACCGCTTTTCTTACACATGTCACCTCATCATAAAAACCAAATTATTTTAAAAAAATTGAATTGAGACTCTTGGCCTTCCCACAATATAGTTGTCTCCGATCTTTCCCTATAAATACCCTTCCTCGCCTCATAACTAAACATTTTTAGAGAGAGAGCTGGGGTGCCCCAATTTCTCGGAGAGAAAACATTTGTTGCTGACCTGAACATCCCAAAGTGACCACTCTTTATGAGAAAGTAACTTGAATGCCCTTGACTGGTATCTATATCTACTATGGCAAAAAAATTCCGAGTTGTGCGCATAATCGAAGATTCAGAGAAAACAATTACCCAAGTTTTTACCTCCGCAGATTTCGACCTAAAAAATGCTAAAAACTATGAACAATTTCTCCATCTACCTCTAAACCGACAAATCCTTGCCTAGAATCACCGAAAACAACCCCTAAAGTTCCAATACATCAAACAACGATAAGGCTCAAACAAATTCCTGACCTTTAAATACAACGTCAAAAAATGTACCAAAAGTTTGCGCTACATAGGCTCGTCGAAAGTTGTATTTCATGACAATGGGGGCCCTGGTTCAGAATATTTGGATAAAGATGATTCAGGATTTGTGAATACAAACTTTACTATTTATGTTGTCAGAATGAGTGCAAATACTACTGTCACTCGTAAGTTATTGGTGAAATTCGAGGGTTCCAGAAGAGGAAATCGAGCAATCCATGTAGCTCAACGGTCGCATACTGATGCTAAGATAAACACCACTACTATTTCCGTCCCCAAGGGATTGGTCAAACCCAATGTCTCAAAAAGAAGAAATCAGGAGTTGAATGAAGCTTATCAATCCACCCTTGATGTCCCTGTTAAACCCAGGGTTGCAAAATATGTAAAAATGTTGAGAGCCACATGGAGGGTAAAGAACGTGCTACTAATAAGAGGGGTAAAAAAAACAAAAGTCGATGAGGCACTACACTTAAAGATAAAAAAAAATCTAGAGTAATCTCTATAGATGGGAAAAAGAGCATACCATAAAGTTATATACCAACCAGTACTTTTATAATACGGACATCAAAGGTTTAGGGCTAAAAACACATTGAGGGATTCCAAATAATTTCATCATACGTCCCCTAACCACTGTAGAGACATCCATTTCGATCAGGAAAAAAACGTTGATAATATTTCTCGACGTCCTAAACTAGGGACTCTACTTGCCTATGGACCCCTTGGTCGTAAGGTATTTTAAACTGGTGAAATTGTGCCCAGTCAGGTTAGCCCTAACACGTGCTTTATCTACTGTCTTTCATCATGGCGTCACGCCTTTCCCAGACTCTTGTGCAGATGGAAGAGTTTGCAGTTATTACCACGTTATCCAAGGTTTTGTGGTATCCTTTCTTCTACGTCACCCTTGGGAATGACTATAAAATTGTTGATGATTTGTTGGAAGTGAATAAAACCTGGAAACAATGTTTCTATCTTGTTAGTGGTGTTTGAGAAAATGGCCGGTCTCATTCTAAAAAGAAAAACCCGAGGTGGCTCCCGATTAAGTGGAGATGCAAAATTAATTGTCTTATTATGTTATTTCTCTTATTAATTTGGGTTTTAACAATATTACTTGATGTTGGAAGTTCCAAAGGTTCCACTACATGCTTTGAAAAAGAAACATATGAAAGTTGCAGAAAATACTATCACGACTCTGAATGTCTAGGCTTGAGAAATACGGGCTAATGAATTCTATGGATGTTTTAAAACTTTTAATTTGGTTCGTAACCATCTACGTCGTTCCTCCGAAGATGATCTGAATGAGGATCAATTAATGAATCCTCCCCAATCTTGCTGCACGAGTTTTGCTTCCTACTTGGAAGAAGTAAACAAAACGTGTGCTTAGGGTCTTGATCTGTAAAAAATAAAGACCAACGCTACCGATGTTGAAAAGGTAGCTACAAATGTCGGTGCTACTACATTGGGGGAAACCATTGAAGTCGAGGCTAACAATAAAACTGAAGTCGAAGGGCTGAAGAGGAAGAAAAATGCGCCCTAAGAGAAAGTGGGGAACTAATAGAAAAAGGTGACAAAAAGAAGAAAAATATGCTCGTAGAAGATCTTACAACTGAAAATTCTACTAAAGATCATACCACCATTCATGTTATGTTTGAGTAGTACACCGCTCCAGACCCTAATGAATTACTGCCAATCTCTTCGTAGGTAGGCTCAGTATATGATAGCAATGAGTCCGAAGAGGAAAATGATCAATCTCTTAGCATCCCTTATGAGAAACAATCAGATTTTAATGTTCATGGGCATCAAGAAGAGATGAAGTTTGGTGTTGAAGTATACACTCCCCTTGGAGATCGTTTTACCAATCTAGATGACCACTCGGTCATACCAAATATCCAGCTAACTGTCCTCTTGAAGTCCCAGGTAGAAAGTTCAGGTGATCAAGCTTTATCGGTTGACTCTGTGGCCACCGGATCCTTTCAACTCAGCCAGTCAGACTCCTACGCTTGTTGTATGTATTATCTGATAGCTCAAATTTCCATGCTCGTGAGGAAAGCAAAGAAAATGAAAAGAAATTTCTCAGGAAAAGCTTCGGATTTCCAAACTTGAGAAAAGTAATAAAAACTTTGCATATCAAGTTGACGAGAAACACTAACGAATCCAACGTGCTGAAGAATTGGTACGTGTTGTTTCCAAAGAGCTCCAAAAGCGAGAAAAAACTCTTCGAAAAGAACTTACCCAATGCTAGGTTATACAAGAATATGACAATGCATAAAATATGTGATTCGACCTTTTAAAAAAATAAAGCATTCAAAATTGTAGTGAAGGTAACCGATGAGGAGAAGACCAAGGTGGTTCAAGAACTAGCCGCTTTTAAAATCAAATCCAAGGAAACCGAAGCAAAGTCTATTGATACCCTCCAAAAGAAGTTGGAGACGGATAACGCAATTGCGTTAAACTCTTATGTTGAAGACTCCCTTAAGACCTTGTCTACTTAGGAAGCTGAGGTCAAAGTTGCGCTGGTTATTGAAATTTATGGAAGGTTCCCAGACTTGAAATTTGGATCGTATTAGTAGTTGGTTCTTGAGAGAGATCGTCTCTTTGGGGTTTCTTGTGAAGATAGTGCGAATGATAATGGGTAATAACGTGCAGAATAGGACAAACGAATCGAAGAAAACGAAACCCGTGTCGATAATGATTCTGCCACTTCAGAAAAATGACCTCAAAATATCGTTGTTATTTTTGTGAAAAGTTCTTGTTTAATCATGTTATTTTCTATTCGGAGTATGGTTGTGTGTTTTTGTTTCATCGTTTTTATTTTAGACTTTGGTTTTATCTTTAACTGAAAGTGATCAGTTTCCAATGCAAATATACATCTTGTTTATTAACCGACGTTGGAAGACACTTTTGGTCGAAAACATAAAAATAGATGTGTTGACCAACTAAAGTTGGATGAACCCTTAGGTATAATATCGAAATAGGTAAATACTGACCAATTGAAGTTGGAAGACCCCTAATGTCCAAAATCAAGATAGGTAGATGTTGACCCACAAAAGTCAGAAAACCCTTTAGGTCAAAAGTGAAAATAGGTATATGTTGAGGCTTAAATGAGAATATAGTCCATCGACTATCGCGTTTTCTTTCATTTAGTCCCTCAACTAAAAATCATTAGTCAGGGTCCCTAGACTATTCAAAATCTATAAATTCAATCCTCGTGCATGGTATTTTCTCTGGTTTAGCCACGTGTCCTCATAGTTAAATGGTACGAGTCTCACAAATAGTCCATCGACTTTTAATTCCATTTTTACCTACAAATTTAATGTTTTTTAATATTTTTGTTTTTTTATCTATTTTTTATATTTTATTTTTCTGAAAACCGAGAATTGCAAAAAAAAAATAAATATATATATTAAAAAAATAAATAATTAATAAAAGTTGAGGGATTAAAAAGTATTTTTTTTGCGATGCTCTATTTTCAGAAGAATATAAAAATAAATAAATAAAGAAAAAATATAATAAACTATTTGAAAAATATTAAATTTAAAAGGTAAAAAAGGGATTAAAAGACAATGTATTATCGTGTGAGACTCGTACCATTTCACTATGCGTACACGTGGCTGAAAAAGAGAAAAGAGCACGTGCGTGGACTAAATTTTTAGATTTTGAATAGTCCAATGACCCTAACCTGTGATTTTTTAGTTGATGGACTAAATGAAAGAAAACGCAATAGTCGATGGACTATATTTTGATTTAAGCCTATCTGTTGACCAACCGAAGTTGGAAGACCCTTCAGATCTAAAACAAAATAGGTAGATGTTTCCCAACCGAGGTTAAAAAACCCCTCGGGTCTAGAATCAAAATAGATATAAGCTTCGAATCCTGCAAGAAATGTAAGAAAGCAAACAAGACTTATATTGATAAATCGGCTATGTAAGCACCTCGTCAAAATCTGCATGTGCCACCAGGGTAGGAAAGAGTGTGTTACCGATCAGTACATGGAAAATGAAGAAAAAATTGTATAAAACGCTTATATTTACTCTAGATACAACTTTAAATGTTTGATATTCCATAGGTGCCAAAGTGGTTTTTTCTCTTGATCTCTTAACATGAAAAATACACTCTATTCGTTCGATCCATCGAATATACGTTCAAGGTTCACCCTTTCAGTTACGATATATGAGCCTTCCCAGTTCGGCGCCAACTTTCCAAGCCTTTTTTCCTTAGTATTCAAAAACACCTTCCTCAAAAGCTTATCTCCCACTTTAAACACTTGTCGACTGAATTTTGAGCATATATACTTCTCATTAAAGTATGATAATGGAAGGAATTTAGTTGTGCTCGTATTCATTTTTTCTCAATTAAATTAAGCTCGAGTTGTTTGCCCTCATCATTATCTTCTTTAGAATAATTCTGAATATAATACGAGAGTAATATAGCCTCGGGCGGAGTCACAATATCCATCTCGTAGACTAGTGCATAAGATGACTCTAGAGTTGTGGTACGAGAAGTGGTTTGATATGCCATAACGTCTCTTGTAAGTAGTTTGGTCATTTTCCACCTTTTCCTTTTAGATTTTTCTTTAGGACGTCAAGAATTGTTTTATTTGTCACTTCGACCTCACCGTTAGCCTATGGATGAAAAAGTGTCGAAAAACATTGTTGTATCCTTCGGGAAGAACAAAAGTTTTTCATTACTTTATATTCAAATTTTATACCATGATAAAAAGATGAAAATACACTAATATTGGTAAGTTAAGCACAAAACATTATATGCTATGATGGAGAACTTATAGTTCAAAAAAAGATAAAAAAACAAAATTACGACATCAGGAACTTTCAAACATTACCAAATAATATTGGAACTTTTGAAACGTGATCAACTAGTGGTGAAACTTTACTTTTAGACCGGATAATTTTTATTTTATTTTCTTTTGGCTGCAAGACTTTCTTTTAAGATTGTAAGGTTTTTTTTTAAGCTAGACGACTTTTTTTTTCTATGTCGAATGATATTTTTTTTTACCGCAACACAATTTGTTAACACGTAACTCCTTCGCTATACCATTGTCAGTCTTTCAGATAGGTCGAAATCAACTTTTCCAACAATAGCATCTACTATAGCTTATAAAAGTTAAAAAGGTTAGAAGTAAAAATGAAAGGATAAGAATTCCACATCTGTATTTTCAGTCTACAAAAGTTCGGGATACAACCCCAACCGGATTCTCGCAGAAGGTTAGTATAGCCTAACAACGTGCTTACAAACATACAATCACTCAAACCATATTCAGTACACGATGAATGCATATCTTTGAAAGTATTACAATAATCATTTAAAAAGCTTAACAAAAGAATTTCATCAATCAAATAAGCAAACACCAAATAAAATTCATTCATTTAAGTTGCAAACCAAATGAAGTTGTACTAAAATTGTTAATGTAAACTCTAATTTGATACTACCGATATAAAATAAATAAGAACGACTTTGCAAAATTCGATCTTTAAGACATTTTCAGATTTGGCTTGAAATCTTATTTTGCAGTTCTAGGATGTCACTGCGTCCCATGACTAAACGAACCCTAGAAGTGCTTATCTCTCTCGCTTCATTGCACCTCATGAGCCAGATTATAGTGGGGTTGATAATGTGCATGATAAGTTTACATGTGGGATGTATCTAAGAACGCACCCAATTCTTATACTAAGATATGTAGTACCATTATAAATGCGTATAAACACGTCTTTTTTTTTTTTGGAAAATATCGACCCGAAAAACCCATAAGTCATGGGCTTCGATACTTAGATTTTAGATTTTATCCTATATATTAAGCTTAAGCTATATTGTAGCTACCGAAACCAGTAGTATCTTTTTATCCTCTATATTAGACTATATATTCAGATTAGATATTAGAGTTTTAATCGCTGTTTAGTTTTTCGACTATCACGTTTTTTACCGATTAATCCATCATCTAAAATTTTACGGGTGAGAATTTTTTTACTATTGAAAATCTGTAAATTTAGTCCGCACGCGTAGAATTCTTCTTAGTTCTGCTATGTGTCATAATAGTTAGATGGTCCTTCTCTCACATATAGTCTCTCGACTTTTAATTCCATTTTTACCTTTTAAATTTAATATTTCTTTTAATATATTTTTATTTTTCTTAAAAAATAGGGTATGAGAATATTTTTTTATTTTCATTTTTCGTTTCATTTGATTTTGCCCGGAAGTAATTAGATCTTGTTTTTGAGAGGACACTTTCCATACGCGCAATACCTGCATCTCCATTCAGGTGGTGGACTGTTTTCTTATAAGTTTATGATCTTATGTCACTGCATATATAAATATATCTAACTGAGGGTATACCTCTCAGTTGGAGATTTCTTTTCTTCTTTGTTTTTTTTTTAATTTTTTAAAACTGATTGATCGCAAATTTCGTGTATTGGTTTTTGTTCAGAATCAGATACATGGAACCTTAATAGTAAAAGGAAAAAATAAAATAACAAAATTATCAAATAGAGTATATTTAATTAGTAAGAATAATAATAATAAAAAACTATAGAATGATTAGGACAATCTCTTATGTGAGATAAATTTAAAGATTTATCATAAATATTAGAAGCTAAAACAATTTAATAGAAGTACCTATATCCCTACATCCACGCGCAAAGGTTGTGCAAATAGCAGAAGAGGAATCGAGATCGAGAATCCACAAGTACGGTGTAAAGCAGGAAAGGACAGTTTTGCTCATCTAGATCTTGGTTTACGATTTACAGGCCAGATTCCGGATTACGTTAGTAGAGTAAGATTGAGGCAAGCATGCCGGTTATGGGAGGCGATAAGGAGTTCGGGACGACTTCCTTTATGACGGCAGATTGTGACGTATCTCGGTTTAACGACGGAAACGACGGTGGTGATTTTGAAGAAACGGTGGAACTCCCGTGGTTTAGTTGCGGTAGTGGTATGGATGAGTGTGAGGTTGTTTGCAAGAGATAGAAGAAAACAAAAGCTTTAATTTCAAATTTGAAAAAAATATCAAAATAAAATGAGAACATTGGACCACGGAAGCATCACTGTAAAAATTTAGACCGAGTGAAGGAAATATATCATTTATACTTGAAGCATATTCCATACACGTTTCTCATTTAAATCAGCAAATGAAATATCATTATAAAAGTTAAAGAATTTGGTGTTTTAAAAGACAAAAAAGTAAAAAAATACTGAGTATCGCAATTTTTTCTTGTTTTGAAAAAATAAAAATTTAAAAAATAAAAAAAATAATAAAAATATTAAATTTAAAAGGTAAAATGGAATTAAAAGTCGAGAGACCATGTATTAGACAAGAACAATTTAACTATGGTGACACGTGGCAGAACTAGGAAGAATACCACGCGCGCAAACTAAATTTATAAATTTTCAATAGTCAAAGGACCCTCACCCGTAATGTTTTACTCGATGGACTAAATGGAAAAAAAACGTGATAATCAAAAGACTAGAGAACGATTTAAACTTTAAGTAACCAATATATAACTATTAGGCTATATACTAGATTTTAAACATATAAAAATATCTTATATTAGTCTTTATACTATATTAGAATTAGTAACCAATATAACTATTAGGCTATATACTTAGATTAGAACTAGTAGTAATCAATATAACTATATTTTATATATTAGCGAGTAGATTTAGATTTATACATATACTAGTCTATATACTTAGATTAGATTTCATATATATTAGGCTATATTATAATATATCATATATATTAGTTTAATATAGATTAAATTATTAGATTTGAACTGATTTTATATATATATATATATATATATATATATATATAATATAATATCAATGTATATTATTTTTGTCATATATAGATTAAACGTTAACTATAAGAAATAGACTTTTCTTTCTACTATCATTTAGAAAACTCTAATTACAAGCTGCAAATTGTTTTCTTGTTTTCTTCATATTTTCAGCTTCAAACACTAAGGTGTTTATTATGTTTTATGTTATTAATTCTCAGAATTGAAGCTTTGCTACATGTTTTATGTTATTATTCACTAGTTACATAGATTGAGTTTAAATTTTTTTTATTGATTGAGTTTTTTATGTTTGCCATTATATGATGCATAAATATTTTAAACCAACTCCTAAATATAAAAAAAAACAAGTACAAATGTCTCTAATTTAATTACTGAAGTTTACCGCGGAGAAACACAAGATGAAGTTGTTATTCCAGAAGCCCAAGTTCTGGTGGTCAATAATTCACAACCTGAAGTCAAAGATCAATCTACAAATTGGGAACATTTGGAGGCTGATCCACGGAAAAGGGACCCAATCTCTAGCTTTCATCTAGATCTTCCAGAGTCCGTAAGAACAACTTATCTTTCAAGTGTTCCAACTAAACCCCGTAATCCTCCTATAGATTTAACAGAAAACCATGTGCATTTGTTCAATATTAGTTTGATTTATATCCAAGTTGGTTAGAATATAGTGAACATAATAACTGTGTCTATTGTTTGCCTTGTTATTTATTCAAGAATGAGTGTGCACTAGTAGTCAAGAGAGTTTTGCTGGAAGAAAGGGTTTTAAAGTTGGAATAGGAAAAATAGACTAAAAATCCATGTTGATAATCAACATAACTTTGCAGTGAAAAAATGTGAATATGTTATGATGCCTCAACAAAGTATTGAAGCTTGTTTTAAGAAACAAAGCGATAAAGAGAAAGCTGATAATATTGTGAGATTGAATGCATCACTTATAGCTGCAAAATATCTTTTACTAGGTGATTTGGCATTTTGTGGACAGGAGGAATCTAAAAAATCTTCATTTAAAGGTAATTTCTTAAGTTATTTGATTTTTTTCTCAATCAATGAAAAAATAGGAGTTGTGTTAAAAAAATGCTCCGAAAAATCAAAATATGACTTCTCCTGATATTCAAAAGAACTTGTGAATGCTTGTACGGTCGAAACAGTTAACAAAATTTTCAAAGAAATTGGAGATAATAATTTTTCTGTATTAGTTGATGAAACTGAAGATTGCTCTGGTATAGAAAACATGAATGTTGTTTTGCATTTTGTTGATGATTAATGGTTTATTATGGAAATATTTATTGGAATAGTTCATGTCCAAGAGACTATGTTGTGTGGATATAAATTATATATGTCTAAACTTAGAGGAAAAGGATATGATGGGGCAAGCAGCATGCGTGGTAGATTTGGAGGTTTAAACACTTTGATCCAAAAGGACAATCATAATGCTTATTATGTGCATTGTTTTACTCATCAATTGCAATTGGCACTTATTGCAGTTGTAAGAGAACATGTTGGTGTGAAATGGTTTTTTTGGAGTTGTTACACATTTTGTTAATGTCATTAGGGCATCTAACAAACGTCAGGATTTACTTCGAGAACATCAAGCAAATCAAGTTACAAATTTGATAGAAGGGGGCTTTGTGGAAACTGGTCGTGGATTGAATCAAGAGATGTCTCTTGTAAGAACTGGGGACGCAAGGTGGGGTTCTCACTATATGACATTTATTAGTTTGATGCAATTTTTTTTTCCAGTAATTGAAGTTCTTGAAGAGTTGGAAGTTGATGGATTGAGTGATAAAAATGGAGAAGCAAAGACCCTGTTAACTGTGATGGAAACATTTGATCTTATTTTCATGTTGTAATGAATGATGTATTAAGGTGAGGAATAAATTATTGTTGACGTTGGAAAGGGGTGATCAAGATATTTTTAATACTTTGAGCTTGTTTCAATCAGTAAAGATCGATTACAAGAGATGAGAAATGACGGTTGGGAATATTTTTTGGATAACATTGTGTTGTCTTATAACAACTTGAGTGTTAACATTTATGGCATGGAGGCACAATATGTGAAATGTATGAAGTCTATGTGTTTAGATCTTATTTTTTCTAACTTGTATCACTACAAGTTGGATTCCTTCATGAATATTTTAGATATGCAATTAAAAGAGTTGAAGGAGAGGTTTAATATGAAAAATACTAAGTTGTTGAAATACATTACATGCTTGAGTCCTTGCTCTTCATTTGAAGATTTTGATAGTAAAAAATTATGGAGAATGACGAGAATGTATCCAATTGAGTTTTTTGATGTTGATGATGAAGTTTTGACAAACAAATTTGAGTGTTATATTAGGAGTGTCAGGAAATATGCTAGATTTTCCAATTTGAAAGGACTTGCAGAACTTTCTAAGATTATTCTGAATACAAAATATATAGAATATTCAATTGGGTTTATGAGTTTTTGAAGTTGGTTTCCTTTTACCCGTAGCAACGGCGAGTATTGCGCGAGTTTTCTCAAGAATGAATTATGTGAAAAATGAGTTGAAATATAGAAGGAGCGATCCATGGCTTAATGATTGTTTGGTAACATTTGTGAAAAATGACGTATTTACCACAATTAGTAACACAACTATCCTTCAACATTTTAAAGCTATGATTAAGACGAAAGTACAAGTAAAATTAAGTTAGGTTTATGTTTTTATTTTAGTTTTTTATGTAATCACATTTTGGTTAGTTGTGTAACGTATATTATGTCATGACACCGACAATTCAATATATGAAATTTTAATATAAACCATTTGTTATAACTATTTTATTTTAATTTATTTTGATATATATATATATATATATATATTCATTTGATAATAATAAAAAAGTCCAGGACATCATAATCGATCCCGGAAACGCCACTGGATGTAGTGTAGTAAAAATAGCATCAAAGTAAGTAGCGGTGGACAGTGTGCATGAGTGTATATGGTGTTAGTGTATATGCTACACTATGACCTAATACACAAGATATTGAAACCACGATACACCCCAACTACACCGTCAGATTTGATAGTCTTCCTATAAACATCAACCAAACTATTAAACTTTATCTCAATACTTTTATTGGCCGCCTTAGCTTCATTAGCCAGGTGTGTCCTAGAATAATCCAGCGAGTACATAAATTAAAGAGATAAAGCACCAGCTGCACCCCAGAAGCTAAGTTCCCAGCAAGATGTTATATATATATGTATAATTGGATCGACTAGTCGACCAATTTAATCATGATACATTATCAAACAAGTCGTAGAGTACGGACTTCATGCTTGTTAAAATATATCATGATTAACGGGGTGAAAGGGTGGAGTCCCTGGCGAGGTCCACGGGGCAGAGCCCCTGGCTGATATTTTTTATTTTGGTTAAATTGGCTATTGTTGCAAGTCAACAAAATTTCAAAATTGGAAATTTGACCGTTTTATTCAAATTTCAAATTCGAAGCCGTTTTATTACAAATCCTGTTTAAAGACCTTAACTACCTTAACTGTCAAACTGATCCAAATTGGTCGAATTGATAAAAGATGGGTTCTGTTGAAAAATGACAGACACATCAATTCATACTCTATGTTCAAATAGAATATCTCTGATTTTATCCAATTGAAATTTTTGAAGAACCCCAAAAATACTTCAATAAGAAATTGTTTACAAGACTTCAGAGATTATCTGGAATCAAAACACTGTTTTCTACAAATTATTGAAATGTTTTGGTCTTGTTGATGAAGATAGAGATGATGAACGAAGGAGAATCAACGAAGGAGATGACAAGAAAATTCCCTAAACTTGACAAGTTCGAAGGACATGATTTCAGACGATGGTAGAAAAATATGCATTTTCTGTTAACTGCCCTCAAGTTTGTGTATATCTTGAGTACCCCCTGTCCCGAGATCATAGAGAATGAAACGCTCGAACAAACAAGGAGGAACAACAAGTGGGAGAATGATGACTACATTTGTCTTGGCCACATATTAAACGATATGTCTGAGACTTTGTTTGTTGTATACCAAAATTTCGAATATGCAAAATAGTTATGGGATTCTATTGAATCGAAATACATGGCAAAAGATGCTTCTAGTAAGAAGTTCCTGGTTAGTAATTTCATAAATTACAAAATGGTTGACTTTATACCTGTAATGGAACAATATAATGAACTACTAAGAATTCTGGATCAATTCGTTCAACACAATATGAAAATGGATGAATGTATTTCGGTGTCTTCTATTATTGACAAATTTCCTCCTTCATGGAAGGATTTTAAACACACACTGAAACAAAAGAAAGAAGAAATGACTTTAGTCGAACTTGGTAGTCATTTTAAGTTTGAAGAGTCTTTAAGGGCTCACGATGAAATAAGTAATCCTAAGGGTAAAAACTAAGTGGGAAACTTATCTATAAATATGGCTGAAAGCAGCGGATTCTTTAAGAATAGAAATACAGAAAAGGGGAGTAAACGAAAGTTTAAAGGAAACAATAAAAACAACAATTTTTCCAGCAAAAAGCCTAAAACGGCATGTTGGAAATGTGGCAAACCTAGTCACTTTAAGAGGGATTGTCGAGTTGGAAAAGGCAAAAATAATGTTGGTCCAAGTGGGAACAATGCTGGTTCAAGTGGAAACATTGTTGGTTCAAGTGGATTTAAGGATCCTGAAAAGCAACAAGGTCATAATTTAATTCAGAATTTTAATCTTGGTGAGAATTATATATCTCTAATATCTAAGGTATTTTATGTGCAAGATGATGATGTTGCTTGGTGGATTGATTCGGGAGCAACAAGTCATGTATGTAAGGATCTTTGATGGTTCGATAACTTTCAACCAATTGAAGATGAATCTTCACTTTAGATGGGAAATGTTGCGACTGAACCAATTAAAGGACTAGGAGATGTTAAATTACTATTTACTTCTGGAAAATACATATTATTAAACAATGTATTGCATGTTCCTAGGATTCGAAATAATCTTTTGTCTACTGTTGTTTTAAAAAATTGTGGTTTCAAACAAGTGTACGTAAGTGGAAAATATGTGTTGTCAAAACATGGTGTTTTTATAAGATACGGATATTTGGGTAATGGTATGTTTATGTTAAATATTAATGTTTCGTTCCAAAATGATTCTTTTGTATGACTTCTACTAGTATGTGTAGAAATTTGAATAAACAGAATTATGGCATGCTAGATTAGGACATGTTCATTATGGAAGAATAAAAGACATGTCTAAAATGAGCCTTATTCCTCATGTTGATGCAAACAATAAAAAATGTAAAACTTACATGTTAACTAAGATAACTAGAAAACATTTCAATAAGGTTAACCGAGTTTCCAAAATAATGGAACTAGTACATAGTGACTTATTTGATTTTTATGCTACACTTTCGTTAGGAAATAAAAAGTATGTTATTACTTTTATTGATGATGCATCTAGATATTGCTACATTTATTTGTTGCATGCTAAAAATGAACTCTTGATAAGTTTAAAATATATAAGGAAGAAGTAGAGCTACATAAGAATAATTTGATTAAAAATCTACGTACGGATAGAGGAGGTGAATATTATGATCCTATATATTTTCAGTCTACAGGTATAATTCATCAAACCACGGCTTCTTATACACCACAACAAAATGGTATAGCTGAGAGGAAGAATAGGACTTTGAAAGAAATGGTCAATTCCATGTTGTCCTATTCGGGTTTGAGTGAAGGATTCTGGGGTGAGGTTATGTTAGCAGCCTGTTATTTATTGAATCGTATTCCTACTAAAAGGAATAAGATGACCCTGTATGATCTTTGGTTTAAGAAGCCTCCAACACTAAATTATCTAAGAGTTTGGGATTGTAGAGCAGTTGTAAGACTCACTGAACCTAAAAGGAAACATTTGGGTGAGAGAGGTGTAGATTGTATCTTCATTGGGTATGCTGAGCATTCCATTGCATATAGGTTCTATGTGTTAGAATCCAATGACTATGTGTCAGTGAACACAGTTATCGAGTCAAGAGATGCAATATTTAATGAAAAGAGATTTACTTCTATACCTAGACCTAGATATTTGATTCAAATCTCTTTGAATAGGAACTCAAGTGCAATTGAAAATATATCAAGTGGTACCAATTGTGTACCTGAACCTTCTGAACCAAGGAGAAATACTAGAGCCAGAAAAGTTAAGTCGTTCGGATCTAATTTCCAACTTTATTTAGTTGAAGGGTCAAGAGATAAGATTGACTATCAATACCAATATTGTTTTGTTATTGAAGATGATCCAAAGACTTTTAGTGATGTTATGACATCAAGGGATGTTGGATTATGGAAATAAGCTATCCAAGATGAGATAGAGTCTATCATTCCTAATAATACATGAGAATTAGGTGATTCACCTCCTGGGTGAAAATCATTGGGAAATAGATGGATCATTACACGAAAAATGAAAGTAGATGGTACTATTGAAAGGTATAAATATTGATTGGTTATACAGGTATTTAGATAAAGAGAAAGAATGGAATTCTTCGATACTTATGCTCCGGTTGCTAGGATTTCCACAATTACATTGTTGATTGCACTTGCATCTGTATACAATCTTGTAATTCATCAAATGGATGTTAAAACTACATTCTTAAATGGTGATTTGGATGAGGAGATTTATATGAAACAATCGGAAGGGTTTGTCATGTCTGCTTGTGAAAACAAGGTATGCCAGTTGAAAAAAATCTTTGTATGGTTACAAGCACCAAACGATTGGCATAAAAAATTTGATAATGTGATATTGTCTAATGGATTTATTCTTAACCAAGCAGACCATTGTGTATATAGTAAATTTGATAATTCTGGTAAAGGAGTAATGATTTGTCTATATGTGGATGATATGTTGATTTTTGGTACAGACCAAAATCAGGTTGATGAAATGAAGAAATTCTTATCATCTAATTTTGAGATAAAGGATTTGGGGGAAGCTGAAATGATTCTTGGTATAAGAATCAAGTGAAAGAACAATAGTATATCGATTTCTCAATCTCACTATATTGAGAAGATATTAAATAAATTTAATTTTAAAGATCGTTCTCCGGTAAGCACACCTATAGATCATAGTCTTAATCTTCTACCTAATAAAGGTATTACTATATCTCAACTTGAATACTCGAGAGCTATCGGGTGTCTTATGTATGCCATGACTAGCATTAGGCCGTATATTGCCTTTACTATTGGAAAACTTTGTAGGTATACTAGCAATCCTAGTTCGCATCATTGGCAAGCTTTAAATCGAGTATCCAAGTATTTGAAAAGAACCATGAATTATGGTTTAACTTATACCGGATTTCCTTCTGTACTTGAAAAGGTGAGTTACATTTCCAAAATGGAAGATCATTCTTCCACAAGTGGATGGGTATTTCTACTTGGGGGAGGTGCTATCTCTTGGGCATCTAAGAAATAAACTTGTATTACTGATTTAACAATGGAATAAGAGTTTGTGGTATTAGCAGCAACGAGTAAAGAAGCTGAGTGGCTAAGAAATTTAATGTATGATATTTCGCTGTGTCCCAAACCGATATCACCTATATCTATCAGATGTGATATTGAATCTGCCTTGGCGAATGTCTATAGGCAAGTTTACAAAGGCAGGTGTAGACATTTAGGTATTAGACATAGTATGATTCGTGAGCGCAGCACGCATGATGTTATTTCAGTAGAGTTTGTGAGAACTCAATATAATTAGCCGATCATTTAACCAAAGGGTTAAGTAGAGATCTTGTGCACAAATCGGCTATAGGGATGAGATTACCTCATATGAAATTTCTCATGTTTAGATACCCAATTCCCATCTAATATGACATTAGATGTTGAATTCAATGTGGAAAGGTTAACATCTAGAGATTGGAACATATTTTTATTTCATCCCAAGGTATGTGTGCAAGTTGTGAAGGTTGAAGAATATATTTTTTAATAGTTCGTTTGTAAAATTGCATATCTAGGTGCAAGAGGAAAATAACTACCTATTTGAGCATGAAGTTTAGCCGCTTCAAGAAGCTAGGACTTCGCTTTGATATGCTTAAGAAGGATAAGGACACAAGGCTAGTAAAAATAGTATTAAGTAAGAACAAGTGAGTATATAAATTTATGTGTATATTATTTTCATGTATTCATTAGGAATAGTAAAAGTTCAATCCTTAATGATACCTTGATATTTGAATATGTGGAATGTGTAATATACTAATGTGAAATTCAATCGTAATGATATTTCATTTATGCATAAATTTGTTAGTTGTTGTGATTGTGTTTAGTAGATCATGAATTACACTAAAATGGGGGGAAGACTTTAGATATTTTAGTGTAATTGGATCGACTAGACGACCAATTTAATCATGATATATTATAAAACAAGTCGTAGAGTGCGGAGTGCACGCTTGTTAGATTATATCATGATTAACAGGGTGAATGGGCGGAGATCCTGGCGAGGTCCAAGGGGCAGAGCCCCTTGCTGAATTTTATTTATTTTGGTTAAATTGGCTATTGTTGCAAGTCAACAAAATTTCAAAACTAGAAATCTGGCCGTTTTATTCAAATTTCAAATTTGAAGCCGTTTTATTACAAATCCCATTTAAAAACTTTAACTGCCCCAACTCCCAAACTAATCCAAATTGGTCGAATTGATAAAACATGGGTTCTGTTAAAAAATGACACACATATCAATTCATACTCTCTGCTCAAACATAATACGTACCATTTTATCCAATTGAAATTTTTGGAGAACCCCAAAAATATTTCAATAAGAAATTGTTTACAAAAGTTCAGAAGTTATCCAGAATCAAAACACTCATTTCTACACAAACCATTTCCACTGTCTATCTCTGAGTAGGGAAATATCTTATGACATTCTCCCTACTGGCTCTCCAAAGTGAAAGAACACCTTCACCCTCCATTGTTTGAGCAAAATAGTCTGCGATTCCTTTATAAGATTTAGAAAGACTACCAGGGTTAATCAACTCGTCCTGATTTTGAATCATGAGTTTGATAAGCCCAATCAGAGCGGTAGTTGTTTTAGACACAACAGCATAATTTTCTTATATTATAAAATCCGCTAAAAATGATATACCTTTCATCACTGGCACTGGAATTTTCAGAACCATCCGCATCTCAGTGCTATGTAACTTAGGCTGCAAATAAAGCTTCTGCAAAATAGATGGACATTGCGATCCTTCCATCGTTTTCACAACCCAAAACAATTTATGGGCATGTCGCACCTTCCAAATCGTTCTTCTTCAAAGTTTCGTTCTTCACAACCTTTTCTGGACGAGATGACATCGACAATGGGGTTGCCTTCTTTTGTCGGTGTTGGGAATTTAGTGGCAATACCTTATTCATTTTGCCCATTTTGTAATTGAATCCGTTACTGAATTACTATGCAATTATCACAAAATGGCTCAAGCACAGAACATATGTGAATGAAAGATTTAAATGAACATATTATTTAACGTGGTTCGATAATTATCTACGTCCACGGGCGCCTGGAGAGAAAAGAGTTTCACTATGATAGAAAATGTTACAGATTTCAGATTCTGTTTTGTGTAGTCCTAGTAATCTATTTATATGGAATAAATAGGCTTACTAGATAATAGTCCTAATGGGCTAGTATACATGAGATATTTGACATTACCCATATTAGCTTCACTGTCAATGACACAAAACTGTACCGTCAAATACGCTACACAGTCAAGGCATAATGACACTATGAGAGACACAAAACTGTATCGCCGAACAGGGTACACTGTCAATGCACTATTCGACTCATTCATAACAAATCGTCCCCTTGAGGTGAATATCATTTCTTCACTATCAACAGAGAAACTTCTGTTCTTCTGACTCACCAAATTCCCCTAAGGCATTCACTCTATACTGCGAAAACCAGTCCAGTTTAGGCATTCCCTAAACTTTCGAACTCATACTGCATTTGTTATTATAACTGCTGGATTATCGTGTGTCGAAACTTTCTTCACATCAACAATTCCCTTTGATATTATATCACGAATAATATGATACCTGACATCTATGTGCTTTGTACGCTCATGGTACATCTGGTTCCCTGTAAGGTGTATGGCGCTCTGACTGTCAAAAAACACTTTTGTAGTAGTCTAATCTAAGCCCAAATATGTCACCAAACCTTGCAACCATATTGCCTCTTTAACTGCTTCTGTTACCGCCATGTACTCTACCTCTGTTGTAGACAAAGCTAAAGTAGCTTGCAACTGTGCTTTCCAACTGATCATACTCCCAGCTAGAGTAAATACATATCCTGTTTGAGATCTTCTTTTATCCAAATCACCTGCAAAATCAGAATCAACAAAACCAACCAATGATCTTGTTAAAATTTAAGCCAACGTTCACATTATTCGTAAGATAACGAAGTATCAATTTCACTGCCTGCGAGTGTTATTTGCCAGGACATCCCATGTACCTGCTAACTACACTAACCGCGTGTGAAATATCAGGAAGTGTGCATACCATAGTATACATGATACTACAAACTACACTTTCATATGGAACCTTTGACATTTGTTCCAACTCAGCATCGTCCTTGACGCTCCTACTGCAGACAACTTGAAATGAGTAGCAAATGGAATGATAACTACTTTAGCATAAAAAATGGTGGCTAGTGTCGAGCTAGGGTTTGAAGAAACAAGAAAGGCTGAAACTGAAGACAAGGCTTCAAGTGTTTTATATGTCGGGTCATGTGTTGGACCGGGTCGTTACACAAGAGATGTGGGATGAATACTAAGTCTCTAGATAGTGTGTGTTGGGCTGTGGTAGTTCTTAAGCCCAATTCTAGTATAAACAATATAACAACTTGTATAACAAAATGTAACAAATTCTGTTACACATTAAACAGAATTGCTGTAACTATAAATATAACAAATGTATGAATAACAATGTAGAGAAAGGAAATAAAAGAGGTTACAATTTTCTTCTTGTTTCAATCTTCTTCTCTCTTTGATTTCGACTCTGATCAAACTCTCTAGCCAAAGCCCTGCTTGATTCCCGTTCATCGGTATTTTTCCTATAAGACTTATAATCTTGACTTGCTCACTTAAAACATCGAGACCGTAGCACAACGATTTGACTGAACAGATTGCGGACTTCCTCGATCGAAAAAAAGTTATTGTTCAAAACTTCATTTTCACTGGAGTTATTCTAGTGGGGTTGGATTTGGGAGTTGAAGAACTTGTATTCATATCTATAAAATGTTTTTTCAAATAAAATTAACAAAATGTTTTAAAACGCTGGATCTTTTAAAATTATTAAATGAAATAGCAAAAATGATTGTCGTGAAAGCCTGATTTTGGATATCGATCCGGTTACCCGTCATTCTCCCACTGTGGTCACCATTTGATGGATAAAAATACGAAAGAACTAGAACATAATATTTAGGGTTTCGTGAAAGATAGAAAGAGCAGAAAATGGTATGAGGCGGCCAAAACAAAATAAATATGTAATAAAACCCTAGTTAAAATGTTTGCTTCCATTTCTAAGAAAAAGTAAGCTGCCTTATATTCCAATGGTGGTGGGTCGCTCTTGGAGTTTGAAAATTAGTCAGTTGAGGCTAATCAACCTAACTAACTTACTAAGTAAAAACACATTTACTTTTTATTACACAAAATACCCTTCATGTTACACATTTGTTTAGTTTTTATTACAAAGTAAATATTTGTTTAATATTCCACAGATTCGGCTTGTGGGTCGAATAAATCTCACCCTTATTATTTCCTATAACGTACTTCAAGAATCGGTGAACTATCCAACCTACCGTACACATTTTAGATAACCAAGACCTGCGAAAGATTGCATTGTACTACGTCAGTGCGTCTACCATAATAAACAATCTGTAACTTCATTATTAAATGGCCCTCGACCCAATTCCACAACCTTTTGGAATCTCCGACTACCTCGGCAGTCACTCCCGTAAAACCCACAATGGTCTGATATGACCAGAGGATATTCAAAGGTTTTCCATTCATGAATAAAATGTTAGTATAGTTATATGTGTCAATATAAAACCTCCATATATCATCTACAGCGATCGCAGTTAGAATTAATACCGCATTCTCATGCGGTTCTGCTACCTCTTTTATATCGTCATCATCAAAGCACATAAACGGAGATGGGTTTCTGTATAGATATGGTGATGCCCCAACTTTTAACTAGGTAACTAAACTAACGATGTCTCTTTTCCGAGAAAAATTAGTAATCCCTGAAATAGTATTCCCAACAAAAATACTTAGTGGCTCAAAACATTTGCATAGCTCACTAACCTTTCATTTAGCTTCGGGCTCCTCTACCATCATAACCATTCTTCGGTTGGGTTTGGGGTTTTATATTTCAAAGACACATCAAATGAATCGACGGGCTCTAAAATCATCATGGTTTTTTTTTGCTTTGGGGTCATAACAACCTCTCCCCCCGGTGAGATTCTACTACGTTTGGATGGATGAAGTTTTTGAAATTTTATATGATTTCAGGCTTTGTAAAAAATAGTAGCCACACACTCAGTCAATTCATTAAAATAGGTAGGTCGGACCCACTTGTTAGACATCATTCTGGTTGTTTGATGGGTACTAACAACCTATGAACTCATAATTAGCCTTGGTGGAAATTTGTTTGGTACCCTGGACTGGAAATTGGTTGACAGGTGATAAGTCTAAATAGGTTATGGTTGAACGAATTGGGCTCGTGTTTGTTGATAAATCACCACCGAAGACTATAAGTTGTGCTCATGCTGAACTATAAAAGCCAATTCCAAGGTTTTAGTTTCTTCCACTAGTATTCACTTGTGGACTTGAACCAACAAACCTATGAACGTCACAACATGTTTATTTGCAACATTATCCTTTTAAATATCGGGCATATGTATCATCCTGAACGCTGCACACGCCACATTTTCTTCACAACCATCTAGCTCGGTTTTTGTCTTAACGAATCTTCTGGTATACTACCTCATGATTACTCCAACTTTATGTGTACAAATAATTGTGTCTATGATTGCTTAAAATTTATTACTTCCTATAAATCTATGCTTGCTCCTTGACGAATTGGTCAATATAGTGTATCTCTTCGATTTTTTGTTCCTCGAAGTGGTGATCCTTGGACGTGCCTTCCATCATCAAACCATCTACCTCAAAAGCGGGTTCATCTTGCACATATATGTTCATCTCTAGCAAAAAGCTTGTAACTGAAATAATGGTTTTGGAGAAACAATTTTGGGTACCAAACCTCTTCCACTATGGTCACCAACTATGGTTTCAGAAATATATGAGGTGGATACAGTTCTCAAATATCTTTGGTACCGGTTTTAAAGAGATCAAAATTGGAGGTAGGGAGAAAAAATACCAAAAGTGGTAATCATATAATGATTGTTCACCATTCCTAAAAAGGGAATGTATCTTTATATAGTAAAGATGGTGGGCCTAAAAACCACATGATGGACCTAGCCGACCTTGTAAGATAACCAAGACTGAGGAAGAGAGCTGCTGACTCATCTATGTTTGAGGGGTCAAATAAAGACAAAGGATATGTCAGTGACCTAGCACGACAAAGCACTCTTAGAGGGCATGGAATGTCTCATTTTGCGGTAAGAATCTCGACAGTACTGAGTCGTCGGACTTATCCACCAAGGGATTCGTGGAAGTGTGGATTGCGTTGGGGAAATCTACCAAATCTAGGCAGATAGATAGGCTCATTTCCCGCTTCTAAGGGAGAGCAAGAAACCAAATAAAATGATTTTTTTAAAATTTAAGGTTATTCCATCCCACTATTCTACTAATCTTACACATACACGTGTATTATTGCATCACATGCCATCAATATTACACATTTGTTATATTTTATGTGATAAAATTCATATTAATCCAAACCTATTTAATATTCAAGCGATACGGACCCGTTTCAGATAACTCAGACCTTTATCAATCCTGACATTACCCATACCACAAGCATGCAACGAATGATTGTTCCCTAAAAAATGGTTCTCTTTATTGGTTTGTAAGTATCAAATCATTTCTCAAACTGGCACATGTGATATGTAGCGACAATATTGAGTACCCAAGATTTTTTCCCACAGTCTGAACTCACTGACAACTCATCTTCTCCACCACTATTTTCACTATCGTTAAAATCGTTCACACTTTTTGCTATGTATGCAGCATTTTTATTTTTATTTCTCTTTCAACCATTCACTTTCAGACACTCTCTCTTATAATGACCTTGCTTACCGCATTCATAACAGTTTGATTTATTGGTTTCTCATTTGGACCTCAAGTTATTCTGCATTGAAGAACTCGTCTTGCTTATAGACCGTCCTTTTCCGCCTAATCGTCTCGCTGTAACTGTCTCAACTTTTTTATTTCAGTGGCCCTTTGACATCCGCTAGAGATAACTTATCCTTACCATACATTATGGTATCCACAGACTTATCATAGGAAACTGTTAACGAGCTCAAGACAAACAAAGCTTGATTCTCATCCTGAATGATGATACCAATGTTCTCCAAGTCTATGATAATTGATTTAAAATTATCTATGTGTTGAGTTATGGATATAATTACTTTGAATCTGAAATAGTACAAGCGTCTCTTCAAGTATAATCGGTTTAAGACTAATTTATCTGAGTAAAGTTCTCCAAACTCTTTCATTCGCAGGAAACATTCTTCTCACCCCTAATCTCGCGAAGAACGTTGTCATTTATGATAATCCAACATAAAGTTGTTTATCTTGCTTCTTCTCTTCTTTCATCTCTTTTGATAACTTATTCTCCACAACATTCCATAGCCCTTACAGTAGCAATGAAGATTTCAACTTAATCTTCCCTAACGCAAAGCTAGATCCTCATAAAATGTGTCGATTTTGTATTTTGTTGATGTAGACACCATTGTAAATCTTAATTGCAAAATCTAATTTCACAACCCAAAGCTCTAATTGTCACGAATCACTATGCAATGTATCACAAATGGCTCATACATAAAACAAAATAAAGAACATAAAATAAAAAAACACATTATTTAAACATGGTTCGACAAATGTGTACGTCCACGGACGCCGCTAGAGAAAAGTGTTTAAGAAAAAAGTTACAAATTTTCACATGGACTTTTTGCATAACCCTATAAATATATATATATGGAATACATACTAGATGATGGGTGTAATAGAGTCGTATACACAAAACTATAAAATAAAATATAACACTTGTTATATTTTAACAAGTAAATACAATATCAATGACTATATCGGCGGAGACTCTGTACATGTCAACATTTTTTTGCCTCATTTTCAACAAATTAAAGTACGAAATAGTTGTTTTCAATTGGTGCTTATATGTCCACTACCTTGGCAGTGGAGTTGATCTTGTATACATACTTCCAGATATCATCTCGATTGAATCTTTTGATTCAGTGTCGTGCCCCTCCTTTGTACGAGCTATCTCGATCGCCAAACACTCTTTCAATTCTGCCAAAATTTTACTCATTGTTGGTCTGCTCATGGAAGTCAGAGATAGACAAGACATTGTAATTTCAACGGCTTTCCAGACAGAGTTAATGTCACACTCTCTCTTTATCCTTGGATCAATTATGTTATGAATATCCCCATTTTCGAGCATTGAATCCACCCATTCTTTAATATGAGTTTTCTCACGGGTTTTTGATATAACAGCTTGGCCTGTGATTATTTGCAACAGAACAATTCCGTAGCTGTACACATCACTTTTCTCTGTTAATCTGTTATATATGTAGTACCTGTAAGCAAATTCAGCTTGTCATTATCTATAGCATACTGATTGGGTGTATCTCCATGCTCCAGGACAACATGAATAGAATTAATAAGTTAAGAGACCAAACTCAGTCCATACGGAAAATATTTACAATTTATCCTTCATTCAGCCTCCTTTAATAAGTTAAAATAGAATTATTTTTTGTTAGAGAATTTTTGAGTAGTAGTGTAGAGTACGATAAGAACGAGGAGACTTACTCAGGGTCAAGAAAACCAGGCGTCCCTGCAACAACTGTAGTTACATGAGTGTCGCCCTCAGTTGTAAACATTCTCGAAAGACCAAAATCAGATAGTTTGGCTTGGAAACTTTCACTTAGTAAGATATTTGTAGTTTTCACATCCCTGTGAATTATGGGTGGCTTAGAACCGTTGTGCAGGTACTCCAATCCTAAGTTCAGATCCTCCATGTTAGTTTTGTCACTTCACAAAGATAGATAGGAAAAATAACGATCATGAAATAAATGAACCATTCATTTTTTCAAACCTTGTCCTGCATCAACTGCTATTCGCAGTCTCTCTTCCCAGGTAAGGACTTTATTTGAAGTTCCTATATATATATAGACAAACTTGATTAGAAATGATGGTCATGTTTTCGCAATAAAAACGTTGACTGAAGAATGAACCTTTTAAATGCACTTCTAAATCTCCATTAGTCATGAACTCATAAATTAGTCCCTTGTTAGGACCCTCATCACAATACCCTACAAGTACTGTCAAGTTTGTATGATGAACTCTGATAAGGAGCTGGACCTGTAAATTGCAGCCACATGTTAGCTTAAATATAAGTTAAATAGTGGACTCAATGTTGCTGGGAAGAGAACTACCTCTGCCTGAAATTGCTTATACCCTTGAAACGATGAAGGAGAGAGTATTTTAACAGCTACTTCTTTATTACCTAAATGGCCATAATACACTTTTCCAAAGCCTCCATGTCCAATTTCTCGCTCAAAGTTGTTGGTTATCCTCAGGACGTCGGAATATGTAAACTGCCGATTAGTAGGTTCTAGTACGCCAAGCTCACTTTTGATATCGGAATTCGGAGGCACGTTTCTACTCGGACTGGGAACTCCTTTTTCAGCTGATGAATGTAATTATTATTTCGACAATGCAAAATCTGGTATGTTATTTCAGAACTCTCTCTTACTCTACCTTTTTTATTTTGTCTTTTACAGATGTACGTAACAGCAATGACAATTGTGAGTACAGACGCTGGAACAACTATTGCTAGTGCTATAATAACAATGTAACTCTTGTGCTTGCTCCTTTTCTTCTTTTCACAAGAACCGGGCTGACAAATATTTTCATCGGCGCTGGATTATTTCAGATATTGACAACAATAGAGATATCGGGTCAGTACTGGTAGCAAGTACCTAAGATTATACGTTTTAGTGGACTAGGAGTCTAAGACTCAAATTTATATGGAAAACATTTGTTATCAGGTATATGAGCTCGTGGTGTGGGCATTTAGCAAAGGGAAAGAACGACTAACCTCAACAAAAGGGAACCTTGGTTTGCTCTTTCAATGAGTTCAGTTGGAAGTGGACCAGTAAAATTGTTACCCTTGAGGTTACTGCGAATGTATAACAAATTTAGCTACATAACAAGAAGGAACCATCATCTGTTGGTTTATGATTGATAATAAATTTAAATTCACTTACAGCACCCTTAGGAATGGTAGGTTTGCTAGAAAAGAAGGCACCGTTCCGTTTATACCATTGTTTGATAAATCACTGACAATTTGGTTGGTATACTAGTTAGTATAATGATCGAGAATTGGCTGATAATTGATATACTCAGACATATAAGATTGGTCTTTTGATGTTTTGTTCAAACTATCAGTAACTATATTGAGCTAGCAGATGTTGAGTAGTCTTATGATCGAGATCACTCTAACATTAAGGTACTCACAGAGATTGCAGGGCTGTAAGACTCGCTATGATGGGGGGCACTATGCCTGTCAGTCCACTTGAGGATAAGTCCCTGCTCACACATTCGATAATTTAATTAGAAAAATTTGGTTGGTTTTTGTTGCTATTCTCCAATGCTTATTTGACGGTCTAGACTTACAGGGTTGTCATTCTTGGGGGTTTGTGTTCAGTGTAGTTGCAACTAACACCTTCCCACAAGTAACCTTTAGGGGTACACGGATCTCCTTGCCAATGTTTCTTAACTCCATACTCTGACTTGAGGTAAGTAGCAGCGTCAACTGTATATTTTTTGAAAAAGTGATTGGTTAAAATGCCCCTACTACAGAATACAATAAATATTGACCAGAATTGCATACCATCTTGTTGGTAGGTTAGCAAAGTTGGAAATTCTACGACTTTGTAAATTTCAATTGCGTTAAGGATGGGTGGGAGGGTTGAGTCCTGGGTTTTATTTAATGAAATGCTGATTGTACCTCCTTCGGCAAGTACTGATGAAACATCTAAAATAGTGTTTGTGGACAAGTAATAAGGAACCACATCAGGATAAGTTATATCTCCATTTTCAGAAGTGTTGAATTTTCTGGACTGTTTTGGTTGCAGATCTTGAAGTTCAGCAAAGTGTTCGAAGATATAATATTCAGATGTTGGATGGTCAGGTGTCCAGTAGATTTCCAGTGAGTTATTATTGGCTGGTACTACTGCTGTCTTCATGACAGCACGAGGTGGATCAAAATCATTAGAACCGCTGGCATCCACATCAAGCTGTGTACTTATTTGGTTCCAGGTGGGGATGTTGTAAGGCTCCCATATTCTATCATAGCCATCATCTGGGTACCTAGGTTAATTTGCAGTAACTTAGATTAGGAAGCTCGATATAATTGATCATAATTGTATCATTTACTGGAATAAGAAAACCGGTTACCTGACCGACATGTTTGTTGTCGAACCAATATCCCATCGGATATATAGCTGCAACGATCCATGTTTGGTTATATAGGTGGAATTCTTTAAAGGCCTTAGCTCCAGCGAAGATATGAATGGCTTTCCTTAGCCTTTTCCTAGAAGGCATACATGCATATAACTTCTCTGTGGTATGTGAAAGATTTCCTTGGTTATGACATCGGATGCCTCAGTGATTGTTACTGTATCCCACAGATTAGAATCAAGAAACAAATCAAACTCAACAGGTATGTTACCTGACCCATCGTAGTTGCCATGCATGAAGCTGGCCCTTATCAAATATTTACTAATGCCTTTTGCAGGTTCCAGAGTGTAACAGTTTTTATTCCACTCCGTAAAGCTTCTGACATTTGTAAACTGTTTTTGAAAAGCAGTAGTAATGTATTCAGGTGCGATATTCTTGCTTACACCAGTGTCCGTGAAGTTGCCATCCCCACTATAACTTATGCCTGTAATTTGATCCAAGTAACTAGACGCCTCTTCTAAGCCACAGTCTATACTGATGAAGCCTGTTACATCAACGGGCGACAAGGATATATGTATATTATCAGCTAAACATGAATTCAAATAATAAAAGAAATTAGAGAGGCTCTTGTTAATCAAACCTGTCTGATCATACGAATGAACCAGAGATATGAGTGCAAGAATGCTAAACACAATTAATTTATTGCTCTTTGACATCGCAAGCTTTCTCTTCCTTATAATTGCATATGTAATGCAATATCAAAGAGTTTAGTATTTTTCTCTCTTCGTTAGTCTCTTAACCAGCTTTTTTCTTAAACTTCATTAACTTTCTGTACTAAATGCACCCAGTGACAAGGAATTGTTCAAAAAGATAAATATATCATACTTGTGCAAATATCTTGCCATCTTTGGACTCTATCGTCGTTTTCATTAATGATGCGTTAATACCTAGCAAGGGCTGTTAAAAGTATTAAATTATGTTTACAGTTTCTTCCCTATTGTGCTTGGTATTGTATCGCTCTTTTATTAATTGTTTAAAGTTGTACCATCTGCGTAAGTCACTGCTGAAAAATTCCAGCCAATGTCATCTATATGATTCATTTAGCCTCATATTTTAAAGACGTGCTGTAGTGTCTTTATGAAACGATCATTTCCTCAAATTTTGTTGCCAGGCGTAGATATTGAAAAGTTCTTTGCTCCCAACTGTTCTGATTATTTTAACAGTTGATCTTTCTGAAGCCCTGCTTGTTGCATATATATTTTTTATCCCAAGGGGCCATAAGGAATAACTGGAGATGGCCCGCCTGTCGTTTGCTCATGGAGAAATGTTCCAATAGCTTTTGTTTTGATGCTGACTCTTCTCATACTACTTTAATATTGGTTATGAATTATTTGTTTATGCTTACGGCTATGGTCATAATTTTTTATTTTTTTTTAATGTCATATTTTTAAAATATCTTAAACTTGTTAAAATATCATCCTTTTAAACGTAAACGAATTATAAAAAGAATTGTCAAAAACATAGTTTTTTTCACTTTTAGAACTTGAAATTTTAAAACTGGTTAACTTTCAAGAACACCAATCCGTTTTAACATATTTTTACAAATACAAAGCATCCAATTGGTTGTTCCATCATCTTTTACATGTATATACATTTAAAATTTCGCTATATAGGCTTTACATCAAAGTTTTAAATTTTTATCCAAATTTTAAAAAATATTTGTATTTTTTAAACTCTTAATAGTTTTAATTCATTTACTATTTACTGGTTATAGTGTTACATATTTATAATTTTTAATTAAGATATGATTAGGAAGACTAAATTAAATTAATTAGTGTATTCGTCATTTTTGGAGAGTAGGGATTTGACCTAGTTGCAATAGTAGGTAATTTCGATTTTGTGGATTTAAATTTTTTAATTACGAAAGATTAAGTTTTAATCAGATGGTTTTAAATAAAAATTTGATACAATTTTGATTTGCAAACGAAATTAGGGTTTTTTATTCGTTTTTTAAGACGAAATTTTGTGGTTTTTCAAAATTTTAGCTTTGACCTTTTAAGTTGAAATTTGTGTATGCTAACCCACTTCGCGGGTTAGAATATTTTGTATTGCAGCCTGGTTATACTACGCAAAAATTCACTTGTCCTTATAGACATAAGTATAAAAATTGACTCCATTGGCTAACCTAAGAAAATAAAATTTTATGGCTCTTTGAACATCCACCACCTTAAGATATTAAGAAGATTATTTTTATCGTACATACTTAAATCGTACTTAGTCTGAAAATATATGGAAAGTTCTATTAACATATTCCTATTACTACTACTATTACCCGCTACATTTGAAGATATAGTACAATTATTTCCCCTATATTTCCTACCATAATTATTATCATTTCATACAAATAAATGGCGATTTCTCAAAAATATCCTTCATAATCATATGCTTCATTAGCAAGTTTAATATTTTCATAAAATGACTCAACAAAATTGATAAAACCTACCCATTTTTTGAAAGGATAAAAATGCACCCAATAGCATAATCGTGTGTGATGAGATGGATGTATTTTTTCGCTTTTGCTTTCATATCGGGTACCATTTTGGGACATAAATTCTTATCCCTATTTGTATCTACATGTATGCCAAGATTAGTAATAAAAATGGCTATATGAATGTTAGAATTATATTGTTATTTATTTTAGTGTAATTGGATCGACTAGTCGACCAATTTAATCATGATATATTATCAAACAAGTCATAGAGTGCGGAGTGCACGCTTGTTAGATTATATCACGATTAGCGGGGTCAAGGGGCGGAGCTCCTTGCGGGGTCAACAGAATTTCGAAATTGAAAATTTGACCGTTTTAATTCAAATTTTAAATTATAGCCGTTTTATTACAAAACGAGTTAAGATACCCTAACTGCCCTAACTTCCAAACTGTTTTTGGTTGGTCGAATTTATAAATATGGGTTCTGTTGAAAAGAAGATCATATCATTTTCATCCTCTCTGTTCAAAGTATTTATCTCTGATTTTATCCAATTGAAATTTTTGGAGAACCCCAAAAATATTTCAATAAGAAATTGTTTACAAGACTTCAGAGATTATCCGGAAACGAAAAACTATTTTCTACATTTTATTGAAATATTCTGGTCTTGTTGATGAAGATAGAGATGACGAACGGAGGAGAATCTGCGAAGGAGATGACAAGTAAATTCGCTAAGTTGGACAAGTTCGAAGGACATGATTTCAGACGATGGCAGAAAAAGATGCATTTTCTGTTGACTACACTTAAGGTTGTGTATGTCTTGAGTACCCCCTGGCCAGAGATCACTGAGAATGAAACATTGGAACAAACGAGGAGGCGCAGCAAGTGGGAGAATGATGACTACATTTGTCGAGGCCATATATTAAACGGTATGTCTGATACTTTGTTTGATGTATACCAAAATGTCGAATCTGCAATAGAATCAAAATACATGGCAGAAGATGCTTCTAGTAGGAAGTTCCTGGTTAGTAATTTTATAAATTACAAAATGGTTGACTCTAGACCTGTAATGGAACAGTATAATGAACTACTAAGAATTCTGGGTCAATTTGTTCAACACAATATGAAAATGGACGAATGTATTTCGGTTTCTTCTGTTATTGACAAATTGCCTCCTTCGTGGAAGGATTTTAAACACACACTGAAACACAACAAGGAAGAAATGACTCTAGTCGAACTTTGTAGTCATTTTAAGATTGAAGAGTCTCTAAGGGCTCGAGATGAATTAAGTAATCCCAAGGGTAAAAACCAAGTGGGAAACTCATCTGTAAATATGGCTGAAAGCAGTGGATTCTTTAAGAATGGAAATACAGATAAGGGGAATAAACGAAAGTTTAAAGGAAACAACAAAAACAGTAATTTTAACAGCAAAAAGCCTAAAATAGCATGCTGGAAATGTGGCAAACCTGGTCACTTTAGAAGGGATTGTCGAGTTGGAAAAGGCAAAAATAATGTTGGTCCAAGTGGGAACAATGCTGGTTCAATTGGACACAATGCTGGTTCAAGTGGATCTAAGGATCCTGAAAAGCAACAAGGTGAGATTTTATTTCAGAATTCTAATTCTGGTCAAAATTATATATCTCTAATATCTGAAGCATTTTATGTGCAGGATGATGATGTTGCTTGGTGGGTTGATTCGGAAGCAACAAGTCATGTATGTAAAGATCTTCGATGGTTTAGTAATTTTCAACCGATTGAAGATGGACATTTACTTAAGATGGGAAATGTTGCTACCGAACCAATCAAAGGACTAGGAAATGTTAAATTACTATTTACTTCTGGAAAGTACATATTATTGAACAATGTATTGTATGTTCCTGGGATTCGAAAGAATCTTTTGTCTGGTGTTGTTTTAAACAATTGTGGTTTCAAACAAGTGTACGAAAGTGGCAAATATGTTTTGTCAAAACATGGTGTATTTATGGGATTCGGATATTTATGTAATGGTATGTTTATGTTAAATATTAATGTTTCGTTCGAAAATGATTCTGTTTGCATGACTTCTACTAGTGTGTGTAGAAATATAAATAAAACAGAATTATGGCATGCTAGATTAGGACATGTTCATTATGAAAGAATAAAAGACATGTCTAAAATGAGCCTTATTCCTCCTGTTGATACAAATAATGAAAAATGTAAAACTTGCATGTTAACTAAGATAACTAGAAAACCTTTCAATAATGTTAACCGAGTTTCCAAAATATTGGAACTAGTACATAGTGATTTATGTGATTTCCATGCTACACCTTCATTAGGAAATAAAAAGTATGTTATTACTTTTATTGATGATGCATCTAGATTTTGCTACATTTATTTGTTGCATGCTAAAAATGAAGCTCTTGATAAGTTTAAAATCTATAAGGAAGAAGTTGAGCTACATAAGAATGATTTGATTAAAAATCTACGTACGGATAGAGGAGGTGAATATTATGATCCTATATATTTTCAGTCTATGGGTATAATTCATCAAACCACGGCTCCTTATACACCACAACAAAATGGTATAGCTGAAAGGAAGAATAGGACTTTGAAAGAAATGGTTAATTCCATGTTGTCCTATTCGGGTTTGAGTGAAGGATTTTGGGGTGAGGCTATGTTAACAGCCTGTTATTTATTGAATCGTGTTCCTACTAAAAGGAATAAGATGACCCCGTATGAGCTTTGGTTTAAGAAGCCTCCAACACTAAATTATCTGAGAGTTTGGGGTTGTAGAGCTGTTGTCAGACTCACTGAACCTAAAAGGAAAAATTTGGGTGAAAGAGGTATAGATTGTATCTTCATTGGGCATGCTGAGCATTCCATTGCATATAGGTTCTATGTGTTAGAATCTAATGACTATGTTTCGGTGAACACAGTTATCGAGTCAAGAGATGCAATATTTGATGAAGAGAGATTTACTTCTCTACCTAGACCTAGAGATTTGATTCAAAACTCTTTGAATAGGAACTCAAGTGAAATTGAAAATATATCAAGTGGTACCAATTGTGTACCTGGACCTTCTGAACCAAGGAGAAGTACTAGAGCCAGAAAAGCTAAGTCGTACGGATCTGATTTTCAACTATATTTAGTTGAAGGGTCAAGAGATAAGATTGACTATCAATATCAATACTGTTTTGTTATTGAAGATGATCCAAGGACTTTTAGTGATGCTATGGCATCAAGGGATGCTGCATTCTGGAAAGAAGCTATCCAGGATGAAATAGAGTCTATCATGCATAATAATACATGGGAGTTGGCTGATTTACCTCCTGGGTGCAAATCATTGGGAAATAGATGGATATTTAAACGAAAAATGAAAGTAGATGGTACTATTGAAAGGTATAAAGCTAGATTGGTTATCCAGGGATTTAGACAAAGAGAAGGCATTGACTTCTTTGATACTTATGCTCCGGTTGCTAGGATTTCCACTATTAGATTGTTGATTGCACTTGCATTTGTATACAATCTTGTAATTCATCAAATGGATGTTAAAACAGCATTCTTGAATGGTGATTTGGATGAGGAGATTTATATGAAACAACCGGAAGGGTTTGTGATGCCTGGTTGTGAAAACAAGGTATGCAAGTTGAAAAAGTCTTTGTATGGTTTGAAACAAGCACCAAAAGATTGGCATCAAAAATTTGATAATGTGATATTGTCTAATGGATTCATTCTTAACCAAGCAGACAAGTGTGTATATAGCAAATTTGATAATTCTGGTAGAGGAGTTATGATTTGTCTATATGTGGATGATATGTTGATTTTTGGTACTGACCAAAAGCAGGTTAATGAAACGAAGAATTTTTTATCATCTAACTTTGAGATGAAGAATTTGGGGGAAGCTGAAATGATTCTTGGTATAAGAATCAAGCGAAAGAACAATAGTATATCGATTTCTCAATCTCACTATATTGAGAAGATATTAAATAAATTTAATTTTAAAGATTGTTCTCCGGTAAGCACACCTATAAATCCTAGTCTTAAACTTCTACCTAATAAAGGTATTGTTATATGGTTATATGAATGTTAGAATTATATTGTTATTTATTTTAGTGTAATTGGATCGACTAGTCGACCAATTTAATCATGATATATTATCAAACAAGTCGTAGAGTGCAGAGTGCACGCTTGTTAGATTATATCACGATTAGCGGGGTCAAGGGGCGGAGCCCCTTGCGGGGTCCAACAGAATTTTGAAATTGAAAATTTGACCGTTTTAAGTCAAGAGTTAAATTATAGCCGTTTTATTACAAAACCAGTTAAGATACCCTAACTGCCCTAACTTCCAAACTGTTTTTGGTTGGTCAAATTTATAAATATGGGTTCTGTTGAAAAGAAGATCATATCATTTTCATCCTCTCTGTTCAAAGTATTTATCTCTGATTTTATCCAATTGAAATTTTTGGAGAACCCCAAAAATATTTCAATAAGAAATTGTTTACAATACTTCCGAGATTATCCGGAAACGAAAAACTATTTTCTACATATATTGCATATAAACATTTATAGTATTATCTTTAAACGACTATAGGAAATGTAACAGTTCAATATAAGAGGATAAAGCATATTAAATTTATTAAAAACAAACGTAATCTCTTCTTTAAACAAATAAGCACATACACGAATATCATACGTAGAGTTATATTTATTTTTAACATTGAAAATTATTTTTTTGACTTTATTTCCATTAACCATAACAATGTTTTTTAATTCATATTGTCGAGGACCCGAGGTTGAGCATAGTAGGACCTCATTTTTAATAGGCTTTATATAATATTTAAATATCACATTTATCAATATTTTGGAACCAATTGGGGTATATGACATAAAACTCTAGTGTGAAATATTTTATAATAATCTGGGTAACAATCGATTTTTAACTCTTCCAATAGGTGTAACGTTCGCAAATGTATTATTAAAATAAATTGACATAATTTTATGTTTAGCTTTAAAATCATTCATACACTCTAAAATACTCTCTTTAATTATTGAGAATTATGATTTTGAATAAAACGAAAAATATATAATTCTTCTTTGGAGTACCAGTTGGGATCAATCCAATGTAAAGTAACACACATAACATCAAATTAAGTAAAATCTTGTTATATCACTAGTCAAAAAATCTTTTCATAGGATATCATACCCTTGACGCCGCTATTATGTTTTTTTACCTTTATAGGATATTTGTCTTCCACATGTTTTACACATAGCTGTATCATTTTCATATTTTTTACTAAAGTAGTCTCATGCCCAAAATGTTTTGTTTCTGGACTTCGAACTAGTGCTAGTTTTATTGCTAGCATGAGAAGAATCTGATCTAAAAATTAGATTTCCTAGACCAATATCGAAAGGAACATACATATTTATTATTTGATAACTAAACCTAAAAGAATTTAGGTCTAGAGTTACGTAAGATTGGAAATTTTGTCGCTTGTTTTTTTGTGCCATTAAAAGAATAAAAATAAAAATATGAAACAACTAATAATATGAAATTGATCAAATAATAACACAAATAAATTAATAAAAAGAGTATACCAAGCACTTATAATAACAAGTGATCCCCCACTACCAGTAAAACTTGAGTAAATCAAGTTTGAACTTTGTTCGAAGATTATAGATATTGAAGTTGGTTATGGAGATTTTCAATGAAAAAAGTTGTTTGAGAGATGATTTGAGAGATGTTGAATGAGAAATTAAGGGGTTTCTTTTTTATTTATAGAGAAAATCTCCTAAAAAGAATAGCATTCTAAAGGAAACATGTATCCATTTTCCTTAAACAACTGTATGTTTTCCTTTAATGGATAAAAAAATAAATGACCCCAAACGGGTTGTCGTATCAAGCGTAACAGACGCCTGGTGGAGGTAATTATTTTTAAAAATTAGTTGTTAGAGAAAATAGATGTATGTTTGGCATAATGAAAGCTTGTTCGATGAAAATGGATAGCCAACAAGTTAGTCTAAGGTACTCAATTACAATTTGAAAATCTTAGGGAGTTGGGATGGTTTGACTTTGCATTTAGTTGAAGATGATATATAGATATAGTAGAGAAATTTTATGAAACTTAAAAAATAAATATGAATAATGAATTAAAACCTAGGACGCATGGTAAAATTAATGGTATGTGGTATACATTGTATGTTTGTGACCTAGAAAAACAATTTAGTTTGCATGTGTCGTATTTAAGAGATGATTTAGTACCCTTAAAATATCTTCAAAATAATTAGTCTAACGATTAACCTATGATATTTGATGACATAATCGTATTAGTGAATAATGGTATACCTCAACCAATTAGTGACAATGAGAAAACTGGATATTAGACTAGACCTATTAGTAGAAAATATTTGACAGAAGTTCAAAAATCAACTCTAAAATTAATTAATATTTATTTTTCTCTTTTGAATAATAAATATATAGTCACGATGAATCTTCAATGATTTATAACTGTTGTTATAATGTTGAGACGCGGAATAAATTTATCAACTTTAGTCATTAGACATATGGATTCTTCATGTAGTAAATATTATATACGTTATGTGATGATAATAAATAGAGTCAACTGTTATTGTACACCACTTTATTGCTAGGCTACTATCAAAGTCTAATGTTATTTTAATATAAAAAATATCAGATATGTACATAAATAGGTGTAAAATAAGCGTAGTCATAACCGTCAGCCTAATCCTACTTTTTTTTAGTTGTACCTAAAGTTTACCATAATTTTTTTTATAAACAATACTATAATTTAAATATATGGACCATTTAAAGCATGTACGTCATTAAATAATATAATTTCATACGAAATAAATCACCAACGTGATTATACAAGAAAATTATAGCGGTAAACTTATGATGGTGGAACGTATAATTTTTTCATTAAGAACATACCTGTAACTAGAGCACCAAACGAATGTCCCAATATGTATAAACGATTCACTCTGCTAACCTCAAGACTCCGTAAGTGGATATGTAAGGAAAGTTGATTATTGTAGATTATTCTATGGACAAAAAAAATTCCAATGATGGTAGACACACTACTGGATAAACTGCTTTTTACAACACCCCCGCTTTTCCTCTTGCAAATCTGTTGTAAATAGAAGTATTTTTGTAGTCAAATCTACTTTGACCTATTAATAAAAATATGGTATGTTTTATAACAAAATTGCAACGAACATACTATTTGGTTGAGCAACCGTTTTACTAGATACGGGTTTTGCAATGGTATTGTTTTAATGTTTTTTAATTAATAATTGAAATTGAGTTGGGTCTTTTATCGCCATGGGCCATTACAACAATTAGCCTGCTAAATATATGTTTCGACCATGGCCAATATTTACCAAATTTTATCCAAAATAAACCCTGCCTGATTTTTACTCAATAATTTTAACCCGTCCAAAACTTTAACCAATTGACCCATTGACTTCTCTATCTCTCATCTATCCATTTAAATCTGAACTCATTCTCTCTCATATTCAATTATTCATCGAACCAAAATTACCTCTCCCTCTCTCATCTTTGGAACTCTTCGAACCCGTTTCCTCTTTGTTCCAAAGCCCAAATCCCATCTCTGAACTCTCTCATCTTTCAGTGGTGCTGCTGACAATCATCAAGATATGTATGAATAGCTTTTTTTGTATTGTTTAGTTAGTTCGATTTCTGGTCAGTCTTTTTCTTTTTCTTATTTTTTTTCTCTTTAAACTAGTGTATTGTATTAGCATAAGTTGTTATTTTGTTGTATAGTAGTTTTTGTTCTGTTCGATTCGATATTTATGTTTTATTTGAGTTTACAGTTGTTTTTTATTTGTTAAAAGATTGGTTGTGTTATATGTTAACGCTAAACTTATCTGTTGCAGAAAGGTGGGTTGCAACAAAGTGCAAAGGAAGATGACTATATCATCGAAATGTGTTGATTGTCTAATAGAAGTTATGTTATTTCCAGTTGGTTGTTTATGACACTTCAAATTAATGTTTTTTAGTAAAGTTTTTTTATTTAAACGAGTTTGTAAAAGGTAAATAGAGGGGTTGTTTACATGTCTGGTTGATTGTCGCTTCCCAGATACAGAAGTCTTCTCTAAGGGAAGTGTACAAGAAGAAGAAATACAGTGAAGAGGTAAAATTTAACCTACGATTTTTATTATTAAGCTTCATTTATGTGGTAATCGTGAGTATATTACGTTTTTCAGTTTATAGTTGTTCATTGTTTGTTAATAGATTTTTGGTGTTGTCTGTTAACAGTATGATTTTCTGTTTTATGAAGGTGGGTTGCAGCAAGGTGGTAAGGAAGTTGACTCTATCATCAAAAGGTATTGACTATCTCTTTTCATGTAACAAAAGTCTTATTATTTCCAGTTTATTGTTTATAATACTTCAAATTAATGTTCTTTAGTACAGTTTGTTGATTAAAAGAGTTTGTAAAAGGATAATAGAAGGGTTGTTTACATGTATGGTTCATTGTTTCTTTGTAGAAACATAAATCGACTTTAAGCAAAGTGTAGAAGAAGAAGAAATACATTAAAGAGGTAAAATTCTTGTATGATTTTTAGTATTTAACTTCTCTTATGTTCGAAATATTAGTGTATTGTGTTAATACTCTATATGAGTCTAAATTTATAGTTATAAAATTTACATGGATTGTATTGTGTTAATGTTGTGATTCAGTGATTTAGTGGGTATGTGTTAACACTCAAGTATTGTGTTAATGTTGTGATTCAATGATTTAATGAGTATGTGTTAACACTCATTTATTATGTTAAAATTGTGATTCAATCAATGATTTAGTGATGTTGAATATCAGGTTGTAGATCATATATATGGTTGGATGTCTTCGTTATGGTTGTGTTTAGGCTGTTGTATGTTTGGTAATCTATGCATGCATAGGTTGATGTATGTGTATTAATTAATGCATTCATTTTTAATGTTATGTTTTTATTGCGGTTTGTGGATTTACTTTGGTTTACATGTGTGGTTAGCTAATGGAATTTAATTATAACAGTTTAACTATAAAATAATATGTTTTATGAGAATGAGTTCACATGTTGGCCACTACTTTATGCTTCACATGTTGGCCACTACTTTATGCTTGTTGTTGTTATTATGTTTGTTGTTTCAATTTTTTATATTTAAAATTTTCAATTGTATTTGGTAGGTCGGTAAGAAAAAATCCTAAAAGGAAAACAAGCCATGGTAGATAAGCCGTATAGTAAGTTCATGTTCGTTCCAGTACCTCAAATTTGCAATCGTTCCCTCAAAATCTAGGATGAAGAATCCTCGCCACCCCTAACAAGAAAGTATCTATTAAGGAGGGTAGCTACAGTTTGTCTCCAAACAAAACGAAATACCTACCTAAAACAAATTCCGATACTTATTCTCACTCCAACTCTAACTCTCACTCTTACTCTAACTCCCACTCCTACTTCAACTCTCACTCCGACTCCCAGTCCGACTCTAGATATTTTTACATTTGGAACCTGTCTTAGCACTTTACCGGAGATAGAGTCTGGCAACTCTCTATTGGTTCCCAGCCCTTTCAACTAAGCATATCAGCCTCATCCTTAAAATATAATTGAGGACTACAAATATTTACGGAGTTCAGAAGATAAGAAAATAGATGTTGGTGCAGAATCCGTCGTTGAGGGGGAGATTCTGATGAGGAGGCGGACGATCAAGTGGAAGTGGAGCAAGAGGGAGCTTGCAATGATCAAGAGGAAGTGGATCAATAATAGGTTATCGATGTTCAAGAGAAAGTTAGTGGACATGACGTCGGTGTTGATCTAGAGGGAGCGGTGAAGTAGTACAAATATCATGGGTATGCCCTACCCAAACCAAAGGACACTCTGAACCATAAACAGTTCATGATCTATGAGGACATGTAAGTTTCTTATTAATATACAAATAGATTTATTTCCCTCTAAGTATTATTTATTTTTTCCAAACCTAATTACTGTTTCGTTTTAGATTGTGGTCGGACGATATTCCTTGCTGGTTTGCCCTTGAAATGAGGATTCAAATTATAGGATTCTGGGAAACTTTTGATATGACACCCCATGTTTTTAGGACTGACATGTGGAAGGCATTCAATGTATTAACCATATTATTATTTGTCTATGTATTTATTTTTAAAATTACATAACTGATTTCTTTTTGTTTTGTTTGAACTAATGCTACACTATACCATGAAACATTTATGATGTTTTCCACGGGATTTGTTTAGAACAACTAAATAGTTGTTACAAAAATTTCACGGTTAGGATGAAGGGAAGTTCCTTGAGGAGAGTCAGCATACAACATCTATCACCCGAGCTTATCGATGTCAGACCATATTTCTTAACAAATATGCCAAGATTATAAAAGGCGTGGGTTAATTACTGGTGCAGTCTTAAGCAAAGGAAATTGAGCTCATCATGGTGGGGTGGAGACTCATGATGGTGGGTCGAGGAGTCATTCCCGATCAGTTAGTCAACTTGTAAGTGTTTATAATTTGTTTCAATTTAAGCTAAGTTTTTTTTTAATATATTAATTTATACCCTATTATGTAGTTTGAGGAAACTTGAGAAACACTATTGATGGCCAAACGCTTAAGGTTTAAATACGGCAATAATGATGACCTGGGCAACGCAACGTCCGAATTTGTGAACTCCTCGTCTTCAAAAGGGATGGTGTTTTTATTGTTAAATCTGTTTCTTATAGAATAGTATCTTGTATATTCAGTTTAGTTGATCATTATATATATATATATATGTTTCATAGTAGGATTAGTAATTGTTTGTGTTTCTTTGGCATTTCGAACGACATTATCTATATATGTTGCATAGTAGAATTACTAATTTTTTTGTTACCTTGGCATTTCGAACTGTATTGTCTATATATGTTGCATAGTACTTAGTAATTGTTTGTGTTTCTTTGCCATTTCGAACGATAATTTCTATATATTTTTCACAGTACGGTCAGCGCTGCTTTTCAAAACTGAGCGTTGGTTTTATATATTTGCTTGTGGGTTATTGCCTTGTTTGTACTATGTGATTGTCTTGGTAGTTTTATTATTTTTTTTACCTTGTCAATGTACTTCATACAGTTATATATTTTAATGGTTTCATGCATAACTAATAAAGGTTTTGATTTTTGTTCTAACAATGATTTCTTTTTGTTTTGATTAAAGTAATGCTACACTGTACCATGAAACATTTATGATGTTTTCCACGAGATTTTTTTAGAACAACTAAATAGTTGTTACAAAAATTTCACGGTTAGGATGAAGGGAAGTTCCTTGAGGAGAGTCAGCATACAACATCTATCACCCGAGCTTATCGATGTCAAACCATATTTTTTAATAAATATGCCAAGATTATAAAAGGCGTGGGTTAATTTCTGGTGCAGTCCTAAGCAGAGGAAGTTGTCAGAAAAAAAAATCGAGAAACCACAAAGCTCATCATGGTGGGGTGGAGACTCATGCTGGTGGGTCGAGGAGTCATTCCCGATCAGTTAGTCAACCTGTAAGTGTTTATAATTTGTTTCAATTTAAGCTAAGTTTTTTTTAATATATTAATTTATACCCTATTATGTAGTTTGAGGAAACTTGAGAAACACTATCGATGGCCAAACGCTTAAGGTTTAAATACGGTAATAATGATGACCTGGGCAACGCAACGTCCGAATTTTTGAACTCCTCGTCTTCAAAAGTGATGGTGTTTTTATTGTTAAATCTGTTTCTTATAGATATATATATATATATAAAGTATCTTGTATATTTAGTTTAGTTGATCATTATATATATATATATATATATATATATATATATATATATATATATATATGTTTCATAGTAGAATTAGTAATTGTTTGTGTTTCTTTGGCATTTCGAACGACATTGTCTATATATGTTGCATAGTAGAATTACTAATTTTTTTGTTACCTTGGCATTTCGAACTGTATTGTTTACATATGTTGCATAGTACTTAGTAATTGTTTATGTTTCTTTGCCATTTCGAACGATAATTTTTATATATTTTTCACAGTACGGCCAGTGCTGCTTTTCAAAACTGAGCGTTGGTTTTATATATTTTCTTGTGGGTTATTGCCTTGTTTGTACTATGTGATTGTCTTGGTAGTTTTATTGTTTTTTTTACCTTGTCAATGTACTTCATACAGTTATATATTTTAATGGTTTCATGCATAACTAATAAAGGTTTTGATTTTTGTTCTAACAATGATTTCTTCTTGTTTTGATTGAAGTAATGCTACACTGTACCATGAAACATTTATGATGTTTTCCACGGGATTTTTTTAGAACAACTAAATAGTTGTTACAAAAATTTCACGGTTAGGATGAAGGGAAGTTCCTTGAGGAGAGTTAGCATACAGCATCTATCACCCGAGCTTACCGATGTCTAACCATATTTCTTAACAAATATGCCAAGATTATAAAAGGCGTGGGTTAATTTCTGGTGCAGTCCTAAGCAGAGGAAGTTGTCAGAAAAAAAAATCGAGAAACCACAAAGCTCATCATGGTGGGGTGGAGACTCATGCTGGTGGGTCGAGGAGTCATTCCCGATCAGTTAGTCAACTTGTAAGTGTTTATAATTTGTTTTAATTTAAGCTAAGTTTTTTTTAATATATTAATTTATACCCTATTATGTAGTTTGAGGAAACTTGAGAAACACTATCGATGGCCAAACGCTTAAGGATTAAATACGGCAATATTGATGACCTGGGAAACGCAACGTCCGAATTTGTGAACTCCTCGTCTTCAAAAGTTATGGTGTTTTTATTGTTAAATCTGATGAGTCCGGATTCTGTTACCATTACGGACAAGGATAGTTCGGACAAAAACTACCTAACTGGACAGGGCAGTTCGAACACCTCACCCATTGGACTGTTCGAACAAAAACTAAAGTACTTAAAACCTAAACACTTCTTGACTAAGCTGCCTGCTCTCCTACTAAGAGCTCATGGATCTCTGAACTTGACCCGGGTCCATTAAACATGACCCGAATGCCCATAAGGCCCAAACTTAAGGGTATAAATACCCAACCACCAACATTAAATGAGGGTAATGAAAATTAAACACAACCAGGCTGCTTAATTCTCCCTCTACTCTCTACTTAAACATTAAATACTTACAGATTTCCACAAAAATCTAAAAGAAATTACAAACCTACCCTCAGACAAAAATAAACCTCACCAAATTGGTAACCACAGTGGGAGTACGACGGTACCTGAATCAAGCATTCGAAACCAACAGGAAAAATCAGTCTGAATGAATCCGGACGCCCCGGAAATACCACCAGCTTTTCTTGAAGTGGTGGGTGAAAATGATGAATATACCATCGAGGAGCGTGATAGATTAAAGGGCGAGATAGAAGCTCTAAGGGCGGAGAAGGCTAAGATGGGCATGAAAGAGAATTCAAAAGCATCAGTCGCTCATCATACCGATAACCCTAGAGAGCATGAGCCTTCGAAGACTCATGTGAGTACCAAGAAGACTCATGCTAGCTCCAAAAAGTTTCACCGGTCTAAGCCAGTGGAGAGTTCTGACTCAGACTCAGAGTCTTCTGATAGCTCCTCGGACGAGGATGGAGTTGAAGAGTCCTTGTCATCCAGCAGTGATGAGGGCCGATCCAAAAAGAAGAAAAAGTTGATTAAAAAATATTCGAGAAAAAAGGGATAGACATGGGAAATTGAAGAAGAATATTGGCAAAGGATCGTCTCACAGCCGGAGGCATGTAGATCGGATGCTGATGGATCCTTTTGCCTTCCACGATGAACCATGTATCTTTACAACTCCCAATGAGGATACTGTGTTCAGTCGTGGCCGGAATTGGAGACAATCTCCATTATCTTCCAAGATTCTGTCCGGAAACCTCCCTAAGAGATTCGATAGCACTAAAATGGAGAAATACGATGGCAGTACTGATCCGGACAACCACTTGGAACAATTTAAAAACTTCATGATGAATTTTGATGATGACAACAAGTTACTCTGTAGAGCATTCTCTCAATCCTTTACGGGGAGTGCTCTAAAGTGGTATAACAGTCTACCTCAAGGCTGCATCAGGAATTTTGATACTTTTTGGGTGGCCTTTCGAAGGCAGTTTGTTGGGAGTAAAGAGTTGAAGGGCAATGGGGACACAATAATCCATTGTGCCCAAGAACCAAACGAATCATTGAAAGAATACATAATTCGTTTTGTAAACACCAAAAATGGGTTGGCTGATTGCTTCGAGCAAGTAGCAATAGCATCCTTGAGACAGGGCTTAAACCCTGGAAATTTGGTTGATTCAGTGACCAGAAAAAAGCCATGACTTGGGGAGGTTTGCTGAATCAGGTCGGAAAGCAAATAAATGTTGATGAAACAAAGAAAACTAGGGTGCACAGGCAGGTGAGGTCTTCCCCAGTTGCACCAAACCCCAACCAAAATCAGTCCGGAAACAAGGCAAGGGAGACCGGACAGGGGCATAACAGGGCTAAAGCTCAATCTCAGCCAGCTGCACCTGCCCAGAGTCAACAATCTAGAAATAAGAGAGGGCCTTGGGTTCAACCGGAGTGGTTTGCAAAATTAAAAGAAAGTGTGGCCACCATTTACGATAAAACAAAGGAAGAAGTGCACTATAGAAGGCCGGCCGCACTACAATCTCCTAGGGAACATCGTAACAACTCTTTCTGCCAGTACCATAATGATACTGGCCATACCACTGACGATTGTATAGCCTTGAAACAAGAAGTTCCGAACTTGATTGAAAGATGAAAGCTGGGGGCATATGTCAAAAGAAGAGGTGGAAATAGGCTTGATAATACTTATCGGGTTGGTCCAAGCAATGTTGCTCCGGAGGGAGCTATGGTTATAATCGAAAGATTTGATGTAGAATCAGAATACTTGGATCCTGATCCAACTCGAAATAGAGTGGGTACCATTGAGGAACGTTGTAAAACGGTCTCCGGGCTTATAAAGGTTTTTTGAGTCACTTACAATTTTCGGAGGGAATACTATGACAGCTCATATTACTTCTTCAAGGAAAAGGCACATTCATACCCTAGCCACCCAGCTAGAAGGAGGCATGACCTCCTTTCAATCACAAATTTCGTTTCCCTTCATTGCTTTTGATGAAGATGACTTAAGGGATATAGCTGGCCCTCATGAAGATGCTGTTGTCATAGGAGCATCCATTGGGGGCAATGACATAAGACGAATCTTGGTGGATACTGGAAGTTCAGGCAAGATTCTCTTCTTAACCACTTAGAAAAAGATGAAAAATCCAGCCGTAATTCAGAGCTCGGACAGATCAATTGTGGGTTTCACTGGAAGCTCAGTAGATGTGATCGGGGAGTTCGAAGAGGAAGTTTTGTTGGGCAAGGGCCCTTTCAAGAAGATGGTCAGAATAATTGTTATTGTGGTGGATTGTCCCACTTGTTATAATGCTATTTTAGGGAGCTCTTGGCTCTCTAGGATGCATGCAGTGGCCTCGACAGTCCACCAATGTTTGAAATATGCTATTCACGGACAGGTGGGAGTTATCTGAAGCAGTCAAAAGGTGCAAGGGAGTGTTATGCTACAGCACTGGCTCAACGGACGTTGGGGGTAGTTCGTATCAACGAAGAATAGCAGTTTGAGGGGCTTTCTAGGGGTGAGGGTGAAGTTGATGACCCTAGAGAGACCCCTGGAGTGTTGATACCAGTCGAAGAAGTTAAAACACATTCTTTAGAAGAGGGAAAAATGTTAAGATAGGGTCCAAAATGCCATCTGAGCTGAAGATTAAAATGTTGAAGTTTCTAAAAGACCATCAGCATGTTTTTGCTTGGTGCAATGCTGATGTAACTAGGGTTCCACCAGATATTATATCACATCACCTATCCATCCGGAGAGACATAACACCTGTGGTGCAAAAGAGAAGGGCTTTTTCAAAGGAAAATGCTGATGTTATTGTTCAAGAGGTTGACATGCTCATAAAAATGGGGCATATAAAGGAGTCTCAATATCCTTTATGGACTGCCAATCCGGTCTTGGTGAAAAAGAAAAATGGCAAGTGGCGTATGTGCATTGACTTCACAGATCTCAGTAGGGATTGCCCAAAAGATTTATATCCAGTCCCCCGGATTGATCAGCTGGTAGATTCCACTTCTGGGAATAAGCTACTATCCTTCATGGATGCTTTCTCCAGGTACAATCAGATTCAAGTAGACCCGAAGGATCACGAGCATACCATATTTGTCACTGACAGGGGTCTTCATTGCTACAAGGTGATGCCATTTGGATTGAAAAATGATGGGGCTACTTATCAGAGATTGGTGAACAAAGCGTTTGTTGATCAAATTGGAAGAAATATGGAAGTATACATTGATGACATGATGGTGAAAAGTGTGGATGAATAACTACACTTGGTAGACCTCCAAGAAACTTTTGCTAACTTAGTAAAAGTGAATTTAAAGCTAAATCCAGACTAGTGTGTGTTCGGAGTACAGTCCGGGAAATTCCTAGGTTATATAATAAGTGAGCAAGGGATACAGCCCGATCTGGACCAACTTAATGCCTTATTCGAAATGGAGCCTCCTCGGAATGTTAAAAAAGTACAACGATTGACTGGGAGGTTGGCTCCTTTAAATCGATTCATCTCAAGGTCTTCGGACAGATGTGCCCCGTTTTTTCAAACTTTGAAGGGAGCAAAGGGGTTTGATTGGACTTCACAGTGTAATGAGGCCTTCAATGAAATTAAGAGACATCTGTCCTCCCCCAAAACTTTATTTAAACCGATTTATGGAGAGACCCTCTTCGTATACTTAGCAGTTTTAAGTTGTGCCATCAGTGCTGTATTGGTAAGAGAGGTGGATAATTACCCCCATCCGGTGTACTACATCAGCAAGAGCTTGATAGATGCAGAAAAACGCTATTTAAAGCTCGAAAAGTTAGCTTTAGCCTTGGTAATTGCTATAAGGAAGATGAAGCCTTATTTTCAGGCTCATCCTATTATCATCCGGACATCTTTTCCCTTGAAGAATGTCCTTCAAAAGGCAGACATTTCGAGTAGAATGACTAAATGGTTAGTGGAATTGGAGGACTTCGATATTGATTTTTCTCCTCGAACAGCAATCAAAGCCCAAGCTGTGGCTGATTTTTTAGTTGAATTTCACTCTGATAGGGATACGGAGCGAACTACCGAGATGAAAGATAAAAAGGTGTGGCTCGTCCGAATAGATGGTGGATCAAGTACTATGGGATATGGTGTAGGGGTGTGCTTGACCTCTCCATATGGTGACAAGATGTACCAGTCTATATGTTTTGCTTTTAGGGCTTCCAACAATAAGTCTGAATACGAAGCAGCTAGAGCTGGTTTAAAGTTAGCCTATATTTGTGGGGCCAAAAGGGTCAAGCTGATGAGTGATTCCTAGCTTCTTATCCACCATGCGCAAGGCCACTCTGAGGCAAAAAAGGAGCAACTAGTGAAGTACTTACTTCTTCTTTAAAATGAGGCACTTAAGTTCAAAAGCATTGTTTATGAGCATATACCCCGGGCAGAGAATGAACTAGCAGATTTATTGGCAACCATTGCATACACTGAGTCATATCCTTGGATCCATGTACTGGAGAGCCCTTCCATTCAACTTAATGTGGGTAAAGAGGAAGAAATTTTCGAAGTACAGATGAAACAACCTCAAGATTGGAGATTTCCTCTCCTACAGTATCTCTCTGATGGCATCTTGCCTCCAGATAAATCACTAGCAAGAAACATGAAGCACAAGGCTCGTGGCTTTATCATACTAAGAGACGTTCTGTATAAAAAGTCTTATAGTGAACCTCTTTTGCGATGTTTGGGAGATGATGAGTCTCAAGTAGTCCTCTCCGAATTGCATGATGGTGAGGGATCAACTCACTGTGGATTCAGGGCTCTAACAAGGAGAGTTTTACTAGCTGGTTATTATTGGCCCTCTATAATGCAGGATGCTAAAGAGCTGGTGAGAAGGTGTGATCCATGCCAGAGATATAGCAACGAAATTCATATCCCAACCATCTCTTTGGAGTCCATTTCTGAGCCTATACCTTTTGCTCGATGGGGGTTGGATTTAGTGGGACCTCTCCCTATGGCATCCGGAGGGTGCAGAACTATAATTGTTGCTATAGATTATTTTTCGAAGTGGATTGAAGCGCCCCTCTGGCAAGAACAACATCAAAAGCTGTCATAAAATTCATTTTATCCAACATCTGTTGCAGATTTGGTGTTCCACAAAAGATAACGACAGATAATGGGCCACAGTTCGACAACAAGGAAATGGAGAGTTTACGTGTCTCAAGGGGGATATAACATTGTTTCTCTTCACCTTTCGACCCACAAGAGAATGTTCAGGTTGAAGTGGCTAACAGAACTATACTGTCCGGTTTAAAGAAGAACTTGGAATGGGCTGCTAGGAAGTGGCCTAGCTATTTACAAGAGGCTTTGTGGGCCTACTAGACTACACCTGGAGCTGCAACACAAGATTCACCTTTTGCCTTGGTATATGGGATGGATGCAATAGCTCCCATAGAAGCGACTCTCCCTTCATTTTGGGTTCACAACTTCTCCAAACACGCTAACGAAGTGGCAATCAGAGGTCAGCTTGACCTAGTAGAGGAAAGACGAGTTAAGGCTCACCTTAGAGCTGCACACTATCAGGGTTTGATGAGAATCAGGTTTGCTTCTAGAGTTAAAAAAAGAGATTTCCAGCCGGGGGACAAGGTGTTGGGAAGGACCTTATATGGTCATTGAAAGGCTTAAACCTGGAACATATTGGCTGGAAGACAAGGATGGAAGGGTTTTAAATCACCCTTGGAATATTGATCATCTCCGGATGTACTTGGAATAGAAGCTATGTAAATATTTACTTGTTTAAAAATCCATGTAAATATTTGGGGGCATACTCTTTCCTACCCTGGTGGCACGGGGAGGTTTTAATGAGGTGTCCGGGTTTTTTAATAAAATTTGATGCCTTTTTCAAAATATTTGAAGTGTTCTTACTTTGTTTTTTGTCACACCATCCGAATTGAATTAAAGGAATGATGACTACTTAAACATTTGTTATCAGAGAATTTAAACACTCTCACTTTAGAATGCTTATGAAATAACTAAGGGCTATTTAAACACTAGCCACCAAAATTGAAATAAACTATGAAAGGATGCAAGAGTTGTGCAGAACAAGGATATTCATTGAAATAACCTAAGTGCCTTGGCCTTCCAAGGACTTTTAAATTGTCAGACAAAACAATAGATCTATCCGGTCAAATACCGGACACAAGTACAAAAATGCCTTGGCCTTCCAAGGACTTTAGTTCAGATAACATAAAAGATAAAAAGATAATTCAAATCCTAAGACTGAGCCTTTGAAGATGGCTCAGCCTCATCTGTCTTCTTCTTCTTCTTAGGATCGTCCGCCTCCTCATTAGGGCTCTCCCCGGTGTTCTCTTCGTCGTCAGAAGAGGATGCACGGGAGAAACCAAGCATGTCACCTTCGGCCATTGTATGGAAAGAAAGATCTGGATACTCTACAAAACTCCATAAGTCTCCCAGGTTCCTCTTCGGAAACTTCTCATGAAAAAGCAAGACCATGTCTGACTTCACCTTGGCATACATTTCTTCTTGGCTGTCTATTACATTGTTGGCATAGGCATCGATCTTGGCCTGAATCTTGGCCTGTTGCTCCCTTAGCAGATCTGCTTTCTCCTCCACAGCCTTGGACACTATGTTCTCGAGCGCGATCTTGTCACTTGTCAAGTTATGGATGACTTGATCCTTGGCCTTTGCCTCCTCTTTCGAAGAGGTGAGATCTTTCTCCAATCCGGACAGCTTCTCCCGGAGCTCTTTGATAGTGTCTTCTGAAGTGGAAACCTTTGTGATCCACCCCTCTTGGCTCTTCTTTAGCTCCTCGTTTTCTCCTTTCAGAATGTCAGCATGTTGAGTGGCAGTAAGAAGATCATCGGACAGTTTCTCTTTATCAGATTTGAGATCTTTAATAGTGTCTGCCAGACTTCGAACTTGTTTCTCCAAAACAAGCACTGGCTGAACGTTACTTAGTATGGAGTGAGCTATAATATCCCTTTTACTTGAAACAGTAAAAGTCTTACCATTAAAAGTGACGGTGTTCGAAGTACTTGGAGGGAGGTAAGGCCCAACAAAATCGTCTTTGGGGAGGTTGGCGAAATAGTCACCAAGTCCATCAAGCCCGGTGATGTCAACACCATCAATGCTAAGGTCTCCTCCTCCAACCTCGTCGGTTTAAAAGTCGTCAGGGATCTCCTCTACTCGTGTTGGATCAATAGGGTCTACAGGGGGGAGGGGCTCCGGAGGCCGGAGAGAAAGTTCATCACCCTTGGAGGTCTTTTTCTTCTTAGCCTCCCTGTCCTTGCTTTCTGCTCCCCGTTTTCGGTCTCTCTTAGGGACCCTTGAGGGTTTTGGGGATTGAACCTCTTCCCTAGCACTTTCATGCTCTACCACTTCTAGGACAGCAGCATCAATTTGGCTTGGGGCTGGCCCCTCTGGGTTTGTTGGAGCAGCCTCCTCCACCTCGGCAGGGTTAGCCTCACCAGCAACCTTCTTTCCCTTCCCCTTCTTGCCTTTCATCTTACTCGGGCCCTTGGCCCGACCTGGCAAGTATAATGACTCGTCCGGTGTGTGCGTTCTCTTGAGGTCTACATCCGGAGGGGGTGGAGTGGTGAGTTCTTCCCAGGTCAAGTCCCTCCGGCCAGTGGTGTTCCAGAGGTGAGACCTTACAAAATTGCCTCCTGTAAAAGCATCATGAAACCGGTTCCCCCACTTTTCAGCAGCCCAAGTGTTGATCTTGGTACAAGTGGTCTGCCCGGACTTTAGGTAGTCATTGAAGTCTTTGGGCACTTCTGTTAAGGGAAAAAACAAGACCAGTCAGTTTAGGAAAATTCGATAAAAGTAAAAAGAAAAATGTAGGGTCGGACACTTACGATCACTCCTCCATCTGCTGGTGAGGAGACTTGGGTTGACTCCAGCCTTGATTCTCCTCCCATTCTCCCAAGCGCCACTTACGAACAGGAATTGAGTCCTCCAATTTCTCTCTGATTCAAGCAGATCATCCACTACTTTATAATTATCACCCATGTTGAAGTGATAGAAGGGAATGTGGTGGTTCCTACAAAGACTGGCCACAGCTGCGAATTCCTCCATTGGTAGAGGAATCCCGGAGAGCCTGGAGGCCATGATGCAGGAAATGAGTGTGTACTAGGCGTTGGGGCTTAGTTGACTGGGATAGAGCTTGATAAAGATGGAAATACCTAACTATTTACGGATCCAAGGGGAACCTTAAACCCCAGTTAAAAAGCTCAGTAAATATGATAATTTCACTGAGTTTGCAGTCCATTGGGGTTTCGGGGTCTATGGGGATTCTTATCTTCACGTTCTCCGAAATTCCCCACTTCGTACGCATCCGGCCCAACTCGGCTGTATGAATGAAAACATAGTTGATTTTTTGTAAAGCAAGAAGATATTTAACACTGACCTTATAAAAACAAGGTCCAACTTTTCCTTCGAGGATCTCTGGTAGATCTGGGTGCCTAAGGCACATTTTTTCTTTGCCCTTATCCTTTTTGGCAGAAGCAGCGTCACTAGTCTGTCCGGAGGGTTCGGACTCGAATGGAGCCTCTTCAATAGAGTCATCCATTATTTCCTCCATTATAAAGGAAGGGTTTTCAGTTGTCTTGGTGAGGGGAAGGTTTGGAGTTGGTTCGGCCTGACCTCCGGACTGGTGAACTTCAGTACTCTCCTGGACTCTAGCCTCCGGCTGGGGCTCTGATGTGGAGGTTTCTCTTCGAGGGCTTGAGCCAGTAGCCTCCGGACCGGACAGCCTGTCCTTGGGTACTTTTATGGGTGCTTCTGACCTTGTACTGCTATCTTTAGCGCCTGATTTTGAAGGGGTGCCTTTGGAAGCCTGCCCTTTGACCAGCCGACTTTTTCTTCGATCAACCAGCTAGTTGGGAGAAGTATCAGCATCTGACACCATGGCTAAGAACGGGGAAGGTTTTTTAAAACTAGTAATTGTTAAGCCCGGTTCAACAGTGGGTTCTGATTCTTGAACCGATGAACCTGAGACAATAGGGGAGAGACTAGTTTGAAACAATCTCTTCGGTCTGACACTTTTGGTAGAAGATGAACCCTGGTCAGGCTCTGTAGTTGAGGTTGCTGGTTTTTCGATGGGAGAAGTAGGTAAGCCTGCTGCGATGCGCTTTTCCCTTTCAACTTTCTGTGCTTTTTCTAGTTCAGATAGATTGAGCCACCCTCCTCTGACTAAAGAGTTCCTAGCCGTGAACATAAACAACCAAAGTAAAAAACTTGTGTTTGAGAGAGAAAGCTCTGAGAATTAGAAAAGTGGAAATGAAAGTGATAGTAAAACAGTGGAAAAGTGTTTTAATTTATAGTAAACCCCAAAAAGAAGTTTTGATTCCTAGGAGAATTCGAAAGGATTTGCAATGATTAAGCGACGGCGCTGATGTAACCTTCATTAATGAAGAGGTTGCTTTTCAGAGAAGGTGGGTGCGAAATTCAAGGTGAAAAAACGGCTAAAGTAACGAACCAAAGGGAGACATGTGTTCCATGAACTTTGGCAAAAAACCGTTCAGGTTCAAAGAGCTTTTTTCAGTCCAGATAAAACCATAACACAGTTCGAAAGACCTGTCCGGATAAAACTATCACTGACAACGGACTGTTTTTCAGGTTTTGACAAAGGTTTTTGAACAAACACCTAAAAAAGGGGCTACTGATGAGTCCGGATTCCGTTACCATTACGGACAGGGACAGTTCGGACAAAAACTACCTAACCGGACAGGGCAGTTCGAACACCTCACCCATTGGACTGTTCGAACAAAAACTAAAGTACTTAAAACCTAAACACTTCTTGACTAAGCTGTCTGCTCTCCTACTAAGAGCTCATGGATCTCTAAACTTGACTCGGATCCATTAAACATGACCCGAAACCCCATAAGGCCCAGACGTAAGGGTATAAATACCCAACCATCAACATTAAATGAGGGTAATGAAAATTAAACACAACCAGGCTGCTTAATTCTCCCTCTACTCTCTACTTAAACATTAAATACTTACAAACTTCCACAAAACTCTAAAATAAATTACAAACTTACCCTCAGACAAAAATAAACCTCACTAAAATTTGTTTCTTATAGAATTATATAAATATATATATATATATATATATATATATATATACAAAGTATCTTGTATATTTAGTAATTGTTTGTGTTTATTTGGCATTTCGAACGACATTGTCTATATATGTTGCATAGTAGAATTATTAAATTTTTTTGTTACCTTGGCATTTCGAACTGTATTGTCTATATATGTTGCATAGTACTTAGTAATTGTTTGTGTTTCTTTGCCATTTCGAACGATAATTTCTATATATTTTTCACAGTACGGTCAGTGCTGCTTTTCAAAACTGAGCGTTGGTTTTATATATTTGCTTGTAGGTTATTTCCTTGTTTGTACTATGTGATTGTCTTGGTAGTTTTATTGTGTTTTTATCTTGTCATTGTACTTCATACGGTTATATATTTCAATGGTTTCATGCATAACTAATAAAGGTCTTGATTTTTGTTCTAACAATGGTTTCTTTTTGTTTTGTTTGAAATAATGCTGCACTGTACCATGAAACATTTATGATGTTTTCCACAGGATTTTTTTAGAACAACTAAATAGTTGTTACAAAAATTTCACGATTAGGATGAAGGGAAGTTCCTTGAGGAGAGTCAGCATACAGCATTTATCACCCGAGCTTATCGATGTCAAACCATATTTCTTACCAAATATGCCAAGATTATAAAAGGCGTGGGTTAATTTCTGGTGCAGTCCTAAGCAGAGGAAGTTGTCAGAAAAAAAATCGAGAAACCACAAAGCTCATCATGGTGGGGTGGAGACTCATGTTGGTAGGTCGACGAGTCATTCCCGATCAGTTAGTCAACATGTAAGTGTTTATAATTAGTTTTGAATTTAAGATAAGTTTTTTTTTAATATATTAATTTATACCCTATTATGTAGTTTGAGGAAACTTGAGAAACACTATCGATGGCCAAACGCTTAAGGTTTAAATACGGTAATAATGATAAACTGGGCAACGGAACGTCCGAATTTGTGAACTCCTCGTCTTCAAAAGTGATGGTGTTTTTATTGCTAAATCTGTTTCTTGTAGAATTATATATATATATATATGTACAAAGTATCTTGTATATTTAGTTTAGTTGATAATTATATATATATATATATATATATATATATGTTTCATAGTAGGATTAGTAATTGTTTGTGTTTCTTTGGCATTTCGAATGACATTGTCTATATAGTAGAATTATTAATATTTTTTGTTACCTTGGCATTTCGAACTGTATTGTCTATATATGTTGCATAGTACTTAGTAATTGTTTGTGTTTCTTTGCCATTTCGAACGATAATTTCTATATATTTTTCACAGTACGGTCAGTGCTGCTTTTTAAAACTGAGCGTTGGTTTTATATATTTGCTTGTGGGTTATTTCCTTGTCTGTATTATGTGATTGTCCTGGTAGTTTTATTGTGTTTTTACCTTGTCATTGTACTTCATACAGTTATATATTTCAATAGTTTCATGCATAACTAATAAAGGTCTTGATTTTTGTTTAAACAATGGTTTCTTTTTGTTTTGTTTGAAATAATGCTACACTGTACCATGAAACATTTATGATGTTTTCCACAGGATTTTTTTAGAACAACTAAATAGTTGTTACAAAAATTTCACGATTAGGATGAAGGGAAGTTCTTTGAGGAGAGTCATCATACAGCATTTATCACCCGAGCTTATCGATGTCAAACCATATTTCTTACCGAATATGCCAAGATTATAAAAGGCGTGGGTTAATTTCTGGTGCAGTCATAAGCAGAGGAAGTTGTCAGAAAAAAATCAAGAAACCACAAAGCTCATCATGGTGGGGTGGAGACTCATGTTGGTAGGTCGAGGAGTCATTCCCGATCAGTTAGTCAACCTGTAAGTGTTTATAATTTGTTTCAATATAAGATAAGTTTTTTTAATATCTTAATTTATACCCTATTATGTAGTTTGAGGAAACTTGAGAAACACTATCGATGGCCAAACGCTTAAGGTTTAAATACGGTAATAATGATGACCTGGGCAACGGAACGTCCGAATTTGTGAACTCCTCGTCTTCAAAAGTGATGGTGTTTTTATTGCTAAATCTGTTTCTTATAGAATTATATATATATATATATATGTACAAAGTATCTTGTATATTTAATTTAGTTGATAATTATATATATATATATATATATATGTTTCATAGTAGGATTAGTAATTGTTTGTGTTTCTTTGGCATTTCGAATGACATTGTCTATATAGTAGAATTATTAATAGTTTTTGTTACCTTGGCATTTCGAACTGTATTGTCTATATATGTTGCATAGTACTTAGTAATTGTTTGTGTTTCTTTGCCATTTTGAACGATAATTTCTATATATTTTTCACAGTACGGTCAGTGCTGCTTTTCAAAACTGAGCGTTGGTTTTATATATTTGCTTGTGGGTTATTGCCTTGTTTGTACTATGTTATTGTCTTGGTAGTTTTATTGTTTTTTTTTACCTTGTCAATGTACTCCATACAGTTATATATGTTAATGGTTTCATGCATAACTAATAAAGGTCTTGATTTTTGTTCAAATAATGATTTCTTTTTGTTTTGTTTGAATTAATGCTACACTGTACCGTGAAACATTTATGATGGTTTCCACGGGATTTTTTTAGAGCAACTAAATAGTTGTTACAAAAATTTCACGGTTAGGATGAAGGGAAGTTCCTTGAGGAGAGTCAGCATACAACATCTATCACCCGAGCTTATCGATGTCAAACCATATTTCTTAACAAATGTGTCAAGATTAAAAAAGGCGTGGGTTAATTTCTAGTGCAGTCCTAAGCAGAGGAAGTTGTCAAAAAAAAATCGAGAAACCACAAAGCTCATCATGGTGGGGTGGAGACTCATGCTGGTGGGTCGAGGAGTCATTCCCGATTAGTTAGTCAACCTGTAAGTGTTTATAATTTGTTTCAATTTAAGCTAAGTTTTTTTTTAATATATTAATTTATACCCTATTTTGTAGTTTGAGGAAACTTGAAAAACACTATCGATGGACAGACGCTTAAGGTTTTAATACGACAATAATGATGACCTGGGCAACGCAACGTCCGAATTTGTGAACTCCTCGTCTTCAAAAGTGATGGTGTTTTTATTGTTAAATCTGTTTCTTATATGTACAAAGTATCTTGTATATTTAGTTTAGTTGATAATTATATATATATATATATATATATATATATATATATATGTTTCATAGTAGGATTAGTAATTGTTTGTGTTTCTTTGGCATTTCGAACGACATTGTCTATATATGTTACATAGTAGTACTACTAAAAAATATTTGTTACCTTGGCATTTCAAACTGTATTGTCTATATATGTTGTATAGTACTTAGTAATTGTTTGTGTTTCTTTGCCATTTCGAACGATAATTTCTATATATTTTTCACAGTACGGTCAGTGCTGCTTTTCAAAACTGAGCGTTGGTTTTATATATTTGTTTGTGGGTTATTGCCTTGTTTGTACTATGTGATTGTCTTGGTAGTTTTATTTTTTTTACCTTGTCAATGTACTTCATACAGTTATATATTTTAATGGTTTCATGCATAACTAATAAAGGTCTTGATTTTTGTTCTAACAATTATTAGGAAGAATGGAAATAAGTGGTCATGTCAAAACATGGTGGCAATACTGACCCAGAATCTGTTGATGATCCAGACCTGTACTTGTTTCTTTCAATAAGTCAAGAAAGATGAAGGGTCGTGTAATTGGAATAGGACTAGCCAAGAATGCCTATAACTTTGTTGTGGGAGTTCATCGTAAGGATCAATCTCTTTTATTTTGGATTGTGAGGACAAAAACAATATAGTGGAGAAGGATAAGAAGATGTAAGAGAGGATGGTGCGGCTTGAGAAAGCTATCAAAGTTATCGTTGTACATTCTAAATGTGATGTTGCATAGTAGATTATGTCGGGTGACGTGAATTGGTTTGATGATGGGAATGAAAATAATGCAAGTGATGGTACAGGTGATGGCAGCTGTGATTGTAGTTGTGATGGTACTACAGGTTCTTCTCTAGCTTAATTTGTTGTTGTTTCTTGTGTTTCATAATCAAACATTTTCACATGTGCTTTTCTATGATGTATTGGTGGTTTGGGTGTATTTTATATACCAATTTTGGATATTTTGTACTTTGAAAATTTGTCTTCTTTATAATCATAACTGATAATGTATATATGACTTCTCTTTATAATCATAACTGATAATGTATATATGACTTCTCTTTATAATCATAACTGATAATGTATATATGACTTCTCTTAGTATGTATGTTATGTCTTTTCAAAATCTGGTAATCTTGTTTTTAGTAGTATTTGAAGTATTTAATTTAATATCGTAACTCATGATCCACCATAATTACATTTCTCCAAATGAGTACACTAGATGTTAATATAATTTTGTGGTGCAACAATTTTAATTAATTTGGTTTGAATATTTGGTGTACGAAATTGAACGTAGGTACCATAGGACTTAGCTGTACATAATTTAGTTTCACATACTTTTAATTAATTTTGTGGTGCATCAAAACTAAAAAGTTACCATATGACTTAATCGTAGAATCCTTAAAAGTATAATTAATATAATGTAAATTGAAATACTAATAGCAATAGTAAAATATCCGTTGTATGAATACCCTAAATTAACTATCAGTTAAATTAACTACATGAGTGCCTAAAACCAAACCTACAGGCCTCTTTTCATAACCTAGTTGAATCAAGAACTGAAACTATCAACCTCTTCACATAAACAAAAATCAATCCATCCTATATACGATTTACAAGTTCTTGAATCGACCTATTGTAACACCTCAGTTTATAATCATATCAAGAGCTTCAATCATTAGGTGAGTCACTGTACTTCCCAAGCTTTTTTTTCCGATTTTTATTGTTGCTATAATGTGTACATAACCTGTTTGACTCTGATTTCGGATTGTTTCTCTAATTCTAAATTTGAAATACAAATTAAGCTACCTAAATACATTGTGTTAGGTTAATCGATTAATTATGTCTATATTAGAATCAAGTATGACTATCCTAGTGTCTTATATCTTTTATTAAAAATCATAGGTCCAAACATATGCCTACTGATATTCCAACTGATCACGAGTGAATGTATCATCTTTTAGATGTTACTAGGACGTGTGTTACAGATGAATTCTTTAATGGTATCGATAAATTCATTTTACGAGCTCATATGCACGCAAGTTCCATATGAGAGAGTAGATTGATATTGTGTCCATGTTCAAAATGCAGACATTATTTATCCAAATGTAATTGATATAGTCCATCAACATATAGCAAGACACAGATTTGTGGAAGACTACTATTGTTGGGTATATCATTAAGAGAGTTTGCGCAGTGAGGATAATTCTCAAGGTAGTCCTGCTAACCAATTTCCTGGGGACAAATATCATGAATGTAAGTGATGGTATGGGATTTACAGAGCACATCAATGAGGGCCAGGGTCCAAATTGGATTGTCGGTGTATACTATAAGCTCCGTCATGATGTTGATGAACTAGTTTATAAAGGTTGCACCAAAATTTCTAAGTTAGTGTTGGTGTCTGAACATATTAACTTGAAATCCAAGTCAAGGATTTCCAAGCGGACCCATGAGCGTTATGTGTCTATTATGAAATTACTAACACCAGACAGAGATAAAAAAATTCATTCCAGATATTGGTAAGCAAAGAAGTTGTTAATGCATCTCGATAAGCTATGTGTTCATGCAAACATTAATAGATGAGCTTAAGCACCTCTGGGGTGATGGTATTGTGACGTACGATGCTGAAAATAAAACCAATTTTATGATGCAAGTATCATTAATGTGGACGATCGATAATTTCCCCGCTTATGGCATGTTATCTAGTTGGAGTACGCACGGTAAATTAGCATGTCTGAATTGTATGAGTGAAACAAATACACTTTACCTTGAGAGAATAAAATAATCTTGTTGGTTTAATTTTTATCGGAAGTTTCAATGTAAGGACCACCCAGACAAAAAAAATAAAGTTATATTTTTGAAAGGCAAAATGGTTACACATGTTGAAAACGAGCGACTTACCTGGGTTAAAAAACTGGATTCTATTCTTTAGACCACTCCTCCAAATGAATTCGGTGAATCATATTGCAAGCGCAAGTCACCCGAATATAGTACATAATATCATTGGACAAAACAAGCATTTTTTATGAGTTAATATAATGGAAGGACAATATGATTAAGCACAATATATACTTTATGCATAATGAGAAAATCTATTTGGATAACCTGATATTTACTATCATATATGTTCAATCAAATACTAAGGACAATGCAAAAGCTAGGGAATATATGGAGTTTTTATGCTCTATGAGTTATCTGAATATGTTTGATGACCCAAGATTAGGAAAGGTTAAACCATAGGCTAATTTTGTACTTAACAAACACCAACAACATGTTGTTCGAACATGGCTAGAAAATTTGAAGCTTTCGAACAATTCTACAAGCAATCTATCACGTTGCACTGATGTAGAGGGTTTTTGTGGCTTGAAAACCCATGATTGCCATATAATTATGGAGAAATTGTTACATGTTTCCTTTTATCATTTGTTACCTAATCCAATATGGGAGGCAGTGGTTGATTTGTGTCATTTTTTTCGGGACTTGTGTTCGTCAACCCTTTACGTGGAACATTTACTTGTGTTGGAGAAAATCATAGCACAAATAATATGTAAGTTTGAGAGGATATTTCCTCCAACTTTGTTCGATGTAATGAAGCATCTCCCGATTCGTTTTCCCTATGAAGCACTTAATTGTGAACTTTATCAATATCTATGGAATCATAATTTTTTTCTAGTTTGTTTTAGTAAATGTTTACGGTTTTCTGTTACAAATTAACCCATGCACAACTTTATTTAAACTTGGTTAGGTATCTTGGTAAGCTGAAACTCATGATGACTCAAAAAAAATTGTTAAAGGATCCTTCTCACAAGCATACCTTATCAAAGAGGTGTCATCGTTTTGTGGGATGTATCCAGACAAAAAAACCACTTTAATTAGTGATAACTACCGAAGAATGGCGATAGAAGGTAAGTGGAGGCTGGAAAATGTTTATCAATATTTCGGCATCCCAGCATACCAAAGAGATGCAATAAGAAGTTTGAATACTTGTCTGAAAAAAAAAATCAAACCCGTTACACATATATGCCTTGAAGAATACCCAATAAATTTCCAATATTATTAAGTGAGTTTGATTTGCCACGATATGAAAAATTACAATACTAATACTTATTTTGCGACTCTCACAATGCACACCTTCTTCAACTGAATCATGATTCTACTACAACGGAGCTCGATCAATATTTCATCGAAAGTTTTGGTCCTTGGCTGGAAGAATATGTAATATCCAATTTACTTGTTACTTCTTTATTTAATCTTCATTGCCTTTCTTGAATTATTTTTAAGGATGGCAATGGACCGTCCGCGGGCCAGGTTTGGGCCATCCCGCCTGAGCCTGCTTTTTGGACACTTGAGCCCGAACCCAGCCTGAACTGCTCCCGGGCTTATATTTTCAAATCTGAGCCCGCCCGCTCATGTCCGTCGGTCAACCCGGCCCGACCCGCGGACATGAATTTTAATATTTTTTTAATTTATTTTAAATATATTAAATTATTTTTTATATATATTCTTGTTATTATATATAAAAATATTATTTTTTATGCATTTTTATAATTTTTGGGTCAGAAAAACTAGAAACCCGAACCGGTTGCGGGTTACAATTTCTTAACCCGGACCCGGACCATTCTATGTTCGGGCCGAACAAAACCCAACCGGATCGGGTCGGTTCGGGTCGGGCCGAACAACACCCAAATTGCCATCCCTAATTATTTCTAAGTATATACAATATCAAATTAAAACATATAAGCATGTTGATGTTGCGTTTATTAAGTTAATTTCCTAAACTTGCAGCTGGTATGAACTCACTTTGTTGCAGTAGTAATTTCGATTTTGGTTGAAGGAGTTTAATTTAGTGTAAGAGTGAGATTTTGTTTAATCTGCAACAGGTACTTCCATGTATTTCAAACAGTTATTTCACTGCATTTGAGTAGTAATAAGTTGGCTATTTTTTGTAAGCATTAGGTTCATGTGATAGAAATTAGTATAAGATTCATGTGATGGAAATTTGGAGAAGTAAATTATCCTCTTATTAATTCATTTTATTTGATAGATAAGGATAGTTTTCTTGTTTTTTGCGAGTGTTATAAATTACTTTCTTCTATTCTTATTCCTAGGTTGCTACAAATATCGATACATTGCCTGCTCAAGCTCCGCAAGTCTATTATTTAGATTATCTATCAAAAGAAGAATTTCATAAAGAATGGGTAGTTGTATGCAAGACAAGGGCCCGAAAGAGAATAGACATTATATATGTTATTCTGACCGAAAATGAAGAAAAAGTATTAGTTGTTGAAACAACACAATAAGAAGTCTTCAAAGAAACCAAAATGCCTCCATTGGTACCGCTATAACCTGATATGGACCTAAATAATCCTAACGATGTTTTTTATCCTAGATTTTTTGAGATTGTTGAAATAGAAAAGTTTAATGATGAGTTTGTTAGCGACGGCGATGGCATAGATAATGTAACTGGTGATCAATACGATAGTGACTTAGTATAACAACATTAATTTATATTGTATATTCTATTTTAACATTGTTAATGTTGAATCTTTTTGTTGAGTTGTAGAATTTTATGTTTTTTTATATAATATGGTTTGTATTCTATTTATTGTAGACATGACTGGTTGTGTATCTGTGGTGTAATTTGACTATTTTTTCCACAATTTCTATACTTGTAACTGAATAGAGACCCTTGAACAAAGCGTTGTTAATAAACACTACATTACTTACTTACCATGTTTTCACCTCTTTCACACGAACTAATATTAAATTATTATAACTTAATCTTAATTCTGTCACCATCTCATATAAACACTAATACCTCACTTATCGTACACCCATAAATTAAAGAGCTTCTTATCTCTTCTCTTCTTCCTGTTGGATTTTCTTATATTCTCGATGACCAAAGCTCACCTTGGGTTGCTCGAGTAATAATTTGTAAAAGGTTATGAAATATCTTTCTATCTTTTCTCCTCGACTCCCACTATATTATGCGTTTATCAATCGTTTTTTATTCTAAATGTTGTTTACGCTAAGGTTTATGCCTCTGTGTTAATAGATATTATGTGAGTATGATGTTGTTTTGCTTGCTAATTACTTTAGTTTATGCCAATATGCTAATATGTTTTATGTGTTAATCGATTTTATAATGTATGCCTATGTGTTGAATTATTTATAATTGATGCTATGTTGTTTCGTTTGTCACTCAGTTTGGTGATCTTGTGTTTTTGTACACTATAAAGGTCTGGCTTTTAAATCACAGAACACATGATCATTGGGTCAATGACAATCTGTGCATCTGGACTTGTCTTGCAAATTTTATCCAGTTCAAGGGAAAGATGTATTGTGCCTTTGTGTTTAATTATGTTTATAGTTCATATTAATGTTTAGGTTTATACTTATGTTAGTTGATTTAATTTTCATAATGTTGTTTAGATTTATTCTTGTGTGTTGGATTCTATTTGTAGTTCAAAATGTGGTTTAGGTTTATGCTTGTGTTGATTGATTTTAATTGTCATAATGCTGTTTGGGTTTACGCCTATGAGTTTGATTGTATTTCTTGTTCAAAATGTTGTTTAAGTTTATGCAAGTGTTAATCGATTTTAATTTTCATAATGTTGTTTAGATTTATGCATGTGTGTTGGATTCAGATTTTAGTTAAAAATGTTTTTTAGGTTTATGCATGTGTTAATCAATATTTTTGGTCATGATGATGTTTATGGATAATATGTTTTTTGGAAATATTGATTGTTGTCATTGGGAGCAGAGGATTTCATTCAACCTTTGGTAAATCTTTTCAAAATAAATTTTGTTTCAAAACTTGAATGAAATCCTCTACGGCCAATGACACTATGAGCAATATAATCAAAACAAAGTTTGCAACTGTTATGTGGACTAATGCATGTAGGCTTGTGCAGTTGCTGTTTTAGGACAAGTCGAGGTCGCTTGTCCCTAAATATAGGTTACATAAATTTCTTCTATTGTTTTTCCTTCAATATTTTAGAAGTGATTGAAGGTTTAGTAATGGAAACTACCTATATTTATGGAGAGACTACTTGGACTTTGTTTTCTAAGTCTATAATTGCACAGATTGTCACTAAGACCGCTAATCTTGTATTCTTGTAGTATTGTTAGTTTGATTCTTCGGATGAAATCCTCTTACATGCAAATAGGATAGCTTAGGTGTTTTATACACAAATAAAAAACCCCACCTATTCTTAGCCCTTACACTTGGTAAAGTTAAATAAAGTTCTGCATCGTCGATACACTTGAGGTCAGCATCTTCACCATGCTTTGACTTAACAAGTTTCTTCCACTTGTCCTAGTAATTAAGAAAACTAAACTTAAACATAAACTTAAGGAACTATAAATTAATGTACATAAAATCCTGTAAAATTGTGTGTTCACGGTAGTATCAATATCACTAATATGTAAAATATTGACATTAGTCACAATACTAGCTAATACTAAACTCATTCACAAACATATAAAATAATAGCATAAGTAAAAAACATGTAAAATATGCCCAAAGTAGTACATTAGCGTCAACCACAAACATGTAAAATATTCACATCACATGAGAAGCTTATATCTTGTTAAACCTTATCCAAATGAATTTTATTTTATAAATTAATTTATATGGAAAGATACTGGTTGAAGGAACATACCATGATTTTTTAAGATGGTGGGTTGATAAATTCAGACATAGATTTATCATATTTTCGGTACTGAAGCTTCAACCAATTGGCTACGAAAACCTCCCACTAGTTTTGCCAAAATAAATAACATGATAAAAACAAATCAAATTCCAAAACAAAACTCATCATAAACTAAAATAAACTTTAAACACTTACTATTTTGAGTAACATATCTTGAATGACTCATTACCCCACCAACATGAGTCCATTGTCTCCCACCTCCCCACCCACTAACGCGTTTGCGATTTTTTTTAATTTAATTTCCGAACACGACAACTTCTTATAACTACACCAATACTCAACCCATTTCTTCCATAATGTTGGACTGTTGGTTAGGAAAGAGGGTTGAACATTGATTAAATCGAATGATGGACACTTGAGATTAGCACTCTTCAATGCATTAATCTTCATCCTAGCAACAAAGTTCTTGTAAAAAATGTTTAGTTGTTCCAAGAATAATTTGTAGACAATATCACAAAGGTTTTCTAGTACAAAAATAAGAATTACATAATTCTAAAAATAAAATCAAGAAGAATAAATACTAAAATGCTAAAATATCGATACCTTGAAAGATTTCCACATATCAAACTTAAACCCATGGTTGGTGTCTTCAAACATTTCCTAGAACATTGACATATGAAGCCTAATCGTGGGAGAGAACCGTCGTACAATATCGTACGACCTTAATCTAAATAAAAAACATATAATTATCAACAAATAACTAGTTTTGGAAAAATTTAACAATATTAGTGAAAAAAGAGCATCCCACAGCCCCATCCGTAGCTCCCGTAGACGATATTAATTTCATTCCCTCTGACAATGATAATGAAAATGGTGATTATGTCATTCCTACTAATGAGAGAATCGACGATCTAGCTCAACAATTAAGTGAGCTTGTGCAAGTTGTCAGGATCATGTCTCTCGCCAAGACGGGATCGAACGACCATGGCCCTCGCCTTGTCGTTCAAAGAGACTCTCCAGGGTCAGACTCAAAATGACATGGCCGAGAGGAACAACGAATTCATCCCGCAATAATGGATCACCCGAGACTAGGCCCAAACCTCTTTTATCAATCAGAAGTCGTTGCCAAAAAAGAAACCCATGAAAGAGGGACACCCACCAGCAAGCCAAGATATATCCTCAACTTAAGGGCCAAGATCGTAGTGCAAGTATATCGGACGATGATACAAAACCAACTATAGCTCGATTTGAGTTCATATCCGTCAAACGGATCACGGGGATTCATCCTAAAGGTTGATGCCTAGTCCTGATATATTAACGACCATTCTGACCTTCGTAAGTATAGATGAGGTGTAAAATTTTCCCCTCTCTCCGAGGATCTTCATGAAGGTAACACTCGCCAGCTTGGATATAATGAAGTTACAATACTTCACAGGCACCAACAATATCGAGCATCACATGTTGTACTTTAGGAAACTTATGGAGTACCTCAAATGTGAGAATGCGGTAATATGTCGTTCGTTTTCCATTAGGCTCCAATGAGACGTTATGGTATGGTACTATTGGATGCCACAAGGATCTTTACATACATTCTCTCAAATAAGAAAGGTGTCAATAAAATGATTTTCCTTCAACAATGAAATAAAAGTGGGAGCCAGGTACTTGTGGACACTCAAGCAGAAGCAGGGCGAAACGCTGAGGGGAGTTCATCTCACAGTATGTTAAACTTAATGCCAATATGGTTGATTTCCACCATATTTTGAAAGAATTTATGGCTTCCAAGCATTGCTCCCGAAGTATCAATTTGCCAACTCGGTCAGAAAAGTTGAGCCTTTGACCATGGCCGACCTTATTGCCCCAGCACAAATATATATCGACCTCAAAGAGGTTGACGCGCATAACGGTCAGAAATAGGAATACTCCCCACAAAAGGAAAACGATGAAGTTTCCTAAAAAGAGAAATTTACTTCACAGATAAATATCTTGAGGACATCATTCATTGCTACAACGATGCTCTCTTAATCATGAACAACATTACACAGTGCGATGCGTGACCAATCCTAGTAGATATGAGGGCAGCGGTTCATGTGCTATTCAGCTCCGTTATGAAGCAACTATCATTCAAAACCGTCCTACGATCGACCTTTTATCATGCGAGTGAGTTTGTCGTACTTAATAATCTGACACCCTACAATCTCATTGTGGGAAGATCATGGCTATATAACTATAAAGAAATGGTTTCCACCTACAACCATTGCCTAAAGTACGTATTATGTGGCAAATTAAGCATCGTACATGTAAATCAAAGGCACGAGAAAGACTATCAGAGATCCTGAAGCAATCTATCAAACCATGAATTGAATCAAGGGGTAGAGGCCCCAAAATTTAAAACAAGACTTGTTATCCTACCTATATTATGTTGTGATTTTCTCTAACCAATTTTTTATCATGTTGTACGGACTCCAATATTATTAATAAAATTTCATCTCTTATTTCTGCTATACAATTGAACGTTCTTTATGACCACATGGAAAATATTTAGCATAATTTCTTGAAAGAAAGAAGGGAATTATCCTTTTTTTTACAAATTCAAGCCCTAACATGTTGTCTGGTAAACAGCGCGTATAAGTTAGACCAATAACTTTCATGATACACAAATAAAAAATTGGTAGAGTATAAAAGTGAAAACTTACAACAAACAAGCAACGGGAAAAAATGCATACGCTAAAAATATACATTGAACAACAAAGAGTCAAAGTTGTACCTCGAGACATGTAAGCCCACGTGTACAACTTTAACTCTTGCTAGGAAGTATGGAGAGTATATGTACATTAAGTAATGAGTCGGGAGGAGATACAAAATGCAAGAAAATGAATAACATGTCTCAAATATTTTACTTACTAACAAGAGATTATTGAATGTAGCTCGATTAAAAAGGAAAAATAACACTTATGTTACAAAGAAAGGAGGTTACTTATATAACAACTAAAAATGGATACTTATGTTAGAATGAAAGAAGACTACACACGCCCTCAAAAATTCAAATATCATACATTGAGAAACAACTTTACAAACGTTAAGCAAAAGGAACAAATAAACACAATAGAAAAAATCAAATACCTCGACCCTCAAGCCGAGGGATGCTTGCGTGTTTTACTTTTATCTCAAGATGACGTCTTGGGAGGAATGAAATCGGAAGAGCCCGCATTAACCTCATCCTCGTACGCTCTTATAACTTGAGCTTCGAGCACATTCACTTGTTGTTTGGCATATACTCTCCTATATCTTGTGCTAAATAAAGATATCGCAATAAATCAAACCCTTTTAAAATCCATGGGAGTCGCTCATCCAAAATTTGGCTAGGAGAGCAATAGAAAGTAAAAGAGGAAGCATGGTGAGAGACCACAATGTCAGAATTAGAATCAGCATCACTGTTAGATAATTTTAAGGTCTTGGTCGGGGAAGTGAAGGGGACATCAGGAAAATATGATATGTCAAAGCATTAAAGATCCTCAAAACAAGATTAAAAGTTCACATCAGAATAAAGCTTGTACATCGCTTGAACCACTATAAATTCATCTCGTTTAAGGAAAATATATATGAAATGAAGCATCATTTTCTATATTGGCTTCTTGATAAGCCAAATGTTATGTAAACACCACCTCTCAGCCTCATCGTCATGAATTTCTATTAATCCTTTAAGTTGGTTCAACCTCTCGATACTAGACATATGAGCAACCTTCTCGTTGACTAACTCATCTATGAGTTGTGTAACCCTCACTCGATAAAATTTGTTGGACTTCTTCAAGGAAACCATGATTTCTTTAAGTTACCCAAATTAAGGACCGATAAATCAAAGTATATCATCGGGAACCGATGCATCCCCAACTCGAACACCATACTTGTGAATGGAAAAGTACTCTTCCATAATAGCCAGAATCAACGAAAATACCTTTTTTAGCCACCTAAAATTATTTATGGCGTTCTGATTTCCCAACTTATTCCTCGCCCTCTCGATGCCTTTGTGTCGGTATAACTTATCTCTCTCTCTTTAATGATTTGAGGAGTATTGATGAGATGACCTACAATAACAGCTTGAGGAGACGGTGGATAAGACCCACCAACATCAGGATATTGCTTGGATGCCTCAGGCTCATCTTGATGAGAAATACATTTCAAATTGGTAAATTTAGAATATGAGGATGTCACATAATAAGATTAACACCAACAGTCGCATAGTCGGAGCCAGTACTTTGGGAAGAGGCTGTAGACCTCCGTTTGAGTTGGCATTGATGACTTGACTTGGGAGTAGAAAACTCCAAACGTCGACTCAATGAAGGTTTTGGGCTAACAACTTTCTATAAAATAACGTCAAGAAAATGTGGTATCAAAGCCATAATTATTAAGAAGAGTAAGCAAACAGATTAGGAATTATGCATGGAAGTCTCCCTCGCTGAGAATTTTGTTATGTTTAGCTGAAAATAGTAAGAACACGATTTTAGTAAACAAATGAGAAGTAGTCCAATGATAAAAACCTATGTCTCGATGCATATCAAACATGAAAAGGGTGGAGGGAACGTGACCACCAGAGAAAGATGACAAATTTTCACTCATAAAAAAAGAAACTAGCTTCCTTATCGCATCGGATTGAGCCAAACCTCTTACCATAGGTGTTGCTCAAAGTGATAGAAAATATTTTTCTTCGTTTGGTTTGAGAGAACAAAAAGAGGTAAATAGCGAGATAGTATGATTAAACATTGAATACTGTATAACACCAAAAAATCTAAAGGCACCACCTATTCAGGTTGAGTTGGGTCTAGTGGAGGCCAAAGGCCATAACAAAAATTTGAGCAAAAAATCCGGTCTCGTAGGGATAAGCATCACGTAAAATTTCATCCGGACAAGGGACCTGAATGGTTATATCATTTGGGATATCGTTCTTACAACGGATCTTTAATTCTTTACCAGTTGGTCGCTTAAGGCCTACTTGGCAAACTTAGCTAATCGACTTAGCCATGCCTCATATGGCCCCTCGCTGGGATCCCAAAGAAATGGCTCGTGAACCCGTGCAATAAGATCACAACGACCATGTGCTTTGCGCCCCATGATCATTAATCAACGATCACTTAGTCTCTGTCGTTCCTCCTTGTCCCAAGTGTCACCAAAGTGTATGGAAACCGTGTCTAACAGTGTAAAAAAGTGCCGCCTGACATTGTACGATAAAGTAGTCCCTAAGAACATACCTCAATCTGGAAAAGCGTCTGGACGGCCAGAAAATACTGGACCAATGAGGAGGTAGCAACCTAAGACCTCTCCAAATCGAAGCCACTATATAAAGAGTTAATGTTTTAATTGTGAAGTAGGTGACAGCTAGAGGGAAATAGTAGCAACAAATAGTAGCAACAGTAATATTCTTTTGTAATCTATATGAGAAGTAGCATACAAATGTTCTTCACACAATCGTTTCAAGTTCTTCTAATCTTTTACTATAGATCTTTATTTCTTCAAATTATTTAAATATATTAGATTGGGTATTTTTTTCCTCACCAGTGCGGTGTTAAAGTGGAGTTTTTTTTTGTGAGATGTCTTATTTGGTGGTTTTGATATTTGGGTAAATTTATTTTGGTGCGTAATATCTATAGATATATGTTAATTTCGCGGGTTGTATTAGAGGTTAATATTTACGAGGTATAATTGGTAGTAAATTAATAACTATTTTATTTTCGGATTAGCTAAAATAATAATAAAAAATTAATATTTACCACGTCTAATTATTTGCTATTATGTGGTAAAATAATTTTTTTTCAGCTATATATCGTTGTTATTACGTCGTAAAATAAATTTATTTTACAACTAAATGTTGTAAGTTGCAAATTCATGGTAATGTTTTATCCATAATTGAGTGGGTGAGGCAAAAATAGTCTCGTTGCAAATTCGATATAAATTAGTCGCTAATGACAATCGTTTTTGCAATGAAATTACTCGTTGGTTGTAAAAAGTGATTTTTCTAATATTGTACATGTAAGATTATGATTTTCAAAAAGAATTATACCTATTATTCTATTATTTGGATCTTTTGAAAAAAAAATCAAAATATAACACGTTTTATGAATCTAAATACGAGCAATAAGGAATCATATCTGACAAGTTTTGAGTATTTTGGAAAAGATATACGAAAAAAAAAGATTTTAAAAATTTTAGCGAAATTGTGTTTTCTTTTATGAAAAGTTTACCTATGTATAAAAATGATTGAATCCTTTCAATTTGTTGTAATCTTTCGGATTCTACCGCGATAGTTTTGTTCTGATCGCAACAAAATATCTATTGGAACATTTGCCTTCCAAAAATAACGGTAAATTTGAAGTTGGTCGCGATGAACATGACTTCACCCCAATAAACATGAGGTTTGACGAAATGCGCTCGTCAAGTTCAAGTTCAGTAAATATGGCTACTTATCTCTGATGCAATCAACATTTATTTGTGTCTCGTCGAATTGTACCGCGATCAACATACAATACAGTTGGACAAAAATAATTTATAGCTTGGTATTTCTTATCCAAAGATTTACTAACATATATAATATTAAATTAAATATTAAAAAACAAATAAACAATAGTAACAAATACGGTAAATAAAAATATAATCAGAACTTACGTGAAAAAAATACAGTAACACAAGAGAAATATCCTCTTCATGATAAACAATAAGCACACCGTTTTATTTTCGAGGGCCAGCTAATTAGCTAAAGCAACAATAATGCTGCTATTGCGAAAAGAAGAACTGTTGTCGTTTTGTCTTTCTTGTCATTCGCCTCGTTTCTTTCGCCATTTCCCTTGTTTTTTTCGCATGAATCAGATTGACAGAGATTATCATCCACACTGGAATTGTTACGAATCACGGCAAAAAATGGTGCAACATGTCAGTTTATTATAAATTTTCGCTTGTGTGATTGATAATTACGGTGTTAATTTTCTACCGAAGTAGCTAAGCAAAGCATCAGCAGAATTAGCGGTGCATATTGAACAATTGCTTTAAGTAGAGAACAAAATAGGAGAAAAGAAGGTTATAAACCTTAGAGAAAGCAGACCGCTCTTTGCTTTTGCAGTGAGCTCTGCAGGAATAGAACCCGTGAGATTGTTTCCCTTCAGGTTTCTGGGAAAACATGGTATCAACTTCAGATATTAGTTAAGCAACATAAGCAACTAGGATTGAAATGCAAGAATGGCCTGTTTTGAGAGCTTTTGAAGCATACAAATAGTGGTATATATCTACATCTACATTCCAGAGAAACTCACAATACTTTCAGGAATTGTAGATGCGTCAGGAAAGAAGGCATTGGCCCAGTCAGACTATTGTTTGATAAATCTCTGTCATTGTAATAAATTTATGATTAGCCTGTTTTGTCATCATCATCCTCTAATTTAAAGTAATTTTTCTTTTTGTACTTACAGAGTTTGTAGTTCTGTGAGACCAGAGATATATGGAGAGATTGCACCACCTAATCCACTCGAAGACAAGTTCCTGTCCCAAATATCCAGTAGTATGTTAACAACATTGGTTATATTTGAGATAACATCAGTTGTATAAGACAATTATCTGGTCTAGACTTACAGGAGTATGATTCTAGGTGGTTCTTGTTCCGTGTCACTGCAACCAAGTCCTTCCCACAAGTAAGATTTAGGGACGCATGGATCTCCCTGCCAATTTTTCTTCACTGCATATTGTGACTTGATGCTTGCAATAGAATCAACTGTCATTTAGAGAATTGGCTGGCTTATTGTTAATATCCTTCTCAAGCAGGAACATGAAAGTGCATACTAGAAACAAAAGGGAGATATAAAACATATACCATCGTCTTCGTCCGTAAGCAAAGTTAGAAATTCTTTGGCCACATACAACTCAAATGCATTTAGGATTGGTGGTAGGGTAGAATTATCTGTTTTGTTGATTGAGAGGTGGATAGAGCTACCACTTGTTCCACTCATGCTGTAGTAAGTTATTGTTTTCAAGTAACCAGGATTAATAGGTCCGTACCACAGATCTTCACCTTCGAAGATGTTGAATTCTCTGGTCTGGTTAACTTGGAGTTTTACGACTTCAGCAATGTAGAAGTAAATATAATTCTTTGATGTAGCATCTTTCGGCTCCCATGTGAGTCCATAGGAAAAGTTGTTTAAAGGTACGATGGCAGTTTTCATTACAACATGAGGTGGGTTGAAATCATTGTAAATTGAGCTCTCAACTTCAAGTGTGGTACTAATTGATTCCCACCTATCTATGCTAAAAGGCTGCCATATACGGTCATAGATGTCATCCGGGTACCTAAGCAAAATCATATAGTTCTCAATCTTACGTGTGAAAATATATGTGACAAATAGCATGATAATATATTGGCATACCTAACAGATTCATTGGTCAGCGAACCAATATCTAATCGTTGGTCTAGAAGAAGTGATCCAGATTGAGTTTCATAGGTATCATTCTTCAAGGGTCTTAATTCCAATGAAGAAATGAAAGGTGTTCCACCTCCTGTGTTCACAAGGCAGACATGTACATAATTTCCCTGAGGGAGATGCATGATCTCCTTGGTTTCAACTGTTGATGCATCGGCAATATTCACTGTATCCCATACATCAGCATCAAGAAGCAGATCAAATGCAGTGGGTATATTACTTGCACCATCATAATTCCCATACATAAAAGTAGCTCTTATCAGGTACTTGGTGTTTTTTCCTTGTTGAGGTTTGAGAGTGTAACAATTTCTTGCGCCATCGGTGAAGCTTCTGACATTTACAAGTTGTTGCTTGAGATTCACAGTTTGGTGACCGGGCGCAATTGTCCTGCTAACACCAGCGTCTGTGAAATTCGCATCTGATGTGTAAATTATCTGATTAGTTTCATCAGCGTAGCTATCACTGCCTTCGAAGCCGCAATCTATGCTAATGAACCCTGTTTGCGTCAAAAGATGTACATACGTAGTGGTTATATATCAAAATTAACATATATAGCATATACAAAACGGTGTGTAACAAACCTATTTGAGAATGTTCATGATTTGAAGTCGCAAAAGGCAAAATGCATAGCAGAACAGTGAGGAGGTGCTTGAACATCTCTAACTTGCTCTTAGGCTCAACAATTAGTGCGAACTACTTTGTTTTCACATCATTTGACATGTTCTTGTGTGGTATGAATCATGGACACCGTCACTATTATGGTGAAAACTTCAACCCCCTCAATAACAATAGATAATTCCCTACAGGCAATGAGGAACTATTAACATATATATATATATATATATATATATATATATATATATATATATATATATTTCCAAATTCCAAGAACCCAAGTTGTGCATATATATATATATATATTTCCAAATTCCAAGAACCCAAGTTGTGCAGAGTTCGAACATAACATTGAGGAGTACTTGTCACTGTTACATTAATCTTTCTTTATCTCTCTTAATTGGTCAATGGAGCTTTAGATGAGTATGATGATTGACACAGCTTTTAGTTGCTTCCACCACCTTTAAAATCGTTTTAGACTCTTAATTAATAACTAATCAATTTTTTTAGTAAACATTTTCTGAATGTCTTCCCTATTTGTTTATTTGATGGCTCTGTAGTAGCACATAATTTAATACGTAAGATGATTGAAATCTTCTTATCGATCAATTTATAATGAATATGTAATATCCTCACCTTTCGTTTATATGCCTTTTGGGACTAATAAGACATTTCTTTAGTGTAATGTGGATGGTGAACCCTTTTGCTTTCAATAATTAAAATGTAATTAAGGGGAACTAAATTACTGGGTTTTGATTTGCTTTTTCAAAATCACTAGATTTTTAGAACCGGAAATCTGTCATGTACGGCAACCGTGTACATTGTATTCAAGTGGATATTTTTATCTTAGATATTTTAATGTGAATGGAGCGCAACCGTGTACATTGTATGCAAGTGGTTATTTTTATCCGGTTATTGTTAGATATTTTAATGTGAATGGACGGATGAATAAACTAATATAGTTATAATAGTTTATCGAACAGTTGTACCATTAAAAAAAAGAAGATAAAGAATTGTCGAAAGAAAAAGACCAATACTATTCCGCATATTTGAATTTTCAATTTTTTAATATTTATAAAATCGTTATTCGTCAAAAAAAATTATTAAATTTTTTATAAATATATTTACTACGGTTTATGTACTTATTTATTTCATAAATCTAGTAAAAAATAACATTTAATATCATAATGCTTATTAAAAAAATTCAAAACCTAAACTCGTTATCTCTTTTTTTTCAACTTTGTAAAATTTAAAAATCATAGCCGAAATCGAAGAAAAACATGTTCCTTTACAGACCAGCATAGACATGGAAAATGTATACAACTTTTTATCTATTGGTTATTTTGAAAATATGATTTCTTTTAAAAATTTAGGAAACGCTCGAGTCCGCCAGACAATGGCGTCAAGGAGGTGTTCCTCGCGAAAACGCTGACATTTTCCACCATACCTATGGCAGACACAATGTCTCGGGCGTCATTGGCCTGGTGGAATGGTTTAGCATTTTACCAAGCCATGGCATCCAAGTCTCTTTGTCCGTTATACGTATAGCGGAATGATCTTACGTAATCCGATTTTCGGGTTCGATTGATTCGTTTGCTTTATATACATTGCAGAAGGTTAACCAATGCAACATATCGGTTCTTATTGATTACGCTGAACATTTGTTACTCACAACGAGTATAGATTAGAATCGATGACCAAGTATGTCAAAGTAAATGGCAAGACATTTGGGTTCTCACTTAATTTCTATATAGAAAACCCGGAAAAGAGGAGGAACACCTAGAGTAGATTATAAATACGAGCGATCTAGTATATTTAAGTCTATGGTAAAAGAGTGGTGATAACGGGCCTTAAGTTTCGTTTTCGGAAAACATAACTATGATTCGATTGGGTATGTACAAGGACATTTGCAATGGATGAAGTAAAAACCAAATGAAAAATAGTGTGTCGACATTTTTTTACGGTGAACGAAGCAACACCACATCAAATATTTGGTATCTTAAAGAAGGTCAATTCAGAGAATACGTCCGGCATCTTCCAGGTATAAAATCATAATTAAAGAACAAGGTTGGTTGAAAATGGTGGTGAGTCGCAAATAAAATTCTTGTTAGCAAAATTAATTTTGTACAAATGCATATATTGGGATTGGACGACTAATGATAGATCAAATGTCTTAACCGATTTGTTTTCTGCACATCCAGTTAGCATTGATGTACTATGGACCTTCCCCCGACTACTAATCGTGGATAATATATATAAGGTTATTAAATATGTGATGTCGTTGTTTGAAATGGTGGGTGTTACATCGACCAACAAAACATTTTGTGTTGGATTCACATTCATGGAAAAAGAAAAGCAACACAACTATGAAAGCTTTAGGATATTTGAAAACGGTTTTGGAAGAAAACGATTGTGAGTTGGTTTGTATTATAATCACAAACCGTGAATTTTCTTTGATGAGTAACATGGACAAATTATTTTTGAGTGCAACTCACATGTTATGGGAATGTCATATCAACAATAATGTAAATGGGAATACAAAAAAAATATTTAAAAATGACAACGAGTTTAACCTATTTTTGGTCACTTCGAAAAAAGATCTTCATATCTATCACCGTTAAATGGATGAATGAGAGGTTGGATAAAATGTGGGCGATATTCAAATACCACGAGAAGATGGTCTATTACGTCCAAGACTGATGGATTACACTATATAAAGAGAGGTTTGTTCATGCATACATTCACAAGATCACGCATTTTGATAATCACAGGTCTAATATGGCGGAGAGCTCGCACACTACTTTGAAGAAATATATCGGGTTGAACCAATCGAATTTTGAAAGATTTTGGAAGAAGGTACATGGTATTATACACGGAAACTGCAAAGATCGGAACACCGGTCGCTAGTTTCGGAACATCGGTCGATACTTTTAGTAACACCACCAACAACCATAAGAAAATCACGTATGAATTCTGAATTAAAACCCCCAAAAACGAAACAAGAACGAGTTGCATCTAATGGTAAACTAAATCTGATTGAGGCGAATAACGTTAAAACAAAACAATCAATTATCATTAAACCAATTCCATTGAGATTTTTTAACATACCGGATACTAGATATGCATTGGACGTACCACAAGTTGTGCGTCCTTTTATAAACAAAATTATCAACATTCAGAGGCGGGTGGCTTAATCTATTAGAGCTAGAAAAGGCACAAAAACTTGAAATGGAAAGGGGCATTGCAGCAGGCCTACCTATCTCCCCCATCGACAAACCAGTAACCTCAAACACAGAGCCTGACCAGGGTTCCTCCTCAACAAGAAGTGTCAAACCGAGGAAATTGTTTCAAACCAGCCTTTCTCCCATTGTCTCAGGCTCATCGGTTCAAGAATTAGAACCCACCGTTAAACCAGGGCTAGCAGTTACTAGCTTAAAAAAGCCTTCCCCATTTATAGCTATGGGTTCAGATGCAGATACCTCTCCCAACAAACTGGTCGATCGAAGAAGAGACCGGCTGGTTAAAGGGCAGGCTTCCAAAGGCACCCCTTCAAAATCAGGGGCCAAAGACAGTAATACAGGGTCAGAGGCACCCATAAAAGCACCTCAGGACAGGCTGTCCGGACAGGAGGCCACTAACTCAAGCCTTCGAAGAGAAACTACCACATCGGAGCCCTAGCCGGAGGCTAGAGTTCAGGAAAGTATTGAATCTCAACAGTCCGGAGGTCAGACTGATCCAACTTCTAATTCCCCCCTCCCAAAGACAACTGAAAACCCCTCCTCGGTAATGGCGGAAATAATTGAGGACTCTATCGAAGAGGCTCCATTCGAGTCCGAACCCTCCGGACAAACTTCTGATGCTGCTTTTGTCAAGAAGGATAAAGGAAAAGAGAAACTATGCCTTAGGCACCCAGAATTACCAGAAATCCTCGAAGGAAAAGTGGGACCTTGTTTCCACAAGGTAAACGTTAAATATCTTCTTGCCTTACAAAATATCAACTATGCTTTCATCCATACAGCCGAACTGGGCCGGATGTGTACCAAGTGGGGGATTCCGGAGAACGTGAAAATAAGAATCCCCATAGACCCTGAAACCCCAATGGACTGCAAACTTAGTGAAATAGTTATCTTCACTGAGCTATTTAACTGGGGCTAAGGTTTCCTTTAGACCCGGAGATAGTTAGGTACTTCCACCTTATCAAGCTCTGCCCTAGTCAACTGAGCCCCAACGCCTGGTACACTCTTATAGCCTGTATCATGGCTTCTAGGCTCTCCGGAATTCCTTTACCAATGGAGGAATACGCAGCTGTGGCCAGTCTCTGCGGAAACCACCACATTCCCTTCCGTCACTTCAACATGGGTGATAATTATAAAGCAGTGGATGACCTCCTTGAGTCGGAGAGAAATTGGAGGACTCAATTCTTATTCGTAAGCTGCGCTTGGGAGAATGGTAGGAAGATCAAAGCCGGAGTCGACCCGAGTCTCCTTACCAGTTGATGGAGAAGTGATTGTAAGGATATTACCTTGCATTCTCATTTTTACCTTTATCAAATTTGTTTAAACTAACTGGTCCTGTCTTTTTTCTTGACAGAGCTGCCCAAAGACTTCAACGATTATTTAAAGGCCGGGCAGACCACTTGCACCAAGATCAACACTTGGGCTGCTGAAAAGTGGGGTAACCGGTTTCATGACGCCTTTACCGGAGGCAATCTTGCAAGGTCTCACCTTTGGAACACTACTGGCTGGAGGGACTTGACCTGGGAAGAAATCACCACTCCACCCCCTCCGGATGTAGTCCTCAAGAGAACACACGAACCGGACGGGTCACTATACTTGCCAGGTCGAGCCAAGGCCCCAAGTAAAATGAAAGGTAAGAAAGGGAAGGGTAAGAAGAGTGCGGTTGAGGCCAACCCTACTTAAGTGGAGGAAACTGCTCTAAAAACCCAAGAGAGGCCAGCTCCAAGTCAGATTGATGTTGGTCTCCTAGAAGTGGTGGAGCAGGAGAGTGCTAAGGAAGATGTAGGGTCTCCCAAACCTCCAATGGTTCCCAAGAGAGACCGAAAACGTGGAGCAGAAAACAAGGAGAGGGAGGCCAAAAAGAAAAATACCTCCAGGGGTGATGAACTTTCTCTCCGGCTTCCGGAGCCTCTCCCTCCTGTTGACCCTACTGATCTAACGAGAGCAGAGGAGATACCTGGTGACTTTCGAACTGACGAGGTTGGAGGAGGAGACCTCAACATTGATGGTGTTGACATCACAAGGCTTGATGGACTTGGCGACTATTTCGCAAACCTTCCCAGAGATGACTTTTCTGGGCCTTACCTCCCTCCGAGCACTTCAAACATCGTCACCTTTAATGGTAAAACTTTCACTGTTTCAAGTGAAAGAGATGTTATAACCCACTCTATTCTGAGTACCGTTCAGCCAGTGTTGGTCCTGGAGAAGCAAGTATAAGGTTTGGCAGCGATCATCACCTCCCTTAACTCTAACAAGGAAAAACTGTCCAACGACCTCCTCACTGCCACCCAAAATGCTGATGTTTTGAAAGGAGAAAACGAGGAGCTAAAGAAGAGTCAAGAGGGGTTGACCACAAAGGTTGCCACCTTAAAGGATACTGTCAAAGATCTCCGGGAAAAGCTGTCCGGATTAGAGAAAGATCTCACCTCTTCAAAAGAGGAGGCGAAGGCCAAGGACCAAGTCCTCTGAATATATTGTTCAAATCCTCTATATTTTTTATACACTGGGACGTGCACACTGGTTGTTCTTGAGCATTCGAGATATACTTGAAATATTTATTACTAACCATGGCTTCATGAGCATCATGTATTCTCTTGAAAATTTTTAAAGATATATTATGTTCTCTGTTATATGTTTTCCATAAAACACTGCCATAAAAAATTCTCCAGTAATAGACTCACGCCCCACATTTAAATTTAGAAATTTCTCTTGGTCTTGAATAACGACCACCTTAAATTGTGATTCTAAAAAATCTAAATTTTATTTTGTTAGGAAATTCATATACTCTTTATTTTACACAGCTTAATTCTTCGTACTTCAGAAAAATACAGACCTGCATGAAAAGGGAAGCAACGGGGGCTTATCTCTCACGTATTTGTTGTATCAGATTTCTTCCCATTTTTACAGTCTATCATTTCATGTCTTATAGAGAGAAATAATGTGTTACATATCTATATAGAGTTTTCCACCATAAACCATCCACTTAATACCGTTTATCCTCATCATCAAAGTTGGGTGATAAAGAGCTTAAAAATATCTATTTCCAGCAAGGTATACCCATACACTGTTTGATTTCTTCAAAACCTATCGATTTTCAAAGGTTTTCAATCGTATTTGTTACAAAACTTATTTTATATAATCATACATATACAACGGAAGACAATTCAATTTGATCAACAATACATGTATATGGTACTCATAAAAAGGATTGAAATGCTGAGTTCACTTGAGAATTCTCATAGGAAAATGCTCAATTGTGTAAGAGATCTCGCTACAAAGTTTAACATAATCCAATATGTAGTCGAACTCAATGAGGAGGTATTTAAAATCCCATAATGAGAGCTTGAAAATTCTTATGCAGCCTATATTGGAGAAAGTTTTATAGATGTTATTCAACCAAAAACATCATGAGAAAAATTCCATATTAAGGTTTGTTTTGTTTTAGTTAAGAATTGATATTTATCTTATTCAAAATAAATGAAGGTTCTTTTCTTGGTTGGTTCTTTTTAATTTTACATCATTTTGAGAAATAGATTATTTAATTTTATCGTCATCAGATGTGTGCTGCTAATTAATATTGATACGAGTAAAATAGACAATTTTGCATCAATAAATTTTAGATCAAATTAAGATATAATTTTATAGAGATTTAGAATTTAGAATTTTTAATCTGATATATGGATACAAAGATATATCAAGTTTCTAATAAAAAATATTATATTAAAATAAATTTCTACATAAATTTATCATATTTTTTTCGTAACGATCGTCAAATATGTCAAAAACAAATTTTACATCAAGATATTATATATCAAATTCAAATGGAATTTTGTATTGATTTAAAATATTTAAATTTTAATTCCATATATAGTTATGAATATATACGAGTCTAGTTTCTAATAAAAAAATCATATTAATATAAAATTGTTACACAAAGTTATTGTATTTCTTGTAATAGTGGCCGAAATTGTCAAAACCTTCTTTTACACCAACAAATTTAATATCAAATTAAATTGTAATTCTGTCATGATTTAAAAAAATTAAAATATAATCCCATATAAGGTTAAAATTTTATATGAGTCTGGTTTTTAACTAAAAAAGTATCATATTTAAAGAAAACATATAAACAAAGTTATCGTATATCTCGTAATATATGTTAAAACTCTCAAAACCCGATCATGCGTCAATAAATTTATGTCTAATTAGAATATTATTATGTACTTGTTTAGAACGTTTAAAATTTAACTATATATATATGAACATCCATAAGTCCAAATTTTTATACAAAAAAATCATATGAAATAACAAATTTAAAAAATATAATGACATTTCTTGTAACAATTGTTGAAATTGTCAAAAACCGATGTTATATCAACAATTCGTAGATCGAATTAAAATGTACTCAATTTATCTCTCAAGATCTCTCTTTTGTTATTCTGAGAAAATATATAAAAGTAGTCCTCTTAATTTGATTTCTTTATGTTTCACACTTTCACTAAAGTATCGTCACTTATTCAAAACTCCAAAGATAATATATATAATGCATGATACAAATTTACTCTCTCCTAAACGAAATAACAAAATCCTATTAAAAATAGCCATTTTTGTTTCTACAAGAAATAACCATTTATGTTATTATCTCAAACGTAGATTTAACAATTATAACTAAAACCTTATATCCGTAGTTACACCAAGCATTCTATGCTCAGGACGATGGCCTCCTTGATGACGGTCTTGATCGGCTTGACTAATTACTTCCTAATTGATGCAACCAACACCTTGTATTATGGAATTTTTGTATATATAGTTAATGGTTTAACCTGAAGCTACATTAAAGATGTAGCCAATACCATGGCTAATGCAGCCAACGTATCCAACATTAAAGCTTCAACAGTAATGCTTTCACAATTTACAAAGTCGAATCCCTACTACACTATTCTCCAAATTTGTTTTGACTTCAAGAAATGAACACAATTGTTGCAGGTCACCTGAAGTGCTTATGATATGCCCAAAGTTCAACAAATGCTTGAACTTGTTGGTTGCAACTTGTTTAGTTAACATATTCGTTGGGTTGTCAGTTTTATGAATCTTCTCTAGCAAAATCTCCCCATGTTCAAGAATAGTTCTTACTAAATAAGTTTTAATATCAATATGGTTAGTGCATTCATGAAACACCTAAATTGTTTACAAATGTATTGAACTTTAGTTATCACGGTACACCATTAGAACTTCCTGTTGAACCTCAAGTTCTCTTAGAATTTCGTTTAACCACATAACCGTCTCTATTGCTTAGTAAGAGAAATATAGTCGGCTTCGTTTGAGGATAATGTTACCACGGATTGGAGATTCTCTTTCCAACTTACTACACTACCAAACAGCACAAATACATAATCATTCAAAGACTTCATGATATGCAACGAACCAACATCATTAGAATCAAAAAAAACTTTTAATATCTTTTAGTCCCAAACCAATCGTTCCGTACATCAACCTCGGACTTGTGGATCATTTTAGGTATCTCAAAACCCATTTAACTCTCTACCAACGTTTTCTGGATAAACTTCACATGAGTCTGCTCACCAAGCTTGAAGTATAAGCTAGCTCAGGTCTACTACAGACCATGGCATACATAATACTTCTCACATCATTGGAATAAATAATTTCTTCCATATGTTGCATCTCCACGTATTTATCATCAACTTTTAAAGATGTTAGTTTAAAATGTTAAAAAATATGATGGTGACTTATATTGATCTATCATAACAAAACTTTTGATTACGTTCTTCTAGAAAATTTCTAGTGATGAAACCAAATTTCTTTTGAGTCTGTCTTTAGCTATCTTCATCCCAAGAATCTTCTTGGTTGAGCCCATGTATTTCATTTCAAATATACAGTGGATCTTTTCCTTTAAGGATTTAATTTATGTATTTTCTTTTCTAGAATTAACATATCATCAACATACACCACTAAATATATATCATCATAACCAGATCTCTTCACATACACACAACTATCATAACTGACTCTTCCCAAAAAACACCATTGACCATGAAATCATCAAAGAATTTATAACACTGAATAGGTGATTCCTTGAGACCATACAATACTATCTTTAAAAGACATACTTGATCATTCTTTTCTTTGTTTACAACTTCTTCAAGTTGCTTCATATGGATGATTTCTTCAATGATCTCTTGTAGGAAAGTTCTTTTAATGTTCATCTAATCCAACTTCATGTCAAACTTGGTTGTCATTGTAGGTATAATTCTAACTGTATTGTGTTTCACCACATGAGAGAATATTTCATTGTAATCCACACTTTTTTAGTGAAATCCCTAGCAACCAACATGGTCGTGTACTTGACCTTTTTCAAACCCATGATATTTTTCCTTTATTTTAAAATCCACTTGCAATCAATCAGATATTGATTTTCAAGTTTGTCTACCAAATTCCATATGTTGTTCTTGTGAAGAGAAGTCGTTTCTTCTTTCATAGTTACAAAACATTTGACTATATCCTCGTTTTGTATTGATTGTCTAAAGTTCTTAGGCTCATAGTAAATGACCTCAAATGTTGCAGCCAATACAGAAGATGTCAGTTAAGCATATCCGAACCTTTTAGGAGCTTTGACGGCACATATGGTCTTGACTCTTTCTAGCTGGTAACCCTGTTGAGCCCGACTACCTGCTTCTTTCATACAATTTTATTTTCTCGTTTTATGAGTTGATCATTTCCCTTTAATCCATAAAAAATCATTCTTAATTTTCTACACAAATGAATAGTTTGTTTTTATGATAAGCGAATACAAAAACAAAAAAGAAAATAAGAAGAAAATAAACATATAAGGTTTATAGTGGTTCAACAAATTATGCATACGTCCACTCTGAGTCACATCAATATTATTCCACTCTTATTCAAATACATAAAATAATATAAAATATTAAGTTCCATAAAAATGGTGTTTACAGAACTCTAAATTCTACATCTCACAGAATACTCTCTTAAGATATCTCGATATTTCTTCACGAAGAAATTTAATAATTACTCTATTTCTCTCTCTCTCTTAATTTGTTTCTCTATGTTACACACACACACACACACACACACCAGACTTTCGTCATCTCTTCAAAACCCTAAAAAGCATGTATATAATTCATGATGCCAATCTTTCTTTCTCCAAAATATAATAACAAACTCATAACAGAAATAACCATTTATGTTTCAACAAGAAGTAAACAATTATGTTTCTAGGCAAAATGTATATGTAACCATCATAACTAAAATCCTACATTAGTAGTTCCACGAAGTAGTCTATTCCTCAGAATATGACCTCTTGGCCGATGGATTTGATCGCCTTGACCAATGTATTCCTAGTCAATGCAACCAATATACCCAACAATAAAGTTTCAACAGATAATATTTAATAGTTTTACAAAACATAAACATAAGTCATAGTTTCTTCTCCTCAATGTATTGATATATATTTATCATTAAGAGTATTAAAATATTATTAATTATAAATAAAATATTATATTACCGACTTTCATCGATATGGCTTATGGTTTGGGATTGGACATATTTCTCTGGTAAGCAATTGGTAATATTATGTGGTTGTTACGGAACAAATATAATAATTCACAAATGGATCAAATACATAACAAAATAAAGAATATAAAAGAAAATTACACATATTATTGACGTGGTTTGATAAATGTTTACATCAGCGGGCGCTGCCAGAAAATATTGTTTCATTGTGATAGAAAAGGATTAAAGATTTGAATGTCTACTTTGTGTTACTATAGTATTCTATTTCTAATGTATTAAAAGAACTATCTAAATAACGGACCTAATAGGCTCAACGCTATTAATAACTAACAATGATATTAACAACCAACAATGACATAAGAATGTACCAACTGACACAAGGTGCCCTGTAAACATAATTCGACTCGTTCTGAACAAATATTCCTCTATAGGTGAATATGATTTCTTCACTATTAATAAAGAAAACTCTTTTCTTCTGACTCACCAAATAAACATCAGGCCTTCACTTGATGATGCGAACACCAATCCAGTTTAGGCACTTCCTTACCTTCCAAACTAATATTTTCTTGGTCATTATATATGTTGGATTATCGTATGTAGACACTTTCTTCACATTAAAAACCATTTTGATATTATATCAAAAATAATATGTTACCTAATATCCATGTACGTTTTACACTCATAGTACATCTAGTTCCTTGTAAAAAGTGTGAGGCTTTGATTGTTATAAAACACTTTTGTTGTAGTCATACCTAAGCCTAATTTTTTCCACCAAAAATTGCAACCATATTGTCTTCTTAACTGATTTTGTTATCGTCATGTACTCTGCTTCTCTTGTAGAAAAAACTACAGTAGCTTGCAACTGTATTTTCCAACTGATTGCATTTCCAACTAGAGTAAACATATAACCTGTCAAAGATATCCTTTCATCCATATCCCCTGAAAAATAAGAATCAACAAAACAACCATTAATCCTGCCATATTGTTCAACAATCGAACAACATTGGTCTTATTAAAGATCATTCCAACATTCACAATACTCTTAGGATACCAAAGTATAAATTTCATTGCATGCTAGTGTTCTTTCCCAAGAGAATCTATATATCTGCTGACTACACTAACCACATATGAAATATCAATACTCGTGCATACATTAGCATACATAATACAACCTACTGCACTTTAATATGGAACTTTCGATATTTGTTCCAAGTCAACATCGTTCTTGGCCGAACCTACTACAGAAAACTTGAAATGAGTAGCAAACATAATGCCAACTTTCTTAGAATAAAACATGTTGAACCATTGTAACACTTTCTCAATATAACTTTGTTGAGACAAGTTTGATAATCCTAAACTTTTGTTATTCGTATTATTCATCCCAAGAATCTTCTTTGCTTTAGCTAGATCCATCATCTCAAAATCGGCAATAATAATGTTTTTTTATCCACATAGTGTGTGACATACTACAACAAGTAAACATAGAATCATCTAACATCATTTAATGATGCACATAACTATCATACCAACTTCTCGTGAACCTTGTTGAAGCCATGAATATATCAAAACATTTCTACCATTGTCTAGGTGTCTGTTTTAAACCATACAATGACTTTTTTAGCAGACAAACCTTATTTTCCATATTAGGTTTGATAAATTCTCGGACTGTCTCATGTAGATTCGTTCCTCTAATTCACCATGTATAAACGCAATCTTCACATCCAGTTGTTCAATTATTAAAACTTGCAAAACTACTATGGCTAACAAAAATCAAATCGAACTATATTTCATCGTTGGAGAAAACAAATCCTTGAAGTCCATTTATTACCTTGGAGTAAATGACCTAATGACAAGTCTTTCCTTGAATCGAGGTACCTCAACCCCTAGATTAGCTTTCATTTTCTTGGATACCCATTTATAGCCTACTACCTTCTTTCTTTTTGATAAGTCAACAAGCTTCCATGTTCGATTCTCATGAAGAGATTAAATATTTTCCCCATAGCATCAGTCCACCGATATGCTTCTGAACTCGCTATAGCTTCCATATAGCTACTAGTTTCCCAGATCTTAACTTCTTCTACAATTGACAGAATATATACAACTAGACTCTTATACCTTTTTGGTGGTCTAATATATTTTTTCTCTGTTAAGTGTTATGCTATGCAATTGTTGTTCTCGTTCAGGTGCATCATTGTCTTTAACATCTGATGTTGACACTTCACATCCTGATCTTGGATCCATCTCAAGATCATTGAAATTATTAAACGTACTAAGAACATATTTTACTTCAAGTTCCACATGTTTACTCACAACAGATCCTAATTCGACTATTTCCTCTACTTTTGTATGACTGTCTATCAAAGCAGACTTATTAAAGTTCATCTGTAGTGATGATAAAACCTGAATTCTTTCAAGAGGTATACCATAACTTATATCCCTTCACTCCCATATCATATCCTAAAATATACACCTTTTTGCACTTGGCTCAAGTTTACTATCTCCCACATAGGTTTACATATGACAACCGAACACCCTCAATTATTTGTAATCAGTTGATGACCATATCAAATCACAAAAGAATTTTTATCATCAATAGGCATTGATGAATATCGATTCACCAAGTAACGCGTTTTATTGATAAATCCAACCCAAAGTCCTTTCTTGCACCTGAATGCGAGAGCATGCTTCGTTCCTTGTCAGTCAGAACAAGTGTGATGAGGCATTATTCCCTCAACTTTACAAAACCCGTTGAACTCACAATTGTAAAATTGTAACCCATTATATGTCCAAAGATACTTGATTTGTCTTCATGGATGCTTCCAATCATCGTCTTCCATTTGATAAAGGTTGAATATGCCTCATCTTTGGTTTTCAGAAAAATAAACCTACAACATCCTTGAATAGTCATTGATTAAACTCATCTAGTACATGGCTCCACCTTTTGATGTAATTTATTTGGGTCCCAAAGATCTGAGAAATGTAATTGACTGTCATTTTAGAAATTTTTACAACCGCCTTACTGAGTCTCACTCATGTTCATTTACCAAACACAATATTCATAAAATCCCAATGATTATGTTTTATATTCTTTCAACAAGTCTCTCTTTACCAATATAACTAATCTTATATGAATCATGTGATCGAGATGGTAATGCAACAACTGATTATGAACGTGTCGACTTTGGATTTTACTCTTTGATAATGCTACTGCAGCATCTCCCATAACAACACTCCTTTAGAGAATATAAATTCGTTCTACAAACTGCCTTTCATACACTTCATTGAGAATTTTGTCACTTTGATTACACAGATCGTTTGTACAATACTTGTAACCCTGGGACTCTAATGTCCCAAGAGATATTAGGTTTCTCTTCAACCCAGGAACATGTCATCATTTCGCATTCGAATAAAACTATCAAACATTATGATCATGACGTTACCAATCCCACCAACAAGCAACAAATGATTATTCCTCAAATAAATAGTTTATTGCTTTTGTTTGTAAGTATCAAACCATTTTTGAGCTGATACATGTGATATTTAGCGCAAATATCGAGTTTCGCCCACAATCTGAACTCGCATACAACACATCTGGTTTACCATTGTTATAACTATAATTAGAATTGTTCACACATTTCGATAGGTTCGGTGCATTTTTGTTTTGATTACTTTTCTTACCTTTCAGATTCAGGAAGTATCTTTGGTAATGAGGCTGCTCCCCACATTCATAAGATTTTGAGTTCTTGTCTCTTGATATGGACCTACAATTCTTATTCTTTGAATAACTCACATTGATGTTAGATCTTCGCTAGTCATAATACCTTTACCACCCCCGTGATAGTATGGTTAAAACTATTTGAACTCCTTTAATTGCAACACCTCTTTGACATATACTAGAGATAACTTGTCCATACCATACATGACGATATCCATGAAATTCTCATGGGAAGTTGGTAACGATCTCAAGACAAATAAAACTTGATCCTCATTCTGAATGATGATATCAATATTATTCAAATCCATAATAATTGATTTAAAATTATCTAATTGTTTAGTTATGGACATACCTTCTTTCAATTTGAAATCGTACAAGGTGTTCTTTAAGTATACCTAGATCATAAAAAAAATTATGAGGAAAGTTCTCTCAACTTCTTCCATGTGCAGACAACCGTCTTCTCACCACTAATCTCGCGAATACCGTTGTCCTTTACACTGATTAGAATCCAAAATAGACCCATTTCTTAAGATCTCGCTTCTCATCTTTCTTCATCTCTATCGGTAACTTATTCTCCACAGCCTTCCATAACTTTTGCACTATCAAAGAAATTTTAAATAATCTTACACCACACAAAGCTGGATCCTTTATCAAATCTTTTGATTTTATTATTTGGTAATGTAGACGTCATTGTAAAACCTAATTGCAAACTCTAATTCTATAACACAAAACTATATTACCAAATTGTGATCAAATAAATGCAATACTTCAAAAATGGTTCAAACACCGAACAAATTAAAGAGCATAAAGAAAAGTGCACATGGTTTTAACGGGGTTCGAAAAATTTCTACACACACGAAAACCGTCATGAAAAAAATATTTCATTATATAATAATGGGTTATATATTTGAGTGTCTACTTTGAGTTATTTTAGTAGTTTATATAAATATAAATATCTAGATAATGGGTCTAATAGACTCATATGTTCTGAGTGCTATTAACAACTAACAACGTTATTGACAACCAACAATAACATAAGAACGAGCATAAACAAGTATATTTTGAAGAGTTCCTATCCAATCCAACTAATGATTTAACCAATGCAACCTCTACATCAAACAATAAAGTTTCGGCAATTACTTTTTCATACTTTCCAAAATCATAACCATAATTCAGAGTTTTTTCCTTCAATATATCGATATATGTGAGAAAGATGGGATGATTAAGCTGTAAGACCATGCGCAACAGCGCATATTCCAATTGAAATATGGGGACTTTGCTGCGCAGTAGTGTATTTTTTAGTCTCGTTGGATTCAAAAGATGAGTTGGGGTTCAAAAGATGAACCTCAATGCATCTTTACTTCGTCCAGTAGCAGCATACCATTTGGCATGCTGTCGGTTCTCTTTTTTTTCCATTTTTAAAATCTTTTTTTAGGACAAATGGTTTGTCAAAAAATAAAAAAAAAAGTATATTATTATCTTCTATTTTTCAATATCTACAAATAGAGACTTGGTTTGTTTGATTCGGACACCAAAATATTTTGAGTATTTTATTTACTTTGTGTTTTTTAAAATGCTTTTCGGAATATTTTAGTAAGTTAATATATATATATATATATATACACCATGATTTATAATTTCTTGAGATCTATAAATAGAGACTTGTTTTGTTTAATTCGGACACCGAAAGTTTTTAAGTTTTTTTATTAAGTTTTTTCAAAAAAAAATTGGAATATTAGTAGGTAAAAAAAAATTATATCATAATTTATAATTTTTTGAGATCTATATATAGAGACTTGGTTTGTTTGATTCGGACACCGAAAGTTTTTAAGTTTTTTTATCAAATATTTCGGAAATAATTTTCGAAACATTTTAGTAAATAATGTATAAATTTGAAAGGTTTAAAATTAGATAATAACATAATAACCTATAAATTTAGATTTAAAAGTTAAATTCATTACAAAACTTAAAAAAATCAAATTAATAATGTTATTCATATATTTACATTTAAGAAATTTTACTCATAGACAATTTAAGTAATAATTAGTGGTAAATAAAAATTAAACAAATAAATTTAGGTGATCAATAATATGTTTTATTAAATTGTAAATTATTTATTCTATTAAAAATTTAAGCTTTTTCGGAAATCAAACCAATTTTATTTTTATATTTAAATTTTCAATATATTATATATTATGTATTATATTTTTAATTATTTTAATTTTATGGTTTATATTTGTAAAGAAAGTATATTATGTTAATTTATGAAAATTATTTATTTTAATATATATATATATATATAACTTTAATGTAAATATATATTAAATAATAAGAAAGATAAATAAAAATATATGATAGGATATTATATGGTAGAATGATGTAGAAGAGAAAGAAATATGGTGGGTATGCTGAAAGATGAAATATGCACTTTTGCGTGAGGTGCGAATTTTTTGCAGAATTATTTGGGGATTATGCTGATGTGGCGCGCTTTTGAAAGATGAAATATCTTCACTGCTGCGTATGATCTAAGAGGTTTAAGAAACTCAATCCCGTATTATGTATTATAGGATTTAATTATTTCACATTTAGATACTTGGGGACTAAATGTAGGTAATATTTTCTCTGGTTGGAGTCTGCAACAATTTATTCGGATACAAATCTTGCCTAACAAGCTTCAGTGTATTGGTTCCATTCTTGGACTTAAATCACTGGTTTTAGATTTTTTATTCCTAAGCAAAAATAGTAGTTCCTTCTTCGATAAAAGAGTGTCAGTATATTACTTATACTTATGTTTTGGATTTTTAATCCACACAAATTGAAACTTTTAAGTAATAGAAAATAAAACTCATACATTGAAGTACATCAGAGATGACACAAAATCAAATAACATTTTACACAAATAATTCATGAAGAGGTAATATGTCTAACATTATTGGATGAATTATTATTTACAATATCCCGTTTTTTCGGTTGTCAATCTGTTGTAAATAGTAGCGTTTTTGCACGACTATCTATTTTGACCCATTTAATGAAAAGCGGGTCTATTGTTACAGCGGGATTGCAACAGACCCATTATGTCATTGAGTAACTCTCTCTCTCTCGCTCTCTCTCTCGCTCTCTCTCTCTCTCTCTCTCTCTCTCTCTCTCTCTCTCTCTCTCTCTCTCTCTCTCTCTCTCTCTCTCTCTCTCTCTCTCTCTCTCTCTCTCTCCTCTCTCTCTCTCTCTCTCTCTCCTCTCTCTCTCTCTCTCTCTCTCTCTCTCTCTCTCTCTCTCTCTCTCTCTCTCTCTCTCCTCTCTCTCTCTCTCTCTCTCTCTCTCT